>CAWUFW010000270.1:2337500-2565000 GCA_963921515.1 Calotriton arnoldi
CTACCTACGGTGGCAGTCAGGTCTAGCCTCCTGACAGAGGTGCTTCAACCGGCAGCGAGCTCTTCGGAGCCCCTGCTGCCGTTCAATGAGGCTCTAACTGACATCCTTTTGGGCACCTGGTCCAGGCCCAACACAGGGTCTCCTGTGGATAGGATGATTGCCCGACACCACTGCCCGGCTCCGGGCGACCCCTCTTTCCTCTCCCAACACCCCACCCCTGAGAGCTTTGTGGTCCAAGCCTCGACGTTCAAAGGCGCATTCCCTACCGCACCACCTGATAGGGAATCCAAAAAGCTGGACCATCTTGGGAAGAAGATGTTTTCTTCCTCCAGCTTGGGACTGCGGTCGGTAAACACTGCATGTCTGTTGGGCCGTTACACCCACTCCGTGTGGGATACAGTGGCGCAGGTGCTGCCCCAGTGCCCGGAGGAGGCCCGGGCCGTGCTCTCCCGTACAGTCGCCGAGGAGAGAGATGCAGCCAAGTTTACCATACGTTGTGGACTGGACACCGCCGACTCGCTAGGCAGGACGATTTCAACGTCGGTAGCCCTTCGACGCTACGCCTGGTAGAGGTCGACTAGTTTTTCCGAGGCTGTCCAGGCTACCCTGATGAACATGCCCTTTGATGGCCGTCGCCTGTTCGGCGACAAAGCAGAATCAAGGACTCTCGGGCTACGGCCAAGTCCTTGGGCTTCTCCACCACCCACCCTGCGCAGTCTGCTTTTCGCCCCTTTCGTGGCTACGGAAGGGGTGCCCCGCCATGTTCCACCCAGGGCCACAGGCCGGCGCAAGCTGCTCAGGCCCTGCGCGGCCGGGGATGTGGGACTCACCATCGTGGGTCTGGGGGCCAGCGGGCGGGCCAGTCCACCAACGCCCCCTCTGCAGCAGCCTCCAAACACTCCTAGTCCAACCTTTCAAGGCCACCAATCGCCAGTGGGCGGCAGGATTCGCCATCACCTCCCTCACCCCACTGGCGCACCATCTCGTCAGACAGGTGGGTTTTGCAGATAGTCAGAAGGGGCTACTCCCTTCCCTTCGAGACTACCCCCCCAGCCATGCCACCTCAGCACCATTGCATGTCGGAGGATCATCTGGCCCTTCTCCAACAGGAAGTTACGGCTCTCTTGGCCAAGGGAGCTATCGAGCGAGTTCCTGCTCCAGAAGCAGGTCGTGGTTGCTATTACCACTACATTCTGGTGCCCAAGAAGGACAAAGGCCTGCGTCCTATCTTGGTTCTCAGGAACTTCAACCGCTTCCTCCGGAAGGGGAAGTTCAAAATGTTGACACTAGTTCAGGTCCTATCTGCCCTCGACCCTGGAGACTGGATGGTAGCGTTGGACTTCCAGGACGCTTACTTTCACATCCCCGTCCTGCTGGCCCACCGGTGTTACCTGCGGTTCACGGTAGGCCACGAGCACTTTCAGTTTACCGTGCTCCCCTTTGGCCTTACCAGCGCCCCGCGGGTGTTCACGAAAGTGATGGCGGTGGTCGCAGCTCATCTGCGCAGATCAGGGGTTCCAGTCTTCCCCTATCTCGACGACTGGCTGTTGTAGGCGGGCTCGTCCCAGGCAGTCGTCTCCCACCTCCAGACTACGGCGGACCTCCTGCATTCGCAGGGGTTCACTATCAACGTGCCAAAGTCACACCTGACTCCTCTCAGAAGCTCCTTTTCATCGAAGCGGTTCTGGACACAACGCAGTTTCGGGCTTATCCTCCCGAGCAGCGAGTCCGGGATATTCGGGCTATGATTCCGATCTTTCAGCCTCTATCCCGGGTTCCTGCATCCTGCTGGTAGATCATGCCAGGTGGCATATGCGGGCTCTGCAGTGGGACCTGACGTTCTAGTGGGCACAACATCAGGGGAATCTGTACAATTACGTTCAGATCTCAGAGGGCACTGCACGACAATTGCAGTGGTGGCTAACGAACCAGGATTGGGTCAATGGCAGATCCCTCTCCCTTCCCCAACCGGAGTTCACAGTGGTGACGGATGCATCACTTCTGGGGTGGGGCGGCCACATGGGAGAGGCGGAGATCAGAGGCCTCTGGTCTCCGGCGGAGTCCGCGCTCCACATCAACCTTCTGGAGCTCCGGGAGATCCGTCTTGCGCTAAAGGCATTCCTTCCTTCTGTCCGGGGAAGAGTAGTGCAGGTGTTCACGGACAACACCACCGCCATGTGGTACTGCAACAAACAGGGCGGGGTGGGGTCGTGGACCCTATGTCAAGAGGTTCTCCCTCTCTGGACATGGCTGGAACATCAGGGCATATCCCTGGTGGTTCAACACCTGGCAGGTTCACTGAACGCCAGGGCGGACGAACTCAGCCGCAGGTGCATGATGGATCACGAATGGCGTCTTCACTCGGAGGTGGTGCAAGGTCTCTTTCAGCAGTGGGGAGAGCCTTGGTTAGATTTATTCGCCACCGAAGAGAACGCGCAATGTCAGCAATTCTGCGCGTTGGAATTTCCAAGGCGGCATTCGCTAGGCGAGGCTTTTCGTTGCGAGTGGAATTGCGGTCTTCTATACGCCTTTCCGCCTATACCACTTCTGCCCAGAGTGCTAAAGAAGATCAAGCGCGACCGGGCCCACGTCATTCTTGTGGCTCCGGATTGGGCACGAAGAGTCTGGTATCCCGAGCTGTTACACATGGCCATCGATCCTCTGATCAGACTGCCTCTTCGGGAGGCTCTTCTGTCACAGCAGCAGGGGACGGTCCTCCACCCGAACCTGTCCAGCCTCCACCTCCTTGCGTGGAGATTTAGCGGCGACAGTTGACAGCCTTCGACCTTCCTCCCGAAGTCTATGATGTTATCTTGGCAGCCAGGCGTCCCTCCACTAAGACGGTATACGCCTGCAGATGGAACAAATTTGTGGCATGGTGCGCAGCAAAGGCTGCCCCTCTCTCTGAGGTTCTCTTGTTCCTCCTTTCTTTAGCCCAGCAGGGCTCTGCTCTGGGCACTCTTAAGGGCCATCTCTCGGCCATTTCGGCCTTTCTTCGGCTTCCTGATCAGCCTTCTCTTTTCAAGTCCCCTGTTGTAAATCGCTTTCTTAAGGGCATTACTCATCTTTTTCCTCCTGTTCCCTTCGTAATGCCTCAGTGGGACTTGATCTTGGTTCTTACTTATCTTATGTGCGCTCCCTTTGAGCCGCTACATAACTGTCCTCTCAGACTTCTCACTTTAAAGACTACCTTTCTGGTTGCCATCACTTCTGCTCGCAGGGTGAGTGAGCTCCAGGCTCTTTCTTCAAAGCCTCCTTTTCTGGCTGTTCATCCGGACAAGGTTGTCCTAAGAACCCCAGACCTTCTTTTCTTCCCAAGGTGGTTACTTCTTTCCACATTGGTCAAACCATCACTTTGCCCACCTTCTTTCCGCATCCTTCCAAGGAGGAAGAGAGGCTCCACCGTCTGGATCCAAAACGTGCGCTTTCATTTTATTTTGATCGCACCAAGAAATTCCGGGTGGATGACCAGCTCTTTGTTGGCTACGTGGGCGCCAAAAAGGTCAGGCCGTGCACAAACGGACCATCTCTAGGTGTTTTTTTTGTTTTTTTTAACTCTTTTATTAAGTTTATACATTTTCATCTGCATTTGCTTACATACATGTTGTCTCATATTTGTCAGATACAGGTGATATGATGTCAACAGGTTAACAAACATCCATGTAATGCTAGTATGGGCATTATCAACTCAGTCTCTGTGACTGTTATCTAGGTTGCCATAACAGTTGCTACGGATTTAAGAACATTTGTATTGTGTAACTGTTAGTCGCTATTTCACATTGTATAATGAACATAACTAAGTGCTTTTAGGCACAAATACAGTCGACGTAAACTTGTGACAGAGTTCATTTAGTTTTAACAAGTATATTAACAGGCAAAAGAAAACCATAAAGAACACTGACCCCTCCCGCAGCCCCCTCCACTCCTCTTTGTACATTCATATGCTGGTGCCCGCTAATGCATTCCCCTTCCTCCCAGCTGTGTCGTGTTGGCCTGTGTGATTTCATGACTGACACATATTTGCTATTAAGACAACATGGAATATAGACAAGTGACACGCCTGCGCATGCCGGCCGCCCATGCGTTTCTCAGCCAGTGGGGCCCTCCGGGTCCCAGGTCGTATTCTGCTGCAGCACAGTTAGACTCGCATTCCAGTGTGTCGCTATGGGGACCTGCCTCAGACCCAACGTTTCCTCACGCCTGATGGCGAGGCTTTCCGCCTTGGCCCAAGCAAGTAAGGAGTGGTGCCATGCCTGTGCTTGCGGTGGATCTGCTGCTTTCCACCGTTTAGTGAGCAGTCTCTTGGCCACCACTATCCCCAGGTCCAGGAACCTGGATGTCACTTTGGTGGCTGCCGTTCTCCGGAATGTGTGTAATAAGTATACTGGCCAATCAAAGGGCAACTCACGTCCCGTGCAGGTGTGCAAGCGATGGGCTACGTCGCTCCAATAAGCGCCAATCCGGGGGCAGCTCCATAACATTTGTATTAGGTCAGCCCCCACCTCAGCACATCTCGGGCACGCCGCGTCCGTTTTATTAAAATATCTATTGATGTTAGCAGGTGTAAGATAGGCCCTATGGGTTATATACAGTTGAATTTGTCTGAACCGCATGTTTCTGGGTATGCGTGTTGGGCTCTCTAATATCTGAGCCCACTCCTGGTCAGTGAGTGGGTGCCCCAGGTCGAGTTCCCATTTTTTGCGGCGGGAGTCCAGGCTAGTCGCTGCATGAACTATAAATGTTGCGGCAAACTAGCATATGAGATGTCTTCCATGCCCCATGACATGTAGATATTGCACTACGAGGTGCGTCTGCGGTTCTGTAGTCATGTCCCCCCATTTGGCCGTTAGTGTGGCTATCAGCGAGCAGTGCACGAGAAACTGCCCTGGCGGAAACCCCTCATCTTCGACTAGGGACGTATATGGTATTAGCGCTCCTTCTTGGTAGAGATCACTAGGGTCTGGACACCTCTCTCCTGCCACCCCTCAATTGTTTGTGCTGGCAGCACAGCATGACCACTAGGGGACCCCTCTAACGGTATTGCTGGAGCGTAGGGAGTCACGGCCCGGGTGATATACAAACTCCTGCGGAAACATTTGTATGCTACTGCAAACAACAACGGTCTGGGTGTCTTCGCCTTTGTGCCAGGGTGGAAGAGCCCAACAATCTGACTCAGTGAGTAGGGGGGCTGCGTAGTTGCCGTGTCTGAGCGGTGCCTATCCGCCAACCACCGGGCTATCCACTGCAGTTGAGCAGCTAAGTAGTAGTGTTCAAAACAGGGTGCTGCTAACCCCCCTTGGTCTGCTGGTAAGTAAAGCTTTTGTAGCATCATTCTATGCCGTGCCTTGCCCCATATGAAGTCCCTAACCTGGTTCTCCAGTGTAGCAAAGAAGGAAGCCGGGATATACATGGGTAGGTTCGCAAAATAATACAGTAGTCGTGGGAGGACTACCATTTTGGCTAGTGCCACCCTTCCTGGTACGGAAAGTGGGAGTGTGCCCCAAAACTGCATCTGCGATCGGATGGCCGTCAGAGCCCCAAGTTCCCATCAAAGAGGTCTTGTGGCGGACGATAGACCCGGATGCCTAGGTAGCGGAATGTGTCTCCTCTCCATGCACTGCTCAGCCATTTATGGTATAGCCTGGATCGCGACTCCCCTTGTTAAAGGCGTAAATGCAGGACTTTTCAATGTTGACCGGTCGCCCGGAAATGGTGGCAAAGTTCTGTAACAAGTGCGCCAGCTGGTTAGGGACCCTCTCAATATCCCTTATATAGACTAGGAGATCGTCGGCATAAAGCGATACTTGATGCACGGCATCCCCCAGAGGTATCCCATTCCCCAATGTGGTGTGCAGCGCTTCTGCCAGCAGCTCTATCGCGAGCGCAAAAAGAAGGGGAGGATAATGGGCACCCCTGTCTAGTTCCTCTGCGCACCGGTATAGCATCTGACAGGTAAGGCCCCATTTGGACCCTGACGGTGGGGTTGATGTAAAGTAAGTTGACTAGTTGTAGGAATCCTGGACCAAAGTCATATTTCTGCAGCGTCGCCGCTAGATAGTCCCATTCTAGGGAATCGAAGGCTTTTTCCAGGTCTAATATGAGGCATCCTGCTCTCGGCCAGTCCTGTGCAGCGTCTGTCGCTACTCTGAAAAAGCGCCGCAGGTTAAGGGAAGTGCTCCGAGACGGCACAAAACCATTTTGGTCGGCGTGGACCAGCGTAGGGACCACCGGCGCCAGTCGATCCGCCAACACCTTTGCCAGGATTTTGTAGTCCGTGTTGAGCAGGGCTAGAGGCCTATAAGAACCTAGCTCTGTGGGGTCCTTGTCTGGTTTTAGTAGCGACACCAGATACGCTTCCCGCATCGAGGGAGGAAGCTTTCGCTCTTCTAGGGCGGTGGTGTACAGGGTAAGGAGACGTGGTGTGAGTAAGTCACTATATGCCTTATAAAATTCCGACGATAAGCCATCCGGCCCAGGCGCTTTCCCGGAGGTTAGGGATCTGATGGCATCTCCGATCTCTTCCAATGAAAGCTGCTCATCCAGCATTTCCCGGTGTTCATCCGTTGGTGTGGGCAATTGTATGGAACTCTTCCAGTCTCAGCATGTCACAGCGCCCGCGGGTTTGATATAGCGGAGTGTAGTGTTGTGTCATAGCTTGGTGTATTTCATGTTGGGTGTATAATACCTGCCCCGTGTCTATGCGTATAGCTCCGATTGGAGCACGGGCGTACTCCTGCTTTATCAACCAGGCGAGCAGTCGGCCTGGTCATCAGGCCTGGGGGTTGAAGAGCCGCTGGCCGTCGCTGAGTCAGAGGAGCATGCCTCCTGGCGCTCCCGGTGCATCGTGGTAGCAAGCGCCGCACCGACCTCCAAAGCGCCCTGTTGTTCCTTTCTGCTCTGTTCTGGACTCGGTGCCATTGCTGCTGATCTCGTGCGCTCTAGCCTCCCACGCCTCCCTCGTCGGCGTGTCCTCCAACCGGCAGCTCTGGTTGATTCTGCGTCCGTGGGCCGAGGCCCCTTCCACAGTCCTGATTCTTCTAACTAGTCCCACACCTCCGCAGGTGATTCGAAGAAGCGGACCACGCCCTTTGCCACTACTCTTAGTTTGGCGGGGAACAGGAGGGAGTAGACGATTTCTAGATCGCGGATTTGGCGCTTCACGGCCGCGTAAGTACTTCTGCGCCGCTGCACTTGCGCCGTGTAATCCGGAAACACCATGATCGGGCTCCCGCTGACTTTGGGATCCGTAATCTTTCGTGTTTCACGTAAGACTGCATCCGTGTCTTGGTAGTTTAGGAGTCTGAATAGGAACGGACGCGGCCGCGCTCCTGGAGGTGGCTTGTGGGCCGGCACTCGGTGCACCCGCTCAACTGCAAAAGTGCGTCGACAGTGTTCCCGGGGGTAGTATGTCTTGGAGCCAGCGTTCAACATACTGTTCAGGATTCCGTCCTTCCTCCCCTTCCGGGAGTCCGACGACACGGACATTGTTGCGGCGGGAGCGCCCCTCCGCATCTTCGACCTTGTCCTCTAGTGCGTGCATGCGGTCGAAAATGTCCTGTAGTGCCGCAGTGTGACTCTGGGTGATGGGTTTTAGCTCCGTCAGTGACTGATCCTGCTGGTGAACCTTTTCTGACAGTTTATGATGATCGGCGCGTGGAAGGGTAAAGTCCGATGTGACCTTATCGATCCTGGATTCAAGGGATGACCTTGTCTGATCTAGCATGGTCCCGATTTTTTCGACTGCTGCCAGTACTGAGTCTAATTTGGCCGCGAGTGACGTGTTCAAAGTGTCTCCGGTCACTTCCCCTCCTGCGTGCGGCGTCTCCGGGTTGCCAGCACGCGCGGCGCCCTGTTGCGTAGTCATGCGCAGGCGGCCCATTGCAAGTTGTTGCACGGTAGGCATTCACCTGCACCAGGTAGTTTCTACTCCGCAGCACTCTTATTGCCGTAGCGCAGCTGTTGGGTTTGGGTCAATCACCACACGCATGGGAGTTTATCCATTGGTGGGCGTCCGAAGCGCAGCAGGGAGTGCCCGGGCCTGCCCCGCGGGTCTAGTGTAGTGTCTCCGTCCCCAAGCGGCGGGTGTTCGTTTCAAGTGCGGCAGGGTCTCACAGCGCGGTCTTGTACTTGCGCCCGGCGTCTGACCGCCTCCAGGTAGTGTTCTTATACCAAAGGGCAATACTTCCGCTGCCTGCTGAGCGGTCTCGTGGGCGCTTCTGCGCGTCGGCCTGCAAGGGACCAGGCCCAGCCCATCCCCCACGGGCGTGTCGGGTCGCACAGTTGCCGAAGGTTTTAGGTGGGCCTCCGATCCTCCTCGCGGCCTATTGCGGCCCAAATGATGGTCTTTGCCAGGTCCCCCCCAGCCTTGTCACAGTGCCAGCCAGTTGGTGGGCCGCATCAGGTCCGAAGCGCCTCGCGAAGGGCACCTCTCCCTTGGGGCTCCACCAGTTACGGTGTTCACGTTAACAGCCTCCCGCCGGGGCTATCGTGTAGGTCTCAGAATTCGTGTTGTGCGCTCATGCGGCCCGTCCAGGAAATAACGCCCCCCGTATCAGACTCACGGGGCCTCCTGGTCTCCCTTCTGTCTCTCAACTGCAGCTACCCTCGAGCCGGACCCCATCAGTTCGCAGCGGGCCACCGCAGTCCTGTCACCTCACTGGCCGGCCAGAGGGCTTCACCAAGTCCAGCACGCTTCTTGAGGAGAAGGGGGGGTTGCCACCAGCGTCGGACACCTCGCTCCCGGGTCCCTGGTTATGTGCGATGTGCACAGTGGCTGCTCCTTGACTTCGCAGCTGTGCGTGCCCCAGATCCTTTGCTGTGCTTACATGCAGTCTACCGGGCAATGCCGCCCGGCCAAGGCCCGCAAGGGCATCCGGGCCCCCCCCTCCGCTGTGTTGCCGCGGCCGCCCCTCAATCAGGCCCCCTCTGGTTGGGGCCCCCAGCTGGTAGCGCGTTGCACCGCCAGTCGCTGGACCCCCGTCTGCACCCAGCGTAGTCCTGTGCACAGTCCGGCACGTACCTTCACGACCCTTGGTGTCGGCGCCGCCACCCGCTGTCCATCACTCAGAGAGTGGCCATTTTGCTGATCACTGCGCGAGTTCCCTGCCAACCGCCGCTCCGGTGTAGGTAGACCCCCCGGATAGCAAATCACCGGGCGCCGCACCGCAGATCTCCTCCACGCAACGGGGCAATCTGCGCCGCACCAGCCGGATTGCGGTATCGTCCGCTCAAGTCGCCGGCGAGGCGTCGGCCAGCCGGGTCTCCTCGTACAGGCCTGACGTAGGAGGAACTCGAGTCCCAGGCAGCCTTCACGTACTCACGCCCTTGACCGGGGTTCCGCCGCTGTCAGGTAGGTGCCTTCGTCCTTCAGCTTTGGCGCGTCTCCCGACTACAGGTGCGCCCCAGCTAGGTCAGCGGTATCGCCTGTGACAGCAGCGGTTTCCATCTGGCGGCCGCCACGCTGCCTCGCCCGCTGCTCAGTAGACTAGGCCGCAAAGTACTCCACAGTGATATCTCGGTCTACGAGCGGCCTCCGGACCATTGCAGGCTCTCGTTGGCGATCGCCGGTCGGTGCCGATCTGCGCCTACACTTCCCAGGCTTGGATGGCTCGGGTGTTGGGTAATTGGCAGGAGAATTAAGGGATTGCTGGCGGAGCACTAGCTGCTTGCTTCTGCCATGATGGCTCGCTAACCACCCCCCCCCCCCTTAGGTGGGTTGTTTTGTGCATTAAAGCTTGCTGCTCTTTGGCAAAGAAGGAGCCTCCTATGGGGTAGTGCGCCCATTCCAACAGGGCGACGGCAGCTACCACTGCTTTGGGACGGGGAGTCCCCCTCAATGACATCTGTCAGGCAGCAACGTGGGCTTCTCTGCACACGTTCACAAAACACTACTGCCTGGACAGCCAGGTCCGGAGGGACAGCTTCTTTGGCCGTTCTGTAGTCCAGGACTTTCTGGTGTGAACTTGGTTCGCAGACCCACCTCCGGGGTTGGTATTGCTGGGGTATCTATTCTAAAGGTAAGGAATCTATAACTGTCTCTTTCAGATGAACAAGTTACTTACTTTCGGTAACGATATATCTGTAAGAGTTATAGATTCCTTACCGCCCCACCCATCCTCCCCGTTCTGCGAACTGACTTCTAGGGTCAGGGTTTCCCTTTCAGGGCCCTAGTTATGTGCACCCATGGTCAGTGTCTTGCATGGCTCTGCGCTTCTGGCGTGGAATGTTGTGTAAAAGAATTGACCTCAGCGCGCGAGGGCGGCGTCTAAGTAGCTACCATGACGTCATCCCGGCGACCACGACGCTAACGACGAACGCGGAGTCGACCGACGCCACCTTTCGACGCGCAGGGGTACTGCTGACGAAAAAATTCTCCAGGTCCAGTCTGACGCCTGGGGGTAATTCTAAAGGTAAGGAATCTATAACTAATCTATGTCTCTTACATATATATCGTTACCGAAGGTAAGTAACTTGTTCTTCTATATGTTCAGAAGTCTACATCACATTAATTTATACATTATACTACTTTCTTTTGGTTACAGAGATTTGCCGCTCTCTTCTTAGTGAATCATGTTAAAGGGGTCACTGGAGCCCTTGGGAACCTGTACCTTGCACCTGCGCAACTGACATTGGTTTGTCCTTGCCCTTGCTATAGTAAAGTTATTCCGTTTCACAAGATAGAAATTTGCAGTAGAGAGTCGCCTTTCCAGATGGAAGTGATGCCGTGGCTCCAAGCCTGACTCCAGGGTATTCCAACTATATAGTACAAGCAGTTTGTTAACCTATGCTGAAACATGTCAGTGTCTAACATTTCTACTTATTAATCTTCGACAAGGTTAATTTTATTTCAGTTCTGTGTCATACAATCTTCATTTTTAGTCACAAATAGAATTTTCCTGCTTCCCCTGCGGGGGACCCGGAACACTTTTTTTTTACTTTAAGGTTATATTTTTAAATGGTGAACATTTTGTATTTGAAAATGCAGCTAGGCAGTTTACATCCTATGTGAAGTTTTGAGATGTTTTGTTTTCTAAAAATATTTAAACCAACGTTGCAGCACAAACCCTACCTTTGTTGCTCTGAGAAAACAGGTGAAGGCACGCAGAAAACAAATGAAAGTGTAGCCGATGAGTAACATTCATGGAAGGTTGAAAAGCATGCACTGCTCCTTCAAGGGCCCAGCAGCTTCCATATACCACCATGCCTTTATACTGGCAGTTGCTCCACACCCCAGTTCTTTTTTTCCAGCTCTAGTTAGTAGAGCCCCAAAGCCTGTTCTTTTTTTGTCACCCTGTTTACAAAGGGTCGTTGCGTTTATGCTAAATACTTGATTTTACTTGACATTTACTGTGTCTGAAAACATTTATTCACTGTTTTTCGGATTAATTTCATGGCTGTTTGCTAGTGTCTCTGTCAGAGCAAGTTCCTCATGTCTTCGCTATTCGTGGAAGGACCTTCAAATGGCAGAAAAAAACTGCAAATTACCCACAGTCCGTATGCTTGGTCTGTCTGTCTGATGTCCAGGAGGTATCCACAAGAACTGGAACATACCTGCCTCACAGGATGTCTGAAGGTCTTGAGGAGCAAGGAGGCATAGATAGAGCAAGACAGGGCGAAAGGGCATCCGACCACTGCAACATTGCCCTTGAACCCAAGGAACTCCCAGAGATGGTGATACATGAAGTGAAAGCGGCAAAAGAAACATTGCAATTCATGACGCTTTCTGTCGATGTTAATCGTATTGACAAACAGCCCCACAAAGGTTGCTCTTAACTACAGAGTAGGCTTCCATTTCAACTTTGAAGTGAAAAAAAACATACAAAATCAAGGCATACTTCAACGTCAAGGTACACGTTGGTGTGTGGTCACTCAACATCACGTCACTCTGCGTTGCATTTCTGGGGTCTCATCACTGAATAGCATTAGGAAAATCTTCAACATCTATTCAGGAGATTTTGTTGCCAAAACAGCGGCATGCAGTGTTTTCAAAACATGAGAGATTCCAAGTAAGTCCATTACCTTCTCTAATGCTTATTGCACCTGAAGAGCTGGACCTTTCAACTCCCTCTGAACTCTCCTTTAAGGATCATGGATATGTCAAATCAGCCTTCTCCATGTCCACTTTGTAGGTAAACCCCTTTTACAACTTATTCAGCCCTCTCAGGCATTAGAGATCCCCTTAGCTGTACCACTTCACCTTCCACTGCAGTCAGAATTTCTAGAATCTTTCCACTTCTGCCAGAAACCTAGTTCAATATTTCGCAACTTGTCATTCCACCGCCCTCCAAACAGAGAAGAAAGAGGATCTGGACACTATCAGCTCCTAGAAGGGATAATGATGAGGGTATGGATGCCAACAAAGACTCTACTCATCATTCACTCCAAAGGCATCAGATCCGGCATTAAGAATATCATCAGAATGCCATGTTGACATGGAGCGCAACAAAGACAAATATCCTTTTGGAGACTCCTGAAACTCTGGTCTCAGTCATAATGGAGAATCTACCACCAAATGTTTCTCCAAGATGATTGGTTCCACTGTTCTGAGCTGACAGATGAACGTTTCCAATTCGAGCACCGCTAAGAATTAACTTTACTGGAAAAGCGCTGATCAATTTCTGTACAAGGAATGTAAAAAATATTAAGGTCATTAATGTCAATTTAGCTGCTGTTTATATTGCACGTTTTACTTAAACTTGCATTAGCTATTTCCAGGGTGTTGTGAATATGTACTGTTTTCGTGTAGCATGTTACTTTTATATAATGCATTCATTGCACTGAGTCGTCTCCAGGTGTTTAGTTATAACGTGCCATGATTGAGAGCTCTGGAGTTGAGGCTGAAGGCTGTGCCAGTGTCTTGCAGTGCCTGTCGGTGGGTCAGAAAGGTATACTGATTAATTGGTAATACAATTCTTGGCCTCTCTGTAGAGTGCACAGAGCAGTGCTCAGTTGCAATTGTGATAACATACAAATGTGTGTGAAGGAGGTACAGAGTTATTTTTTCAAGGAGAAGCAAGCACGCTACCAAGTTCCTTAGAGACGTCCCTCACACCAGGTGTGGAAAAAATGCCTTTAGTTTTTTTTTTTTTAAGACCCTGCACCTACCAACCTAGTTGGTGGCATGATTTATCATTAAGGTGCCACCGAGACACTTAGTGCATCAAGGGTGTGCTTTGATGCCTGATTACGGTGGAACTGGGGTTTTTTTAGGTTGATTTTTTTTTTATCTCAAATGAGTCAAGGAGGTGAATTAAAATTGTCTTATGGGTTACCCACCAATGTGATGCACTTTTTAATAACAGTACCCTTGGACAGGGATTAAAAGCTGTTGTACGGCTTCTGCTTTCTCAGTAGGAACTTCGCGTTTGTTGGACAACATAAATGATGGGATGGTGCCAAACTGATTCTATGCACCCCCTCAGGATATGTTGGCCTAGAGTCCTGCAGCTCACAGTACAACCATAAGTACCCCTGAATCAAGGAAGATAACAAATGGATTGTACAACCTCGGAACATGACAACCTTGACTCCCCAAGGAATCGTGCTAACAGATCTAGAATCCCTTTCACTCAGTCACTCGTGCATACCCAAAGAGATATACAAAAAGTAGACGTTTCAATATTTAATGAAGTATTGCGATTCTTGTGTAAAATATATGTGCTGCAACAATTAATAGACAGAAACTAATTAGAGTTATTAGCATCACGAGAACAGTGAAAAGAATAAACAATTCTACCATTAAGCTAAAGCAGTTTATATATGCTGGCATATAAGTATTGTGTATAGTGTACTCCTACTATGCGCTCCCTAACCTAGTTGTCTAGGGTGGATAATCTGCTAAAATCCTCTACTGGATAATCTGATTCCCCATTTCCTGAGGGTAAGTGTCTCCAGGGGCCCTTCTTGGTCACAAGTTGGGCATCCCTCCTCGCAGAGGGAAACAGGAACAGCTGGGCTGGAATTCTGACAAGCAGCGACCTCGCAGTCACAGCAAAGTGATCCTCTGATTTGAACATGGAAATGCTCCTGTTTATATAATAATACAGATCCATGCAGAGACTTCAGCCAGGTTGTCGTTTATCCTCGTATGATAGCTATGCCGCCTACCTGACGATTAACAAACAACATTTGCGGAGTGAACTTTATCCCTTGTACTAAATGTTCAAAGTGTCGTGATAATGTGCCTACGAAGTTGAAAGGTAAGCAAATGTGGTTTCTAAGAACCATGTCCTGCACAGTCACGCAAGCAAATGTGTGTCAAAAGTCAACTTGTAGGAAAGAAGGCAAGTGAAGAAACGTGCATGTAAAATGGCCATGTTTCTTGCCGGGCCCAAACCAGCCACGTGACAAAGCAGTGGTGGATGTGTAGCGATGAACTAATGACCTCTTGCATCCTTAGTATAGGTCAACATGTTTCAGCCATAATGTCTATGCTGCCCGTAAGGGTAAGTATGGCTTTGATCTGGACCAAAATTGCGTGCGCGCTAAGGCATGCGATAGAATCACAGTGCGTAACTAATGGTTTTTGTATTACTCTATTTGAGTATTTGTTGATTATTAGTCTCTTACTACATGGATACTCTGCGGGAGCGAGCCCTGTAGTCGCATATCTGTCAAGAATGATTGCCCATGTCCAAACCTACACTGAGGCCTCCAGAGCTCTGTATCTTTTGTCCTGAGGAATGCCATACTGACCCCTAGGGGAAGCATAGACATTTTGGCTGAAACATGTCGACATATACCAAAGATGTGAGAGGTCATTAGTTCCTCGTTACGCATCCACCACTGCTTTTAATCCTTGTGCAAGTGTACCATTATTAAAAAGTACACCACATTGGTGGGTAACCCATAAGATAATGTTCGAGGCATGTGAGCTGCAGAGCTCACACTGTGCATTAGATCGCCATCTGGTGTTGGGCTCGGATGCTTGCACTTTGTTGTTGTCTTCGAAGAAGTCTTTTGTAGTCATGTGATAGGTGACTCCTCCTTTGGACAATAGTGCGCATGGGCATCGACTCCATCCTCAGATTGTTTTTTTCCGCCATCGGGTTCGGATGCAACTTTCGACACTCCGGTTCGAAACTTTACTTCTACTGTTTTTTCATACTTCAAAACTTCTACAACTTCTATCGATATCCACATCTCCACGCGTCTCTTCTTCGATCCCCTTTCCAGCCGTCAACGCGGGCCGCTGGGCCCATCGACGCCGTAAGGCCTACAGCTAATGGAAAGGATGCCCTTCCGGAAATGCCCCCAGTGTGGAGCAAAGTTCCCCCACAGTGACCATCACGAGGTCTGTAACCTGTGCCTCTCGCCCGACCATAACGAGGCCAACTGCCCAGCTTGCGCCTCTTTCCGCTCGAAGAAGACTATTCGGGATCGTCGAGCTCGAAGACACGTTATGGCGCAGCGGTCCGCTCCAGAACCTGTCGACATCTTCAACGAGGGCCCCGATGTCCCGGAGGAAGATTCCGAGGAACTAACCATCGTGTCGGAGGCAGAGGACTCAGACGGTTCCATCACTCCTGGGCAACGAGTGAGTACTACTGCCCCTGCCCCAACTCCCCCATCAAAACAGAAGGCACCGGTCAAGACTTCGCCTGCTGGCCCCAGTCGCGACCGAAAACATGCTTTGGACGCCCCGCCTTCCGGCTCGGCACCGAAGAAAAGACTGAAGCCTTCCAGTTCCTCGGCACCGACCAAGCCGCATGTATCAGTTCCACCAGCACCTTCGGCGCCGAAGCCAAAGGAACACTCGGCTCCGAAATCCACCTCAGTCCCAAAACCCGCCTCCAAGCATGCGGATAAGTCGGCGTCGAAACCAAGGCTCCATGACACAGCCCCTAAGCCAAAGCTGTCGGAGCCGATTGCCAAGCCGAAGGACTCTTCCACGCCTTCTAAGGCCAAAGAGCACACAAAGCAGCCATCACCGCGCTCGGAACCGAAAAAGTCGGCACCGAAGCCAAATCTCCAGGAGGAGGAACTGTTTCAACCGGATCCTATCGATCCTAAACAACATAAACTCTACATTAACCCTAAAACTGGACATGTCACTACTGTGCCACGCCACGAGCCCGTCCCTGTCAAAAGAAGGACTCTGCTACTTCCCCTATGCCTCCTTCTTCCCCTGTCCTTCCACCTAACACCCCTCCTCTCTACATCCCTGTTACACCGCCTCAGCCTGTAACATCTCCACCACATGACTATCAGGACGACATAGGGGATGGTGGTGACCCTGATGACGTATTCCCAGACCCAGATGACCCACCACAGGACGATTGGGGCTACAATGATCCCATAGATCTTCCAGACCTCCCAAGCCCTCCACCATATCCCACAAAACCATCTCCCCCAGATGATAACATTGGTTTTGGGCAACTTATTCACAGGGCTGCTGTCTTTCATGGGGTACATATACACACCAACCCACCAGAGGAAGATTTCCTCTTAGATACCTTCGAACAGTCTCAAAGAACTGTACAGACTTTGCCCACGATTAAAGGAGTCATCAAACATGCTCCTGAAATATTTAAAGATCCTGTACGGGCCAGGATTCTTAACCCTAGGATCGACAAAAAATATAGACCTGCCCCTGATGACCCTGCCTACATCAAAGGCCAGCTCCCTCTTGACTCCTTGGTCGTCTCCAATGCTCGTAAACAAGCTAATTCTCAGACTTCAGGGGACGCTCCGCCCCCTGATAAGGAGTCAAAATTGTTGGATGCCTCTGGCAAACGAGTGGCTGCGCAGGCCACCAATCACTGGCGCATAGCCAACACCCAGGCACTGCTGGCAAGATACGATAGGGCCCACTATGACCAGCTAGAAACCCTATTGCAACACCTACTTGACCAGTACAAGACGCAGGCAAATGATCTCATTCAGGAGGGCAAATTAATCTCCAATGCGTCCATTAAGTGTGCCCTTGATGCGGCCGACACCGCCGCCAGGTCTGTCAACACCAGCATTCTCATTAGAAGGCATGCCTGGTTACGCATTTCAGGCTTCAAGCCAGAAGTTCAAACCACCATTTTAAACCAGCCGTTTAATCAGAACCAACTCTTTGGTCCGGCTGTAGACACGGCACTTGAAAAAATGAAGAAGGACACTGACACTGCCAAATCAATGGGAGCATTGCAGTCTCCACAACAACGTGGCTCCTTTCGCCGCTCCTTCTACAGAGGAGGCTCTAGGAACACCAACACAGACAATTCCTCTTCTTACAGAAACACCACCCAAACATCTCCCAATAGAGGATACTTTAGAGGTGGTTACTGAGGCAACAACAGTAAGGGCAGAGGCTGAGGTAGTACCAACACCCGTACCTCCCCCACTCCTAAACAGTGACTTCCCTCCACTTCCCCCTGACCATTCTACTCCTGTCGGGGGACGACTAGCACAGTTCCTACCTGTCTGGAACTCCATTACAACAGACAAGTGGGTGACACAAATTATCCAACATGGTTACTGCCTAGAACTTACAGCTGCCCCCCCAACATACCACCCAAGCAGCGTCCAATGTCCGCAGACCATCTTATACTTTTAAAGCAAGAAGTTCTTTCCCTGCTTCAAAAGCACGCCATAGAGCCAGTCCCTCTACTACACCAGGGCACAGGGGTTTACTCCCTGTATTTCCTAATCCCCAAAAAAGATGGGACTCTAAGGCCTATTCTAGACCTCAGACCCCTCAATCAGTATATACATTCGGATCATTTTCACATGATCACTCTCCAGCAAGTGCTTCCCTTACTACAACAAGAAGACTTCCTTTCCACACTAGACCTCTAGGACACTTACTTCCACATTCCCATACATCCTGCTCACAGGAAGTATCTAAGGTTCGTACTCGATGGACAGCACTACCAGTTCAAAGTACTTCCATTCGGAGTCACCACTGCTCCAAGAGTGTTTACCAAATGCCTTGCAGTAGTAGCAGCACACCTACGAAGACAGCAAATACATGTCTTCCCATACCTGGACGACTGGCTCATCAAAGCCAGATCATTCAACCAGTGTGTCCAACACACTCATCAAACTATACAAACACTACACAACTTGGGGTTCACAATCAACTACACCAAGTCGCACCTCCAACCATCCCATATACATCAATATCTAGGAGCCACAATAAACACTTCCACAGCTCTAGCTTATCCCAGCCCAGCCAGGATAGCCAGTATACAAACCCTCATCATCAGGCTTCAAATACAACACTCTCTCCCAGCCAGAGTGTTCATGCAACTAATCGGCATGATGGCATCTTGCATTTTCATCGTCCCTCATGCAAAACTTCAAATGCGTCCCCTACAAGAGTGTCTAGCGCACCAATGGAACCAGGCTCACGGACAACTTACAGATCTGGTGTTGGTGGACAGCCGCACACATCGCTCTCTGCAGTGGTGGAACACAAAAAATGTGTCCAAAGGGCGGCCGTTCCTAGAGCCTGTTCCACAAATAGTACTGACAACGGACGCATCACTCACAGGATGGGGAGCACACCTGTTAGGTCCTACAACACAAGGCAAGTGGACCACTCAACAAAAGCTGCTCCACATCAATCATCTGGAGTTACTAGCTATATTCCTAGCTCTCAAATCCTTTCAACTCCACGTACAAAACAAGGCTGTCCTGATCCGAACAGACAACATCACAGCCATGTACTACATACAAAAACAGGGAGGGACACACTCTCCACAACTGTCCCAACTGGCACAGGACATTTGGAGGTGGGCCATTCCACAGAACATATACCTTCTAGCAGAACACCTACCAGGAGTTCACAATCAGATTGCCGATCTGTTAAGTCGACAAACACAACAGATTCACGAATGGGAACTACATCCACAAGTTCTTCTACCTTTTTTCCAGATGTGGGGCCAGCCAGACATAGATCTGTTCGCCACACACCAAAACGCAAAATGCCCAACCTTCGCCGCCAGGTTTCCACACCCGCAGTCCAAGGGCAATGCGATATGGATGAACTGGTCCGGCAGATTTGCGTACGCTTTTCCACCACTACCACTCATTCCACTTGTGGTACGCAAGCTCCGACAACAGTCTCTAAAAATAATCCTAGTAGCTCCCACATGGGCACGCCAACCGTGGTTCACCACACTGCTGGAACTATCAGTAGTCCCATATCAAAAACTACACCTCTCCCCATCAATGCTAACGCAGAGCCATGGAGAGATAAGGCACCCAGATCCATCCCAACTGAACCTTGCGATCTGGCTCCTGAAGTCCTAGAATTCGGTTACCTTAACCTACCGCCAGACTGTATGAACATTATTAAAGAGGCTAGACGCCCTACTACCAGAGCTTGCTATGCAGCAAAATGGAAAAGATTCGCTATTTACTGCACTAACAATAATATCCAGCCATTACAGGCCTCCACGCAAAACATAATTTGCTACTTACTACATTTGCAAAGATGTAATCTTGCATACTCATCCATACGTCTGCATCTAGCAGCCCTTGCTGCTTACCTACAGAACAGGCAACACTTATCACTCTTTAGAGTCCTAGCCATTAAAGCCTTTATGGAAGGCCTTAAACGGATCATACCTCCCAGATTACCACCTTCCCCAGTGTGGAATCTTAACATAGTACTTACTAGGCTCATGGGACCACCATTTGAACCCCTGCATAAATCTGAACTTCAATTCCTTACATGGAAAGTCGCGTTCCTAATTGCAATCACCTCTCTCAGGAGAGTGAGTGAGATCCAGGCTTTAACTATACAAGAGCCCTTCTTACAAATACATCATAACAAAATAGTTCTCAGGACAAACCCAAAATTCCTTCCTAAAGTCATTTCGCCTTTCCACCTTAACCAATCTATAGAACTACCCGTGTTTTTTCAAAACCCAGATTCTGTAGCAGAAAGAGCTCTCCACACCCTGGATGTCAAAAGAGCCCTAATGTATTACATTGACAGAACCAAGTCATTTCGCAAAACAAAACAATTGTTTGTAGCTTTCTCTCCACCACATAAGGGTAACCCCATCTCAAAAGCTGGGATTGCAAGGTGGATCGTTAAATGTATCCAAATATGCTACCAAAAAGCCAAACGCACATTATCAATTCCCCTAGAGCGCACTCAACACGCAAACTAGGGGCTTCCATGGCATTCTTAGGGAACATCCCCTAGAAGACATATGTAAGGCAGCCACATGGTCTACAACACACACCTTCACTAAACACTACTGTGTTGATGTGCAAGCCAAGCAACAAGCTTCTGTGGGCCAAGCTGTCCTTAGAACACTTTTTCAAACTACTGCAACACATACAGGTGACCACCGCTAGGGAGATACTGCTGTACAGTCTATGCACAGTGTGAGCTCTGCAGCTCACATGCCTCGAACGGAAAATGCTACTTACCAGTATGCATCTGTTCTTGGCATGTAGAGCTGCAGATCCTCACACGCCCACCCACCTCCCGGGACCTGTATGTGTTCCAGTCCTATCTTATTTAGATATACACACATGGACATCTTTTTCTACTAACTCCATCACTCCCCATTATGGCGAAAAACAATCTGAGGATGGAGTCGATGCCCATGCGCACTATTGTCCAAAGGAGGAGTCACCTATCACATGACTACAAAAGACTTCTTCGAAGACAACAACAAAGTGCAAGCATCCGAGCCCAACACCAGATGGCGATCTAATGCACAGTGTGAGGATCTGCAGCTCTACATGCCAAGAACAGATGCATACTGGTAAGTAGCATTTTCCTTCCGCATCCACCACCAACATTCAAGTCCAACAACTTAGTGATGGAATACCTCCCTATCTTTAAAGTGGTGGATTATTTTTGGGGGTGGGGTCTGCTGTAGGGCATTGCCTGCAGTCCGTGCAGGGCCACGAAGGTTTGCTCACAACCCTATGATCGGTGCTACCGGGTGTCCAACACTAAAGCAGTCTAGTCTTTATTCCACGCAGTGCCTCTTTCATCTGCCATCATACACTCCCTGCCTCTTAATCTCATTCTTGCGGGGTCCTTCTCATCCCTGCTTTCTCCATCTGTCACTGTTTTTCCTTCTTTCTCTTCCTCCTTCGTCCCCCCCTTTTGTGTCTTTCTCTACCTTATCGTGGGTCAAAGCCTGATGATGAAAAATCAATCCCCGTCCCCAAAAACACCAGTTGTGCTTTTTTGGTCCCACAGAAAGAGTTTGTAAGTACCTCTGATCTGGAAATAAACAACGGTGCTATTCTCCATAGAAAATGGTGTGCTTTTTCTTTGAGCGCTTTTCGGATTGTTGTTCTAGGTGGGTTTGCTTTATGCAGGGAATTGCCGGCTCTGAAATGGATATTTTCCATTACACTGCTTAAGTCAAAGCCTGGAGCATTATTGTATTTCGGGTTTATGGTGTTCTCTCTACGTGCTGAGATGAATTGGAGTACTCGGTCTGGTCTGAAATGACCCAGAGGACCCAGGGCAGTCTTTCCACAGATGAGAAAGCTCCCCACTTTGCGAGAATGGAATAAGTACATTTCCTCCTATGGCAAGTTTTTTAGGTTTTCTTATCTCAATTTTTTCATTGTTTTTTCACAATATAGCCTACACAGATGCCCCCCTCATATAATAAACACACTACTATACTAATTAGTGTTGGCTAACCTATCATGCTTCTGGTGAAGGCCTTTAGCATCTGCTTTCTGGTTACACTCCAAATGGACGTACTTTTTCATAGTCCAAGAGCAGGAGGAAAAGAGGGCAAATTATGAACAAAATGCCTCTCTCCTTTACATCCCCGCCTTCTGCCCACAATTAAACCTGCTGCTTTCTGGCAATATCTTCTCTCTTCGCACATGTACCAGGTGTGTGTTCCAGTGCACCGCACCCCTCCTGCAGTGCATGCTCATAGGAGGGGCAGATAAAAGGGAGGGGGAGAGAGGCCTGATGTGAAACGGGGTAACTTGCTATGAGAATCTGGCCAGCTGGATATGGAGGCGAGATATAGACAGACAATGACGCTATTAGCGTAGGGTTCTGTACACATCCTGCATGTGCGTGGGGCATATGGTTTTGCTAGAGACACTGACAGCCCACTTCCCCCTCGGTCTTTAAGTTGTGGAACCTCCTGACCGTCCTTTTCAGGTGACAGCAGTGGGATAAAGAGCCACAATTCTGTGACTGCAGGCCCTATGACCGCACCGATCGATGCCTGCCAATGAAGCTAATAATCAGTAGCACGCATTGAATTCAGGCCAGCCTCCCGCCGCAAGCAGTGTTTGTTCACAGATGCATTGGGTTTGTTCCTCAGGCAATATTATCAGTTTCCTGTGGAGGGGAGAGCACTGGTATCCAGGACTTACACGCTCCATGCTGTCACTTGTCCCCTTTGTCTTCTGTTTAGGTCTGGCTAGAAGCAGCTTTATTGCTGGAGTTCATGTAACCACAAAGTATTCACTAAAAGGCACTTTTGAGAAAGAAACGTTGGCTCCTCCTGTTTGCTGTACTCCTTCTTTACTGGCATTTGATTGGCTGCCTATGATTTAGTGCCTTTGCTCATAACTAGTAGAGACAGTGTTCGTACACACCCCACGTCAAAAGCAGTAGGGAGGGGTTTACTTTGCAGGCTCACTGACAAATACAATAGGAATTGGATGCTGAGGTTTTACATTGTGAACTCCCTGACACATGCAATAGGAAGGGAGTTTACATTGTGAACGGTGTGATAAACACCCCTGGAAGGATCTTCAAACTTTGAATTATGCTTGGTATTCTTATACAGAGTTGTAGTGTAGAGAGGGCTAAAGAGGCCTGGTTTGCATTGTGCATATTCGCAATTCTATGTTCGGTATTTCGTTGTGTGTGAATTTAAAGCACGCTTTATTTGTAAAATTACAAGCACAGGCTGGACATTGATTTAACCAGTGTTATTTGAGTCTTTGCAGAGTTCTGCATTGCGAATCCTCTGAAAAATGAAATAAAATGGGTTTTACATCATTAACTCTCTAATAAATGCAATGGGAAGGGGTTTTACTTTGGGAACTCTGTAAAGATTTTAGAACTTGAAGAGAGACCAGGGAGAAAAGATAATTTGTACCCCAGCAGGTCTGGTCGTACATCTTATGTGGCGTAGAGCAAAACCTGTCCTGCTGAGGGTCAGGGGGCTACTTTCAGAGCTGGATAGGCTGAGTGAACCACAGCTCTAAAGGAGCGGCGCACAGTTTGTTCGTGGTTACCTTTCCAGACCTTGGAATATTGGGATCGTTCTTGAGGTTTTTTTTCAGCTCAACATGTAAAAGATGTGGCTTTTAATTTTAGGATGAATGGGCTGTAACAGGCCCCATTTAAAAATAATACATAAAAATACACGAAAGCCCCAATACATTACCAAAACACCTTGATAAATGAAAGTTCTTTTTCTTGACTCAGAAGAAATTATAAAATTTGCTACAAAAACCGAATTGAAGTTCGACTAAAAAAGATTAATTGTAGGGATATGATGTATATATTTCAAAACTACTGACATTCGTTAGGATGAACAAGAAACTAACTCCTCCCCAATTCACTTTTCATTGCTGTGCTTCTGACCAAGCATTTTGTGCAGCCCCACCACCACCACCCCCTACCACCACCGCTTCAGAACCTGTTGTGCATGACCTTTTCTCAACACAGCAGTTCGGAGTTACTAATGGCTTCCTCTGGCTAGGTCTTGCTCAGTGGTCCCTAAGGCACCATGGATCACTGTGCAGAGGGCAAAGTCACAAGGGTTTGGCCTCGGCCCCATTTCAAATAACCCTCAACAATGCTGTGCGCAGGGAGATGTGGCAGTGTAATTTCTAAATGTGTCTAAAATTGTTTTATTATTCTTCAGTTTGAAAGGTCTGCCAAACTGATTCGTGAATAACTCTTTGGTTCTTCAAACTTGCATGCCAGTGTATTATTTATTTGAAATAATCGTCATTTTCCAACATTCCAATATGACCCTTGATCCCAGCTGCATTTTGGATTTGCATATTATGCTCATTCTTTTGCTCCAGAGTCTTTTTCCATGACATGGCTTGAGAACCTTTCTGTGTCCGTTTGTGTACTGATGGTCACAGAAAAACTTTCTGTAGGTGAAAGCCGTTAGACAGAAGCTGTTCTCTAATGGTTCAAGCATCGTATGCATGATTGGTAAACGGCTATCTCAGCCAATCAGATTTGTTGTCCAATTCAAAATCGGCCCTCGAACCCAACAGTGCTTGATCCCAGCCTTCGGAATATAGAAAAGAGCAACCATTTGGAGACCGCCAAGTACCTTTTTTGGGCACAAAGCGCTCTCAGCACTCTAGATAGTAGCTTGCCTTTTCTGTTATCATTTTGTAAGTACGATATGTCGATGGCATTATAGGTCTTAGCTTCACTTCTCTTGCTGGCTAGAGAGTTGGTGAACGGATTCTGTCATTGGACCAAAACCAGCCATAAATATTTAGCTTCGCGAACAACCACCCCCTCATGAGTTGACCTGTTAGACGTGTGTTTGGTGCACATCCCTCAGGAAGTGGAAATAAAAACATTATCTTCGAGGAGGCCAGATCTCCACCCCAGAATTCCAACTGGAATAGGCCATGAATGAAGCACTCCTGTATGAATGGAAGGTGCGGAGGACCATCATTAAGGTGACTTGTTGTGCTTAGCTCAGTATAGTGCCATACCACAACGCGAACTCTTTTGCCTGGTACCATGCTGCCCCGATCACTCTTTCCTTTTCTAGTGTCTGTCCAGCTGAGGATTTAATATGCACACAATAAAGTGGTAAGGCCTGATATATGTAGCTTTCATGGTGAGGGAGAGATGTTCTAGAAGATGGTGAAATCATCACCTGACAGTGTTCAAAGTTTTATGACTGTTCCACACACAAAACAAAAGACACACAATTGATGGACGGAATGCAGAACAAATCAAAACATTCACCCCCAGTCAAGAGATCTGGGTTAAATCCATCATTCTTTTGCTCACCATGCCACCCCAGTTTAGACCTGGCCATATGCAAATCAGTCTTGACCCTGTGCCTCATGGGAACAGTCCAGCCCGAACTGCCAAGCCAGGTCCTCCCTGGACCGGAAACAAGCATCCTAGGACCGGTTTCGGGGTTTCACCCCTCTTCAGCCAGGATAGCTTGATTCCAGTGGCACAGTGAGCCCGGGACCCACGTCTGGGCATACCCGGCGCACTTAGGGCGAGAAAGCAAAAGACACACAATTGATGGACGGAATGCAGAACAAATCAAAACATTCACCCCCAGTCAAGAGATCTGGGTTAAATCCATCATTCTTTTGCTCACCATGCCACCCCAGTTTAGACCTGGCCATATGCAAATCGGGCTGGACTGTTCCCATGAGGCACAGGGTCAAGACTGATTTGCATATGGCTGGGTTCAAACTGGAATGGCATGGTGAGCAAAAAAACGATGGATTTAGGCCCAGATCTCTGTACTGGGGTGAATGTATGACATTGTTCTGCATTCTGTCCATCAACTGTTGTTTTTGCATTTGTTCCACACACAAAACCAGCAGCGGCTGGCATGGATTGGGTGCGGGGAGGGAGGAGGAGGAGGGGGAATGTAAAAAAATAAAAACCACTTACCTTATTGCTGCGTCACGCATCTGTGCTCAGTCTCTCCTCCGCGTCGGAACAGGAACCAGGAAGCACACCCAGGCTCTCCTGACCAATCACAAGGCTGCAATGCAGCGTTGTGATTGGTCTGAGCGCCGTGGTTTGGCGCTCAGACGGGGATTGGGGGCCTGTGCATGATCTCCACCCAGGCTGTAATGCAGCCTGGATAGGAAACATGTAAAGTGCACATGACTGTTTGGCCAGCCCCAGAGGTCCAGCCAAAGCGTCATGTGCACTTCAGTGTGCCCACCACTCCTTCCCTGCCCTGCTCTCAGAGCAGAGCAGCCCGCCCGCCCGCAGAGCAGCTGGAACAAATAAAATGATAACATACAGTTATTATCATTTTATTTTTATTTTAGTTACACTGCTTAAAAGCAGTAGGGCGACACTCCTCCACCTTAGCGAAGGAGCCGCCAAACTCTCCTCTCTGGCAGAATTCTCCTCTGTCATAGTCCTTGATAATCATGGAGGAGTGCAGGGAGTGGCCATATCCTTAGACCTCATACCACCCATTTACTCAAGAGTCCAGGGCTTCATCAGTACATACGTGCCATGTCTGTGATCAGCTTCTGCAGGCTAACTATCCAGGGCAAAGTTCAATGTTTGGCTACAAGACCCCCCTCCCTGCGGCTCTCTGGGATTTTAGCAAACTGAAAATGTAATGCATATTGACACTAACAACATGCACACTCTCACAAACATACCACACACAGGCACACAAACATGAGCACAATACAAGAGGCACACACAGACAATTCAGTCACAAAGTCTCACACAACCGCCCATCAGATCTCATTATTACCAGTGTATAAATTGTACCTCTGCTGTTGTCTGTTGCTCTCTTACTTTGTTGTTTCTATCTTCCAACACATGTCTTCCTTTCTGCTTTTTATAACAGATGGATGGGGAAGTCCTGGAGGGGAAGCAACGGCATCTGAATGTAACACAGAAGGTTCTGCCGTGGAGTGAGCAGGTGAGACTCCTTGTGCTGCATATGTGGGCCTGGGGATGGTTTGAAGCTGTGGGGGTGAGACTCCTCTATCTCTCTAGCCTAGAGCAAGTATTGCCTAGTGCTGATTGAGAATGCCTGCCCTCTCCAGCCTAGTATCATGATTCTCATGAGCTTTTTCCTAGGGATTGACTGACTGCAGAGAGCTGATGGAAATTTTGTTTTTTAAGTTGAGAAACTGGGTTATGCCTAGGTTTCTATTCTGTTTCTAATGTTTCTGATATTCTGAACAAAAATGTAGCTGGCAAGCCTGTTGTATGTACCTCTTAAATCCTGCATCAAAGTCTTCCAAAATGTTCACTTGTCTAACAGATTGAGCTCCCATCGCTTCAAGTAAAATTGGCAGTAGAGCTCTGAAGCAAAACTGTTTCCTTTGCACAGATTTTAGAAAAATCTGCCATCTTGGCATAAGAAGAGTTTTTGTTTCGGAATTAAGAAAAGGCCACATGAAGTGTGCATCGCATGTCTGTGTGCTCAACATGCTTACACCCAGCTGTCGTCCGAAGTGCTAAAGAAGGGAGATTAGTGAATCATTCTCTCATTGTACCACCCTGATGTCCTCAGAAGGTTTAGTGAAGGGGGCTCTTTTGTCGTTCTATCATTAACCTACACTGAGCAGGCCCTGTAAAGGTGGTATTTTTCATTGTACCACCTTGATATCTGAGAAGGATTAGTGAAGGAAAACTCCTTTTTTTTCCCCCTTGGACTAACATTACATTCTTCTCTCAGTGAAGAGTCTTGCATCATTCTCTCAAAGTACTACTGTGAAAGTTTAAGAGTCTGCGAAGAGAGGCTCCAGTGTAGTCCATAAGGCACGGTGCATGGTATTTAAAATTAAGATATGCAGAAATTTAATGTTAACATCCTTACAGTGAGTCGCATTTAAAAGATACTTTTTACTATGGCTAGCCTAACTGTCCTATGTAGAAAACCAGATTACAGATTAAAAATGCTAATACTGTGTCTTGGTAATGGAGCTAGCTAGAAAAAAATTCAAACAACAATTTTAATAGTTAATAAAAATCCAATTCAATGATGAAGTTGAATTTTTAATAAATATTTGGGAAAAGTAAATTTTAGAAAGCTACCTTTTTCCTGCCTGAAGGTCCCGGAGGGCAATTTTGCATTTGTTCTTCTACTTCTACCAGCCAATAATTAACATTTGTGAAAACGGTGTGAAATTCTTCCCAGGAGCAAACAATAGGTTGACCTGAATGGGCAGAGATTGCTCCTCTGAACAGGACACATTATGCAGGACGGGGCTTTGAACATACTTTTTGACATTACAATGTCAACTCCTGCTTGAGTGTCAAAGCCTGCATCAAAGGTCTGCTGGGCGTTTACATATAACACTTGAAAGGAAACAGATTGGCAAAGCTATTCTTGTATATCTTCTATCTAGTTGCTGAAGGATCTGCTTTGTCCCAACAGACTTCTGTCTCTAAGTTTTTACATACAATGCTGGGGGTAAACTTGAAAAAAGGGAATTAGGACCCTAATCAATTCTTATGTATCCAATGTCTGGTTGTTGGAAAATCCTGCTTTGTTCCACGAGACTTCTGTTTCTGGGATTATTGGTGGGGACAGTGACTGCTCCAAAGTGGATTTTAGTGTTAGATGTGGGAGGACACTAGGATTACCATAGTCCACTCTACACACACCCCCAGCCCTCCGAGCCCAAATTTAGTGTGGCCGAAGACTTCTACAATCTTAAAAATGCCCCAATTGGGTAGGGTTGGCCCTGGGAACTTTTACCCCAATGGTTAGGGCATGCCCTGGAGTGATTCCCGACCACCAGCTCGTGCCAGGCATAAACGTGGCACCTCCAGGTTCCCTTTTTAGGTCGAGCCTAGCGCAGCACGCATGCGCTGCTCTATGGGAGGCTTCTTGTGAGCACTCCAAACTTCTCTGTGTGGGTCTGACTCCTCCCACACATCGGATTGGCCTTTGCGTGTGTCTTTCAATAATGAAAGCACGCAAATGGCCAAAGGCGGGTGCATGTCCCACCTCTTTTGTAATGTTAACTCCCACGGCGTTTTGCTCTCGGGAGCGAGCAGCGGCGCGCAGAGTGGCAGCTGCATTCCTGTGCCCGCCCCTACCACTCCTCTTGAAGCTGCACGAGACGGCAGCGCGTGAGTCAGAGCGCGAGGCTCGGCAGGCCTGGGGCCCAGGGGTGTATATACAGGCCGCTCACGGTGTCCGCACAGCTGGAACCGCGTCCATTTCGTCCTTCATGCAAACGAGCTCCGCTTCGATAGAAACATCAGCAGGGAAACGTTCAGAGCACAAATGAGCAATGCTTTGCTGCGGGTGGTGCTCATTGTTGCAGGTGCTTGCAAGCAAAGTACGCCTTCTGTGAAACACGCTTAACAGAGGCCCGGAGGTTTCCTGAGAGAAAATGTCCCAAATAAGGCGAAAGCTGAGGAGCAGCCGAGCCTGGGTCCCGCTGCCAGCTAGAGCCACGAACAGGGGGTAAAAGAATTTCTGCACAGGCAGGCAACTCCCTAGCGACGGGCTGTCAAGTACATTTGTTGTGCGAGGCTATCACGCAACTCCTGCTAGTAAGTGGGGTGGGGGGCTTGTTAAAAGCATCTGCAGAGGGTGGTGCATCTGGAAGGGAAAGCACACCACACTGTCCGCTCTCTTTGCCTCCAAAAGCAGACCATGGCTCCCCTCGTCTCTCCCCCATCCTGGTAGTCACAGGCTTCAAGAGGGCCCGCATCCACTCATGCAACCCCCATGCAACCCACCTTCAAAATCTGTGGGGGCAGTAGTTGTCTGTGCTGGCGTCCAGGTCTCCTGGGCCTCTCAGGCTCCCTGTGGAGCACGGGAGGAGTAGCAACCAACTCCTCAGGACCGCCCGCGATGACGCCTCCCACACCGTCCTGCAGGCTACGGTCGGCTCATCCAGCCCTTCAACCCACACTGGAGCGGGCTGGATGAGACGCCTCCAGTGAGGCATTGACACTGTGTTCCCTGGTGCCATTTGGGGAGGGGGAGTGCGGGCCGATGTAGCGGGAGGAATTCCAGCGATGGGACGGAGCTCGCTTTTATGCGGCTAGTCCAGTCGCCATCCTGGACACGCCCCCCAGAATGTTCTGGCTGTTAAGAATTAGAATTAATAAGAAGATTCTGCCACCATTTGTACATATGCTAAGTATCAATAACATCAATAAAGACGTCAGTAATTCGGGCTCTAGGTCCACCCGGGTGTCAAAGCACGTAGCAAGTAACATTTAAAGTAAAATAGCTGGAAATAGACATTTGAATATTATGTCTGTGCTTATGGTGAAGAGCCTCTTGGAGTTACAGGTTATTTTTACTCGCACTATTGTATTCTATTCATGAGGTTTTATAAAGCGCCTGGCTGCACAGCAGGGCCTCCCAGCACTAAGCGAACAGCAGGAGCTGTCACAATGATCCGGATTAGTAAACAGGATGGTTTTTAGCAGTTTCCTAAACTTAGGTTCGGACTCTGTTCTCCTAATATGTTGTGGGAGCCCGTTCCAGAGCTTAGGGGTTAAGAATGCGAAGGAACTTCCTCCACTCCTAGTTCACTCTATCCTGGGTCCTCTAAACAGCTGCTGGCTGGTAGAACGCAGCATTCTTGCGGTGTTGTAAGACCGTCTCACTCTGACTTCAATACTTCTGAATCCAATTATACAGACCACTAGGTTAATGCACATACTACAGAGCTCAGCATGCAGCGTGAAGCTCAGGGCTTGCAATGCTGTGGGGGCTAACTGAGCATTTGATCCTTCTTAGGTCGATGGACTGCGCTCCGCCTCTTGTTTAGCTAGTGCGGGGGGCGGGAGGGTCCCTACTATTTGCAGCAACAAAAAATTTCTTTTGTTCAGTCCTCATTACTACAGGAAGATTTACAAATGAGTCACAGAGGAAGGAAAAAGCAGGAAACCTGTCTGTGCTGTCAGACTATTTTTTGCAAGCTTTGTAACCTTTACAGTTAAACAATAATAGTTTGTCTTCAGCGCCTCTGTGACTCCCATATTTTTCATAACTTTACAATATAAACGTACAATTCACCATCCATTAGCGTGAAAGCCTGTCCTTTCTTTGGTCTGCGATTGGCCACGCCATGTATATACAAACTGCATAGCTAAGTACTTAAAAGGTCTCAAAGGCGAGACCTATTGGCTATGCCAATGCTTGTTATAATACTACTGGACCTGTGGAAGATCAGAAAAGGATTGAACCTGCTACCTGAGACCTGAAAAGAGCCCTAAGGTACTGGGCCTGCTCTCCCTCTGGCACCAAGGTCAAAGAAGTAGACTCCAAGGATCATAAATCTAACCTCCCGTTCAAGCTAAATGGATACAACAAGCTACAAGATGGAACTTCAACTGCTCAGCTGACCAGTGGCACCGGACCTGGACTGGACCCTGCTGTTTGACCTCTGCCTGACACCCTGTGAGTATCTAAGTGCCTTTCCCGAAGCCCATCAGGGCTTTTGAAGTGTATTCCTGTGGTGGATTGGGACTGAAAGGATTACGTCGGAAGGCAAAATCTTAGACCAGGACAAACCTGGTTAGTGTATCCGACCTGCGCTGTAGCGCGGTTCAGCATCAAATTGCGCCTAGGTTCCTGTATACCACGACCATTGACTATCATTGGCACTTTATGCTTCTTGGTATTATTCCTACTTAAAACTTTATAATTCATATCCCTGGTTTCCCTTATTGGTTTTGTATTATTTTTTTAAATTACATTTTGGTCTATTTTTCTAATTTGGTTTGGGATTTTTATTGTTTTGCATTTTTACTTCATTACTGTCTTGATGCTGCATAAATACTTCACACCTTGCCCTAAGTCAGTGGTTCTTAACCTTTTGACTTCTGTGGACCTCCAATTAATCATTACTGGAACGGGCGAACCCCCACTGATACATTATTGGAATCCAGGAACCCCACTGAGTCATTACTGGAAGCCGGGTACCCCAACCTCAGTATTTTTGATGATTTGAACCACAAAACAAAAAATACAGAAGCATTCATCAAACAGATACACAAATGATGAAATATATTATTTAATTCACAAACAAATATAAAAAAAATCAACATTTTAATTTTAATGGGAAAGTTGGAGCTTTTCTAAATTTAATTGAGGTCACTCATCGTCCATACTATAGTGTGTTTGATGAATGTGCGCTCTTCTCACGAATCAATCTGAGGATACTAACTTCGTTTTTAGCTTTCAATTTTAAATTCATTCACATTTACAGAACGTTTTAAAAATTTTCAATTTTACTTTTTGCTTCTTTATTTATATACACATTATAAACCTGTTAGTATATTTTAATTTCCTAAGCAGTCGCAGACCCTTGAGTACCCTTTGCAGACTCCCAGGGGTCCCGTCCCAGACCACAGGTTTAGACCTGCTGCCTTACATTAAGCCTGTCAGCTCTATGCCGTTGCTACAGAGGGAAGTGAGTGCTGGTTAATTTACTGACTTTGAGGGTTCACCCTGACAGGGGTTCTGATTATTTCTTGATGTGGCTCGTCACGCCTCCAAATAATAACTCAATTTCTTACAGTTTCATACGAAAATACACTGAGCAGAAAAAAAAAGCAGCAGCTCTCAAAACTGAGCAGAAAAAAAAGCAGCAGGTCTCAAAAGGCCATCAGGACTGCTCAACTCAGTATGATTAAGAATTTTTACAAGCAGGTAGATCTTTAGTAATTTTTGTACCTAGATAGGAATGAAGTAGCCCACATTTGTTAATTGTCCTACTCAAATATCCTCAGAGTTGGTGAGTGTAGAATCTTACATCATTATTTTATTGTGGCACTCTTAACAGTGCCTTCAGGTGTGGGATCTCTGTTGCTACAGGCAAAGCTCTACAATACAGATTCGCTGCTGGGCTCCACGTGTCCACATGCTTTACACCATATAACCCTCTCTACTTTAGGACACTGACTACTTCTTTAATGGTAGGTATCCGCGTCTGCATCACACTCTGCAACACCTCATGCAGTGTATGAGCAGGTATTTTCGCCACACAGTGTTTGTGTGTGTCTGTATCTTGTGCACCTCTCCCAAGCCCTGCCATATAGACCAATCTAGACTCAAACCCAGCACTCTAATCAACCATGCACTCCAACAGAGTTCCAGGTTCCTAATGCATATTGGAGCACTTTATGACCTTTTCAGTAATACTAAGTGCTATATAAATACAATTCCATACTGATGGTTTCAGATGGTTAGTGACAAAAGGGCATTCATTATTTTAATCTTCACACCATTCTTATGTCCTCAGAAGAGGTGAGTATGGGAGGAAGACAGGAATAGAGAGGAGATTGGCATAGCAAGCATCCATCTTAAAGTGATCTGCCATTAGTGACAGAGAGCAAGTAAGGCTAAGGAAACTCGAATTGGAAGAACTGAGAACGGTTGCAAAGGACACTAACTCGGGTAGGAGCTCCGGGTTGGCAGAAAGGAGTTTAAAAAGCACTTTAACCTGATGAGCCGCTTGACCTAGTAGTAGAGGGCGAAGTGTAGTAACAATAACGGCTATATTGACACTGGTGAAACATACAATTTTCCATAGTCAAATTAAAGAGCACAATCAAGAGGGGATGCCCACGAATCAGTCAAATCAGTTTCAGGGGTATGCATGCTGCTGCTTGTATGTATTTTCCTTAATGAAAAAAATCTACAAAAGCTCAAGAAACATCTGTGAAGGTATTCTTGTACCATTTTCTGTTTGCACCCTCCTGGTCATAAAGCACACTGTTCCATCAAACACACCTGCATCAGCATCTTGATGTTCTAAAGAGTTATCACTCTTGGTTGATCCATGAAGAGTGAATGAAGAAACATCATTCCGCTAATCTTTTGTTGCCCTCTCCTAATGTCTTTCAAAGTGAATTCTCATTCACTTTGTAAACACAATGAAACGTTTAAGCAAAGTGAATACATTTTGGTTTAATAAACATCATTTCTTGATGTCAACTGAAGCCAATAAAATTGCCCTATTGTTTTTTTTTTATTGTGCTGACCTAATACGTCCCTAAAAAGTCAGTAAAGGGTCCTGCCTCTTTCTTTCTCTCGTTGTAGCTTACTCGTGGTCCCCATGACTGTAAATGAAAGAACTTTTCTCAGTCAACCTCACTGTGCACTGCGATGCATAAAGAGGAGCTGAGGGGTCGAGATTTGGCCTTTTGTGCCTCTTTATACCTTCAGATGTTTGTGAAGTGTGATTCTTTAATTGGTCTCACTTTGCCATCTTGATGCTTCCTGAAGACTGAGTGAAGGTGGATTCCTTATCACTGTCATTTCCTTTCTTTAATTCCTCTTCAAGTTGGTAAAGGGAGTTCTCTCCATAACTTGGTTTTATCCACGTCCCCTGAAGCTTGTGTAGGCCTGTCAATCACCCTTTTATTAAACTCTCTGATGACTCTTCAAGCTGACGAAGGAGATTCCTCCATTACTCTCTCCGGTGTCTGCCTTCCTTGTGTGTCCTGGGGATGGTGAAGAACATTCTTCCTACGCTCTCAGACTTTCCTTTCCTGATGTCCTCTGAGGAGTCTGTCAAAGACCTCCTAGTTTGTCCTTTGAGCCCTTTTCCAGTAGCACCAGCACCTCTGATTAGGTACACCCAGCAACAGCTTCTGCTCTGGATGCTTGCAGCTAGGTCACTGCCTCCAAGTTGCACTCTGCTGCTTAGTAATATTCTATTAGACCTCCCTGTCAGTTGTACAGCATGCTAGTTGCATCACTGAAGGTGATGTCGCCTCTACTAGCTCACCACTGCCAAGGAAAGTCCGGGGAAAAGAACACGTGCTTCTATTCTGCCGGCTACCTACGCACCCCACAAGACACTAATCGCCATTTCAGTTCTGCCACAGGCACTTGAAAGGAGGAAGAAATATCCTTGGATAGGTGAAATGGATCCTAATCGGGGAGCCGCCAAACACCAGCCAAACGCCAACGCCAGCACTGGGAGAGAGAGTGCAGAGGGGACTGCAAGCCCCAGCATCCCAAACGCCAGGAGGCGCCGTCGCAGCTTTCCCGCGCCCGGAGACGCGTAAATTCATCCCGCGACTCCCGCAGCGCGGGAGCCGCCAAACACCAGCCAAACGCCAACGCCCGCACTGGGGGAGAGAGTGCAGAGGGGACTGCAAGCCCCAGCATCCCAAACGCCAGGAGGCGCCGTCGCAGCTTTCCCGCGCGCGGAGGCGCGTAAATTCATCCCGCGACTCCCGCAGCGTGGGACGCGCACGGGCGTGCCCGGGCAAAGCCCGGGTGAAGGGCGAGCCCGTCAGAGACCGGAGGAGGTCGGGCCGGGCTACACCATTTTTAATTTGCGATTACGCGGACGTTACCTTGAAAGTAAAAAAAAGGACTAAGGTATTTGGGACTAATCTTGTTGGTATATATCGCCATTTATTGTTGTTACCTATTATTGCCATCACGTATGCTAACAGAGGAAATGGCACAGAAATTGTCAAAACGAAAGTCACTAACAGGACAGGGCGTGGTGGGGACCCTAGATGCTTTTTTGTTGCGAGCGGAGTCAGCCCTTATTCATGAATTCGCTCTTACTGAGCGAAGACTGTCATTAGAGCCACAACTGCACCGAAGTCAGCCTGTAATGCCTGAACCTGTAGATTTTATTGATTGCCAACCAGGGCCGGACTGGGAACCAAAACCGGCCCTGGCAAAGTGCTCGGCCGATATTGCAGCTATGCTGCAAAAACGGCCCTGTAACAAAAACGGCCCCTCAGGGGCCCAAAACCGGCCCCACCCTGGCGGCCCACCGGGGAAACGCCCGGTGCCCGCTACGGCCAGTCCGGCCCTGTTGCCAACAAGGTTCCTCTTTGTCTAGCGTATCGCTAAATTTGGTACCTGAACCCATAGAAGCACTAAAGATAAGCGATCCAGCAACTCGACCCAAAGTAACTACCAGGGGGCAAAAAAGCAAGAATACTTTGGGGGAATAGTCCTACAATTCAGTCTAGGAAACGAAAAGGTCCGGCCCCCAGCAAGCAATCTCACCCTGTATCAAAGAGAGGGCGTAAAAGTAAAAATATGGTGGAGGAGGAGGTGAATCGTCCAGGTATTAGTAACGCCAATAAGGAGTTTATTTTGACCACTCTTCCTATGAAGGGTACTGAAAGCGTGGAGTTTTGGGCAAAAATGGGAGAGGTTGTTTCAGTACTCTTAGACCCTCTGATGCAAAAGTTAGTGCGATTGGAAACGAGCTTAGAGAAGTTAGAAAAGCTCGTAGGTAGTGTTCAGACAAGTCAGCCGACCCAGCCAAATCAGACGGCCCTTCAGACCACTCAGTTACATCCGAAAAACTCATGTCACTGTGGAACCAAGTTTGGCCAGCTGAATAGGAGTGACGGACTTAGGAGCATACAGCCCGGAATTCCTGGTCCTGGCCCAGTGGAAATACCCCAAACTGTCCCTCTGGATCCTCTGCTTATGTGTCATAATAGGGTGACTTTGACCAAGCCACATGACATAGTACAGGCTCCAAGTTCCATTCAAGAGTGACAGTTGAATATTAAAAAAGAACCCCCCTCTAGTAGATCTAATTATGTTCAAAACAAGGAATCTCACTTACAATTAGCTAAAAGACAAGGTAATATGCTACTGAGAGGCCGGTGTGAATCAAACACACTAAATCTCCCTCCAGAAGCCACGCCCTATACTATAGTGTTGGCCAATGTCCCCATGCTGCCACAAGGAGCTAGGGAACACTGGACATCACTAAGAAATAAATCGTTACATGAGATAAGTACAAGGTCAGGACTATCGAATCTACTCTTTTCAGAGTTTAAAATGGCCAGACGGATTGGCTGGATAGGAAGATCTAAAAAGTCACTAGGCGGTGACTGTGTGGTATTAACCTTTGGGTCACCAGATCTAGTCAAAACAATACTAGACAGGGTGGGTAATTGGTCAGGAGAACACTCGGGGATAAACATTTTACCATTGGGCTACTAAAATAAGCCACACGACCCTATACAGTTCCCATTGGGGCAGGACAGAGGAGGGGGGTGGAGCCAACAGAGATACCCCATCCCAGTGAAAAATTACTATGATGTCCTTAACACCCTAGAAGACAACGATTGACTAAAACCATCACAAGGGGGTCCAGTCGATAGAAGGGAAACTCAGAGGTGTAACTCTATTATACCATCCACCATCACGCAACTGACAGTACAAGAGCCTATAGACCCTAAACCACCGCATGTAAGGGAACCATTAGGGAGCTGCACTAGGAGCAGTTCCCCAGTAAATTGACGAGATCGAAGTGAACAACTAATCCCGGACCAAATATACGCCCCTATTGGTAACTCCAGATCAACGGGACAAGAGGTAGAGGGGGATGAGGGAGTGGTAGGGGAATTAAGTGATGATTCACTTGGAACCCATACCATCTCTACTAAAGAAGGTATACTGTCGACAATGTTAGTAGGTGACCACCCCACTGATGGGACTGGTCTAGGGCCCTTAAGCATGGTGCCTGGAGGCCTCAGCCAGTCACTTATTGAGTCCCCTAAGCTCCAAATATTATCTTGGAACATAGCAGGCCTCTCTTCTAAACTGGATAACCTGGAATGGGGGTTGTTCATACAAGAGAACGATATCTGTATGTTCCAGGAAACTTGGGCCAGGGAGGCTACCCATAGATTAGGCTTTGCGAATTTTAGTATAGCAGCCACATGCGGGGGTAGGAGAAGACCTGCGGGTGGGCTTAGCATTTGGATTGCCACTCATCTAGGATGCACAGCAAAACAGGTAGAGACATTTTCCAGAGACATTCTCTGTGTTATTCTGAGTTTTTCTACCAGGATCAAGATAGCACTGATAAATGTGTACTCGCGCCCAGTAGGATATGGCCAAGAGTCTGTTACTCTTGATCTTTTATCATCTTTTTTGCATACTATTCTTGATAATAACATAGTAATTTTGGGTGGCGATCTGAATTGCCAGTACGAACCTTTAAAAGACTTGGATGCGGGCAATCCCAATGATGAGGATTTGCACTGGGCCATTCCGGAGCCAAATGCACCCCCAATAAGGGCGTGGACACCTCTGGCAACTCAAATGAATACCATCTCATTGAATTACTCCCTAAGGGCATGTAATGAGCGTTTTAAATCTGACTCCCCGGCCAATTTCACCTACAATAGAGTGGGTTGCCCCTCTATTTTAGATTATATTTTGGTGAACACCAAATCTTGGCACAGGATAATAGATTTTAAAATTGAGCCCAGGCATGATAGTGATCACAATGCCCTGATTCTTGAATTGGCCCCGCCCTCCATCGGCGAAGCTCCAAATGGCCACTCCCCAACAACTGCTGGTCTAACTCTTACTAGCTGTAGGAGGAGAGTAAGATGGGGCACATTTTCCCAATCCCAAGATAAGCTAGCCTCCCTCTATCGAACCGTTATTCCTTTTCTGAAGGTTGCCAAACAATTGAGCAAGATGATTGCTTTTCCAAGCTCTTTTAGTGAAATTGAGGAAAACCACCGAGGCCTAGTAGCCGCCCTGGCTAACTTTTTTTCCCCCAAGGTACGTCCTAAGGGGAAGGCGGCATCGGGACACTCCTGGTACGATAAGAACTGCCGCAAGGCCAAGCAAATTCTTGTTCTGGCCATCAAATCTAATAAGCCACAAATAAAAGCTAAGCGGCTAGCATATAAAAATAGTATTAAATTAGCAAAAAGAAACTGGGAAGAAGATAATTGGGAAGAGCCTAAGTAATGCATTAAATGACAGGGATATGAGGACTTTTTGGAACTTGATAAACACAGGCTCCAAAGAGGGCAAACGGCAATCGAACCTAACTTAGGGGCAGAAGTTTGGAAGGACCACTTTCAGTCCTTATATTCCAGGGCAGAGGGTGATGCAGGGCAAGTTAGTTATGAAGGTTTACAGGGCCAGTTTTCCTGCATTGACATCCCAGAAAGTTCCCTAAAAGAGCTAAGGGATGCCATAAGCAGGGTAATCCCTGAAAAAGCTCCAGGTTTAGACAAGATCCCTGGTGATCTCTTCCGTACCGAACCTAGCGTTTGGGTTCCGTATTTATGGACCTTATTTAATGCCATTCTTCAGGGAATGGCGATTCCCTTGACTTGGTTGGGGGCGGAAATTATTCCGATCTACAAAAAGGGCTCACCACTCCACCCTACAAATTATCGGCCCATCAGCCTCATCGATGTTACTCAAAAAATTTATGCTCGAGTGCTGCTGGGCCGATTACAGAACTGGATGGAAGATCATTCTATTCTTAGCCCATACCAAGCCGGTTTTAGAGCGAAAATGTCAACAATCGACCAAGTCTTCAGGTTGCAATTATTGCACTGGAAGACAGTGATCCTGGAGGGTGGCAGCCTCTATATGATCTTTGTCGACCTAAATCGGCATTTGATCTGGTCCCAAGGGAGAAATTATGGGCTATCCTATCAGATCTGGGCGTTCCCCCATACCTATGCCAAAACCTGAAAAGATTACACGAACACAACTTTGCCCAAATTAGATATGGGAAAAATGGAGAGCTCACTGATCGTATACCCATAGAGAGAGGTGTACGACAAGGGTGTGTTCTGGCCCCTACCCTTTTTTGTTTATTTATCAACGGTCTAGTGGAGGCCTTGATAGCGGGGGGGGGGACATAGATGCACCAAGGCTGGCGAACCGTAAGGTACCAGCCTTGATTTTCGCGGATGACACCCTCTTGCTGTCAAGATCCCCCATGGGAATACAGAGGGCTTTGGACATTTTTCACTCTTTTTGCAAGAGAAGGGGTCTGGAGATAAATACTCAGAAAACCAAATATATGGCATTCAATGTAGGGCACTCTACACGCCCCAACCCCCACTTAGATGGGGAATTTCTAGAGAAAGTCTCTGTTTGCGAATATTTGGGACTGTCACTGACCGAGAAAATGGAGTGGGGAGCACAAACTAAGAAAGCTAGCTTAAGATTGGCCCAGACTACGGGGGGGTTAGCAAAGCTACAAAGGAAGTGTACAAACAAAACGATTGGGCCGGTTTTGGAAATATATAAGGTTCAAGCCAGAGGGGCTGCTTTTTATGGGGCAGAAATTTGGGGCTTTCGGCGATCTGACCATCTTTCTAAGATTGAGAATTCCTTTGTTAGACAACTCCTGGGTCTCCCGAATAGCACGCCGCTTACACCGCTTCGTATGGATTTGGGAGTAGGTCCGATTGCAGTAGAGGTTGCCCTTAGACCCTTGTTATAGTGGCATCGCTTATGGAGTACACCAGAACTATCAGTGTATAGAGAGGAATTGAGGGAAGTGGCAAACCTGTGTGGAGCTAGTAAAATCCCATGGTTGGCCCATATCAAGAATTCTTTAATCTCCATGGGAATGGGCAATTTATGGGACAGTGCCGAAGTTAGATGCCCTCTAACACCTAGGAAGGTTCTGTCAAAGAACTACAGGGAATACAATCTAACTCTATTGCAAGGGAGCTCCACGATTGGCACACTGACAACATCCTTTTTAGAAGCAAAATTGCAATATAGGTTAGAGCCTGCCATTGATGTTATGCAGCCACCTCTTGCCAAAAGGCTATACCTGCAGTTTAGGCACGGCACCCTCCCCCTACGTGTTTTTGTTAATAAGTGGGGGGGCAATGCTACTAAGGGCTGCCCGACATGCAATAATATACCGGAGACAGATCTACATGTATTATTTTTCTGCCCTACATACAAGAAAGCGAGACACCAATGGCTAGTGCAGCTGTGCAGAAACCTCGGAGTATCCCACTGTGCACAGACTTACAGGATTTTAAAATATGACCCTAGCATGCATATAGCGTATTCAGTCTCCCGCTATTTGTTTTCAGTGTGGTGTACACGCTGAGTTGTTTTAAAAACACAGCCAGCCTAATTAAATGGCCCCACCACCCCACTGTGATTGGTTGTTTTACATATCTTGATTTTACCGTATTTTATGAGTCATAAATGTGTATTTCTTAAGATATTTATTATACTTTTCTCTTTTACCTTTTAGGAATTTTTGACTAATATATTAATGTGTATGCCTTTCAACTATGGAGAACGTGAAATCATTTGGATTGTGTCATACAAGTTTTTAATTGTGCTTTTATGGCCTTGTAAGGCCGAAATAAAGAATTTTTGACTTGACTTAATCGTTCCTGCTTTCTTCTTCCTGTGCCTGAGTCTACTCTGTAGCCCTCGGGGTCTGTGGCATGGAAAACCTATAGTAGTCTGCAAGCAATCAGCAAAATGTCAATCTGTCCAAGGCATCAAAAGGCTGTGCGCCGTCCTAGGACTTATAGCCATGCATCTTTACCTAACTGGTGGTCAGACGATTGTGAGAAAATTCAAACCCGGTCTCAGTGTATCGCTCTGTTCCTGTGGTCACTCAGGAAGGGTGGGAGATACCTTGGAAGCACAGGGTGTGATGCTGCTTGAAGGGCGGTTGGCTCTTGGTGGACTGTGCAACGAGTCTGGTCCAGCTTTCCATGGGAGATGGAGCCAGCTGGCTTCGTTTCATAGCAGAAGGAAATGCCTGAAAAGGGCCTCATGTATAAGAGCACCACATCAAGGAACAGAGAGAAAGACATTTAGAGTCGCATGTTGGCTCCGAGAGGAGGATGAAAGTGAGAAGGCAGGGGCTTCAGCGGTGACTGATTCTTCACTTCTGACTTTTCACAGGGTTCATGCATACCCTTTTGGATGGAATGCTGTAATAGCCACAGTCATTCGGGCCTGACCGCCTCCCTACAATGTTCCAGAGCAGAACATAGTGTCCCCAGGACATGTGTGCATACGGTTTCAAGGTGGATCCTTAAAGTGGGAAGACTGGGTATGCAGATCCTGTTGGACACTGTCTAACAAGTGTTCTCGGTACTATATACTTCGAGCTGACACTCTACTGCAAGCAGTTAGCGTTAGAGGTGGGCGAGTCACTAAAGGCTCAAGCTAGGCTCGAGGTCCCCTTGGCCCTTCAAGCCAAAAACAAGCCGAGATTTCATGTGCCTTCTGTCTGCCACCCAGAGCGGAACGTCATATGCCAAGAATGAAAAACAAAGCATTATTAATCTTTGAGGCAAACCAAGAGAACAGGGTACCCACCTCGTGGCTGAATAGCACAGTGTGAAACTATAACACATGGGATCCATCCTGGTTTCCCTGCTTGACCAAATTGTGAGCTTAGGCCAATATTTAATTTTACCAAGCCTCCTTTTTTCATTGTCACATAAGAGAGCACGTTCAAAATCATGTGTTCAGGATGTGCAGTGTGCACAAACCCTTTCGGTTTGATTTAGTATACTGTAATATTGCTCTATCGAATTTAAGCCACATATACGGTGCACACAACAACTAACTTTCCTTTTACTTCACTAATGGCATTGTGAGTGGGGCAAGGCATGAATGTTTCTGTAGATGTTTAAAAACTATCACTTTTAATAAATGCTCTAATGCAGTGATATATATATACTGATGTCCTAAGATGAAACGCTCCCGCATGATAAAATAAATACACTTTTTTGAATTTTGAAGAGATTTTATAATAGTTTTACAGGATGTTTGTTGCATGATTTACAGGGCACATTTTTTCAAGGCTCTGCACGTTCCCAGGCTCTTCGAGCCAAGCCAGACCCTCGCCTGGCTCTCCCTAGTCATTGCTGGCTCTCCCTAGTCATTGCTGGCTCGCCCACCTCTAGTTATATCACGTGGACGTCCTGTGCTGAAATGAACTGGGATGTGTCCTGAGGCTCCAGAACGAGATAAACGAAGTCGGAGAACCTGGTACCTGGCAGGGAAAGCAAGTCAGGGCTGGGTAGTCCTTTTTAAGGCGGGCGGGGTACCAATGCAGCGTGTCCTTTATTGCGCATGGTCATTGGCACAACACCCACCGGCGACTTCCCCAGTTCCATCTGGGGAATGAGCCAGAGAGTTGGTGCCGCAGACGTCCCTGCCCGCGCCAGACTAGGTGCCCCTCTCTCTAGGCAAGGCAAGAATACGAGGGTTTGAGGGGCGATGGGACGAGAGGACGAACAGGGTCCTTTGGCAGCTGGGCTGCTTTCTGCAGATGCAGGAGAGTGAGTGGTGTTGGTAGGTGTTGGTGTGCAGGTGCTGTCTGTTATTTGGGTGCTTAAGTGCCTGACCTGGGATGCTGCCTGCACTCTGGAGATTGGCATGGCCTTAGAGCAGAAAGGATCTCCCGGAGGGAATGGTGAGGAGCAGCAGCATGCTGCAGGGAAGGAACCTGTGCTGAGAGCCCTGCACAGGGCTGGTCCACAATATATTCCCCCAGTTTGTCCATCACTGAAGATCTGTGAAGCACACACATAACATAGAAAATGTGCTGCTGCTGCCTGGGCCATCTGACGAATCCGCCTCTTGTCTTTGCATTTTTAGGTTTTGCATTGGCTGGTGTTGGAGGAGAATGATATCTGTATTCAGCTCTCACAGCGCTCTTCACCTGTAGCTCTAGAAACAAAGGCAGTGAATAGAAGCCTGCTGTTTCTTTGTTCTCCTTCTCGGGTTGGCTTATTCAGTCTCGTCTCAGAGGAGCACAGGATAAAAAGGCAGAGCAGAAAGCTGATTGGCTGGCCTTCCCATAGTAACCCCAGGATTGAGCATGTGCTGATAGCTCAGGACAGACACATGACTGTGCTGCTGCTTCTTAGCGCTCACATGGAGGGTGAGTCAGCTCCTGGCGTTTGGAGCACTTCCCTCTGTCTATGCTGCTAATTGGATCGGCGTTTACGGGCATTAAACAAACTTGCAAAGCAATTCTTCACAGCATTGACTCTTTCACGGTTCCACATACTTTGAATAATTTACCTTCATTAGGCTGAGAATCCCCAGTAAATTGTTATACAAACCCATATTAACATTTACACAATTTATATTAAGCCAGTCATCTCACGTGATTCGGAGTTATTTTTTACGCAACATTCCCAAAATTACGCCACGTCATACAATTACGAGCTGTTCAAAGCAAAAGATTTAGTGTAAGTGCATTGGATCAATGCAAACGGCCAGAACACAAGCTGCTGCTGTTTGCAGCATTTGTGTTTTTTGCACTGTTTTTAAGCGCAAAAGGCGTCCTCCTGTAATTATCAGCGTTTGAAATCAAATAACTGCCCTACATATTTTCCAATAGCGCCAGATGTAGATTAAAAAAATTCACCAAGTGCGGTCACATAGAACACCTATTTGTAGACCATTCTCACCTTCCAGAAGTGGGAACAGTATATAGAACTTGCTCTTTCATAACCAAGATACCTAGCTTTGGGAGAAGACATTCTCAAGCTTTCTCAAAATCTCGAGTAGAAAAGAAATTACAGGAGGACTAAGACAAAAGACCTAAGAAAATCAATTCGTCTTACTCTGAGTCTATGAGAACTGGGACGGTGATGATCAAAGGCAACTTTCCACTTCTACACCATTCGATGAGCATTCTCTCAACCTATGTAAACATCAAACTAAGCTTAAAAGGATGCAAAAAAAAATTACCCCTACAGGTAGCAGATTGGTCAACCAATCTAGTTCCTTTTCACTGAAGCGTCAATAATTTACTGACTGCTGACAGAAGGAGATGAAACTCCATCACCCAGCACACCTTTCCATGCACATGCGGAAAAACATTGTTCATGCTCTTATCACGGCCCGACTAGATTATGCCAATATTCTGTATCTGAGGGCACCAACGGAACTGCTGAATGAGCTTCAAGTGGTGCAGCAACCCGTAATCCTGAATATTCCTTAAAGCCAGTCCATCCGCAGAGGTTTGAAGGTACCTGTATTGGCCTCCTATTAGGCAAAGCGTTAAACTTAAAGTCTTATTGATTATTCACAAAGCATTACACAATAAAGGCCCCATTTATCTTCAGGAAAGAGTCACAAAGTTTATGTACCTAACAGAGCACTCTGATCAGCTAACCAGGGCCTTTTGTGTATTTCTAGTTTCTGCAAAGCTAGAGCGGGGGAAGATCTTTCTCTGTGTAGGAGGCTAGGTACTGGAATTCCCTGCCAAAGCATTTATGGGAGATGAAATGGAATCTGCTTTTAAATCTGAAGACCACCTTCTTTAGAGAGATGTAGTTGATTGTTAGTTACACTAGTGAGTTTAGCGCCGGGATGTTTCCTGTGGGAGCAGCCGTTTGTGCTTTACAAGCAAATTTTTATTCATTCGTTCACCTTGCTGCACCATATCAAGACCAATACCAAACACAAACCAATGCTAAAGCTATCCCAGGCCAGGACCCGAGCTAATGCTTAGGGAGAGAATATGGCATAACGGCTAGGGAGGTCGACCTCAGAGCTGGGGAACCGGGTTCGAGTCTCGGCAGGGACGCTCAAAATTCTGTGATTCTGGGCAAATCACCTAATCTCCCCTTGCCTAACAAAAATGAATGTGTCCGTCTGTAATGTAACTGGTGCTCATGTGAAACCCTCTGATACCTTCGGGTCTAGTTTGCGCTATATAAAACTCCACACAAAAAAAAAAAATGCCTCCACTGTAAGTCCTCTTGCACATGTCACTAACTCCAATCCTCATACAGAACCACATAGCTACAAGAGCCCTGTTCCACAAACGTCTCCATGCTGAAGGCCTATCAATACATCTTAGAATTAGGCTTAGAATAAGAAACAATTAGATGTCCATTTTTCTATTGAATTTTCCCCTTCTCTCTCTCTCTCTCTGGAATTCTTATCTATCGTCCGCCCGGGGCGCTGGGTCAATTTTGTAATTCCCTGCTAGAAGCAACTTGTAACCTAGCTAATATCAATGCTAATTTTACGCTCTTGGGAGATCTCAATTTGCACTTCGATGACCCCTATGCATTAATCGCTATGGACCTGGTTCAAGACCTTGCGTCTTACCAACTTCAACAAAAGGTCTCTCAACCCACACATTTTAAAGGACATCTTCTTGATCCACTTTTTTCCACTTTGAAAGACGTCATAGGAAAACCCCCTATCCCCCTCCCATGGTCGGATCACTTTTTAGTTCCCTTTTTATGGTCCCCTATTATTTCAGAGTCTCACACCCAGATCTCCCGAACGTTCAATCGGCAGTGGTCTAAGGTTCCAGTGGAGAAATGGTCTCATGAATTAAGTAGGACCTTCCCCGCCTCTCATACTAATCCGGCTACTGCGTACAATTATTTTACCTCATGGATTGAAGACACCCTTAACCTGGTGCTCCCAAAAAAACTGATAGAGAAAAAATTAGGAACCCTTAAATCAGGTTGGTTCTCACCTGAATTACGCCTCCTTAAAAAACAATGTAAAAGGTTGGAGAGGAGTTGGAGGAAAGATTTTTCCGCCAATAAGAGACTAGAATATAAGACTGCTCTTCGGATGTATAAAGTGGAGATCAAAAAAGCCCAAGCCTCATATTTTGAGGAAAAGATTCTCCTCGCAGCTAACTCTCACAGGGAAATTTTTCAGATCGCCAAAAAATTGTTAAGAGTATCTGACCCTCCACCAATTCCTGATCTTTCTGGACAGCGGTGCAAAGATCTTGCACAGTTCTTCTTCTCCAAAGTGCAAAATATCTTAAAAATCCTTCCTGTGAAAGACCATGCATACATCACCAATGCCAACACCTCTTTTCGAGATAAATTTGCACCCAGTCTAGAGGCTTTAGAACCCTTGTCCTTGGATTCCTTGCTGTCTATTTTAGCTTCTATTAAAAGTGGATCGCCACTTGATCCGGCACCTTTTAACATTTTGAAATCAGTAGCCTCTACTATTGCTCCCTATCTTCTTAGTGTGATTAACACTTCTCTTATCTCAGGCGTAGTCCCTTGTGAATGGAAAAGAGCCATGGTTAAAGCTCTATTGAAAAAACCTCATCTGGATCAGAAGGATCTTGCCAACTATCGACCCATCTCGCTCCTTCCTGGAGTGAGCAAGATCGCAGAGAAACATGTTAACAACATCCTTTCTGCGTTTCTTGAGTCACATGATTTGCTCCACCCCTCCCAGACAGGCTTTCGCCCTCGCCAAGGAGTTGAAACTGCTCTGCTGGTGGTAGTGGAGGAATCAAGAAAGATCCTTGACTCAGGAGGCTCTTTGGCTATTATTCTTCTTGATCTTAGTGCCGCATTTGACACGGTGAACTATCAGATTTTGGTTCACCGTCTCAGGAACACGGGAGTGTCAGGTTCGGCTCTTGCTTGGCTTCAATCTTTTTTGGAAGGCAGGACTTTCCAGGTGTTCGAAGAGGATACCTCTTCAGACTCTCTACCTCTGGTGTGTGGAGTGCCTCAGGGCTCTTCCCTGAGTCCAACCCTTTTTAATGTTTATATGGCCCCTCTGGCGGACCTGGTTGCCCCCTTTGGAGTCCATATTGTATCTTATGCTGATGACACACAGCTAGTGGTGGCATTGAATCAAGCTGACAAGTCACCCACTGACCTCCACGCTTGTTTGGAGGAAGTGGCAAAATGGATGAGTCTGTCTCACCTTAAACTGAACGGTGCAAAAACCGAAATTATGATGCTTGGTAGTTTTCAAAGTGCTAATTTGAATGCCCTCTGGCCATCTTGTATGGGCCCAGTCCCGGTTTTTAAATCAGAGTTAAAAAGCCTTGGTATCTGGCTGGACCAAGACCTGTCCTTCAAAACCCAAGCTAGGAAGACGGTCGCATCCTGCTACGGTCTGCTAAAAATGATTCGTAACATTTTGTCTGTGTTGCCACACTCAGCAAAAAAACTAGTGATTCAAGCCTTGATCCTTTCTAGGATTGATTTTGGCAATGCTCTCTACCTTGGGGCCCCCAAGGCAGTGATTGGGCGACTTCAGACTGTTCAAAACTTTGCAGCAAGACTGCTTACCGGCACTAGCCGGCGATGCTCAGCGCAACCTGCATTGCGCTCTCTGCATTGGCTTCCTGTCCAGGAGAGGATACACTTTAAAGCTCTTTGTGTGGCCCACAAATCTTTGAAAGGGGAAGGACCACCCATTACCAGGGATCTGATCTATTCGTATAAAGCTCCTAGACATCTCCGCTCTAACTCTCTTCACTTGGCGAAAATTCCGAGAATTCAGAAAGCGAGAAAGGGAGGTAGGCTTTTTTCATACAACGCCTCTAGGTTGTGGAATACCCTTCCACTCCATCTCCGAAGTGAAGCGAACCACCTTAGCTTCCGTAAACAGCTGAAAACGTGGCTATTTCCATAACCCCTCTTGTGTTTACCACTTTAACGCCCTCTAGCGCTGGGATGCTCCCGGGTAACCACGCGCTCTATAAATCTTCTTTCAATTCAATTCAATTTCAATGAATACATTCACACTGATAGAATTGTATCATCTGAATAGTGACCGAGGAATTTACTGTCATCAGGATAAGAAGGTAGTGGTTCTCCTCGTGTGCAGCCACAAATCTTGACATTCTGTCTTCAACAAATCTTAAGCTCCTAAAGAAAAACAGACCCTGCTTACGGCAGAGGTGCCGGACCATCATGGATATTTAATCTTCTGTGAAGTCTCAGACTCAAGCTACAGTCCCCTTGAACACTTGACTGCATGCATTTTCTTTTGTTTGAATTATTTAATTCTCACTATCTTAATCTACTCTAAACCAGGTTACAGCTCTTCTTCTTTCAAGATATCTCAGACCTGGTCCAATTTCCCCAAGCAGTATTACAGAGAATCAGATTTCAGATCTGAAATCTACAGAGAATCCTACACCAGGGTAATTTGAATCTCTGGGTAGATATCCAGAGTAAAAAACAGATGTCATTAGTTTTTCAAAAGCTGGAATCACAAGGCCAACAGATTTCTGTGCCATCATACTTGCCAAGACATAGTGTGGACTTGGTCTGCACCTGCAACGTCTACACTACACTTATAGTGATGAAAAACAGCTATGGATTGATTGGTTTCCTATCACGCTTGACACCAAAGCCAAACGCAACCCATGAAAACTGGAAACCTGACATTTGACACCATCAAACTTACACATGTACCAAAGCAAGGTCTCTTCAACTAGATTCCATGAAGTCTCCACATTCATACACACCCCACCCTCCTCATCTGACTACTGCCCCGATGTTATGTTTGAATCTCCCTTATGTAACATTTCCAGAACTCTTGATGAAATGGGAGACCGTTTGACTGGGCTGTGGAGGTTACTGCCTGTCCCTGAACCGCTGCAAAGCACGCCGCACTTTTTCTACGGCCCCTGGAGGGGCTCTGACGCCATAAAAGTCCAAGCACGGTCCCGCAGCGCGGGAGACCGCTTGACTGGGCTGTGGAGGTTACTGCCTGTCCCTGAACCGCTGCAAAGCACGCCGCACGGCCCCTGGAGGGGCTCTGACGCCATAAAAGCCCAAGCACGGTCCCGCAGCGCGGGAGACCATTTGACTGGGCTGTGGAGGTTACTGCCTGTCCCTGAACCGCTGCAAAGCACGCCGCACTTTTTCTACGGCCCCTGGAGGGGCTCTGACGCCATAAAAGCCCAAGCACGGTCCCGCAGCGCGGGACGTGCCCGGGCCAAGCCCAGAGTAGACTGGGCTGGGCCACGGCTCTTGATTCATCGTCAAAAGGTACTGTGACAATGAACTTATGATTAGAACAGTGCCGTCCTTCAGAGGGAAAACGCATACAAACTTTTACGTGCACATCTACACTGATACCTGTTATTTTTGTCATCCTTAAAACAGGAATCATTATTGTCGTTAACAGGCAATTTTATACGAACTGACAGGTCAACATTATCTTCGATCGGGCTTTACTTCAGCTCTTACGGGTTGTTTGTTTGAACTGTGATGGGTTTTATATAACTTTTGTGCACTTCTTTTTATAGAATCTGTAATGGGGAAAAGAAAAGCACCAAGTGTCAAGAACAATAAGCAGCTCAAACCGGTGGTGCGCTTACGACAGTCCCTACTTAACTATTTAACGGGAGCTGTAGGTGCTATTGAACAACAGATTAAGACCGTAGAAGAGTCGCTGAGTCTGGGTAACCCAGACCTTGGTGGTGATATGGCAAGGGATAATACTCCACAGGGGTGCTCTGTTCCACCTATAGAAGTACCCCAGCTAGGCACTAATGGTTGCATTGTAAATATCTCAGGGCATATATCAGGAAGTGATCAAGAATATGAGTTTCAACCACCCTCTAAGCGCGCAAGAAATCCTGATACGCTTCCTAATACAACAGGGGATATAGGCTCCTCGGCTACGGGAACCCCTTTAAAATCCGAAAAAAGGCCCAAGAAAGGGCATGTCCCTAGCGACTCAAAAATTAGAGAGCAGGGAAAAACCTACAGGTAGCTCCAATGTACGTACGCAGAACGAGGTGGTTAAGATAAAAGCCAAATTGGACTCTTTAGACACCTTTCTTAGAGTTACATTAGATAACCTAATATGCAGAATTGGAAAAATGGAAGATGCACTATCTAACTGTCTATGTAAAGTACAGAATCCAGCACAGGAGTTATTAGATGTGCATAGGAGTAATCAAGCCCAACCAGTTAACAGTGAGAGATGTCACGTTACTCATCCTGCCCCTGATAGCAATAAGGATCCGGGCGTGCACCACATAAAAGAGCTGAGAAACCCCCTATTACTAACCATGAGGCTCGCCTCAATACAATTCCTTCAGTTCCGACTATATCTACTCACTCCCCAAACCCCAATTCTAACATCACTAGTTCCCTGAATGATAATGAAGGTGAGTGGCATAAAACATATTTGGATTTACCACCTGCCGCCACTCCCTATGTAGTGGTGCTAGTTAATGTCCCGAGACTACAGACGGGGATGCTAGAAACATGGGCGCTTCTAAGGAATAGATCGTTACACTGGCTGGGTACCAGGATGGGTCTAACTGAGAGATTATTTGAAGAATTCAAGATGGCAAGGAGAATACCGTGGGTTGGCAGAGGCCGAAAGAACTTGATCAGGGATTGTGTGGTGTTGTCATTTAAAACACCGCAACTAGTCCAACTAATTTTGAATAGAGCCGGAAGCCACACAATCACAAGGCAGGATGTCAATTTAGTACCACTGGGTTATTTTTTTTTTTGACAATCAATTTTATTGAGTTTTGAATGTAACAACAAACAGCACCGTTCAGAGCTACAGTGTATATTGTCAGAATAGGGAGAAGAACACATCACCATGACATCAAGGCAACACAAGTGAATCAATATTGACGTACCCATGTATATCTGGAGAGCGTACCACTCATCTCAGTTGTCTATTACCCCGACCCATTTACCCCACATGCGGCGAAATTTCTCAGGACATCCCCCCTGGCTACATATAGAGGCCGTTCCTGCGCAGCGCACCAATCCACCCCCCTGCGCCAGCGCCCTAGAGTGGGTGGGGTAGTGTCCAGCCACTGAGCGGCAATGTCTCGTTTGGCAACTACCAACGCTGTATTAAGGAAGAGCTTCTCAGCCCTGGAGCCGTCCAGTCCGTCGGTGATACCCAGCAGGACGTGTATGGGATCAAGAGGCACCTCCCAGCCCAGGACCCCTGTCAGATCTTGTGTTAGAGATTCCCAATACCCCTGTATCACGGTGCACAACCACACCATATGGTAAAAGTCGGCGTGAGGGTGGGAGCAGCGGGGACAGTGGGCATCAGGCCGAAGCCCAGCGCGGTGAAGACGCAGGGGTGTAAGATAGGCGGCATGCAAGAAATAGACTTGGACCAGACGGAGCCTCGCTGATACCGCAATCGTTCTAGGGGCCATCAGGGCGTCCCGCCAGTCCTCATCCTCCAGAGCCCCAAGCCAGCCCTCCCATTTGTCTCGGAGTAGGGAAAGGGCGTTAGGGGTGTTGTTGGTGAGTGAGCGGTAGATCCGAGAGATCCCACCCTTCCCCAAATCGCCGGTCAGAACTTGTGCTTCGGGCGGGCTATATTCGGGCAGGGACGTGCCCTCTGGAATATGAGAGTGAAGGGCGTGACGCAGCTGCAAATATCGGAAGAATTGAGAGGGATGGAGGGAGTGTCTATCCCGTAAATCTTGAAAGGATCGAATATGAGTACCGCTCCAGACGTCGCCCAGCAAGGTTACCCCGATGAGGTCCCACTGCCGGAACCCAGACAGGGAGGCAACTTCACGGAGCCTGGTGCCACACCACAAGGGAGTGTGTTGAGTCAGCCTCCCTGCCCATTGAGTATGGCGTAGTGATGCACGCCAAGCCAGGAATACTCCGCGCGTGACCTCGGGGAGAACTCGAGGGACTACGGCTCCGTAGAGCATCCCCTGGATAGAGGAGAAGCCCATGGTGTGAAGTTCCAAGCGATACGCCGGGTCGGACCAGCTGCCATTAAACCAGTCGTGGATCGTGAGGAGACGAGTCGCTAGATAGTAGAGATAGAGGTTCGTCATTCCGAGACCTCCGTCAAAAGGTGAGATTCGGCAGTGGTCCAGGGCCAGCCTGGATCTCCGACCCCCCCCAGAGGAACCTAGTGGCCAAACCGTCCATGTCCCGGAACCAAGATCTAGCAAAGGAGAGATGTGTGTTCTGGAGCATGTACAAGAAACTGGGTAGTATCATCATTTTATATCCACTGAGTTATTTTTATCATCCAATGAGTAATAACAATCTTACTAATTTGAGGGAACCACAATCACTGGGCCTGCGGCATCAGTTTAATGTCCCTACCTATAATCGTTTTGAGACATTTTCCAACCTCGAATCAGTTGACTGACTACGAACGGGGGAACAACAGTATATTGTAACACCCAGTAAAATGGGCACTTTGTACAGTGCGGGACCTCTGGTATCGTTATCTACCAATACAAAAACCACCCAACATGGTCCCACCGAGATAGAAAGCGCAGAGATAGTGTATGATTCGCTGCACAATATTACGATTGAAACCATTTTTTCCCCTCCCCAACAAGTTAGCCCTATACCAACTAATGTTATTAATGAGAGGGGTAATGATTGTGGTAAAGAACAGGAGGATAAGTGTCAACTCATGTTCTGGAATGTTGCTGGATTAAAATCTAAGGTGTCTAATATTTTATGGACTGAGTTTGTGAAAAACTTTACTATTGTTAGCCTACAAGAAACCTGGGCGATAGACCCTATACATATAAGTGGTTATAAAACTTTCCACACTCCAGATATCACATCATTATGCGGCAGAGCTAAAGGGGGCTGTGTACGTATATTTCAAACTACCTGAACATAGGGAAAATTGAATTAACAGCCACTGAACCTTATTATCATATAATTAGTTTGCACATAGATCGTACTCTCTGTATGGTTGTACTGAACTTCTATGATAATGCGACACCCGAGACGATTAATGAAATATTGAAATCCTTGAGCCGACATTTACACAATCTACATACTCGTCTAAATAAGGAGGTATTTGTGATATGGGGTGGGGACTTTAATTCCCCCCTATGTAAATATGCCGATAAAGAGGTTTGTGGTCTAACATATGAGAAAGGTGTCAGTTTCGCACACTTTCCACATACACCGTATGGCGATTCTTTGAATGATATTATGTTTATGTTTGATTTAGGATTTGTTAATAATTTGTGCTCACCCATGGTTCCTTTTAGCCCGACCTTTAATGGTCGAGGTATAATTTCTACCATAGATTTTATATTATCTTTGAGCAGATATTCTTCATGTCTTAAAAATTTTAAGACACATGAGATTGCCCTAAGCGACCATTTCCCTCTAAGTGTAGATGTGATGGTGCTTAACCTGAGTATTAACGTCAGAACTATTTCTGCTGATAATGTTGATAATATTGCCCTGAGTAGGCAAAATGGATATGCACTTAGATGGGCAACTGTGGATACTGAGGAATTTATTACAAAAGTTGTGTCGAATTGTAAAAGTATGTTTTTGTTGTGCTTGGATGAAAAGTCTCCCAGTCAAGAAATTATGGAAAACTTTTTGGCTATCTCAAACTATATTAAAAAAACACTTTTCGTTGGAGCTAAGAGGAAACCAACTAATAAACAAGGGTGGTTTGACACGGAATGCACAAAGGCATATACTAAACTTAAATATTCCTTTCATGCCACAGTAAAAAATAAGGAACATATTAGAGAGGCAAGAAGAAACTATAAATTTGCACTCAAAGCAAGAAAGACTGCTTTAAAAGAGGAAGCTTGGCATGCCTTACACAATGCTTCTAAAAGTCGCGACTTTTCAGCCTTTTGGAAGGCGGTGAATGTGCCCTTTCTAGCTGATGAGGATAAAGCATCCATGGAGATTGCCATTTCCGAACCAGAGTGGATACAACACTACTCAAAATTGTATAACAACCCGGTAAAAGATGCTCAGGGAACCACCCTGAACATGGATGTTATGGCACAAGAATTAAGATTGGACTTTACACTTAGCGAGGTTACAGCGGCAATTAAGTCAAGTTTGGGTGGCAAGGCCCCAGGGCCCGATGGCATTCCTGTTGACCTTTTTAAATCAAATTTAGCCTTATGGGGACCACTTTTAACTCAGGTTTTTAATGCATGCAGCGTATGTGGTTTCCTACCAACTTGGTACGAATCTATTACCGTGCCAATTTTTAAAAAGGGAGACAGGATGAATCCTGCTTGCTACCGCCCGATCTCACTGCTGGATTCAACAGTTAAGATCATTGGGCGGGTTTTATTAGATAGAATGCAGGTATGGGCAGAAGAACATGATGTCATAAGCGACCTGCAATATGGGTTCCGTAAGGGCCTGGGTACAGTCGAGCAGGGCCTTAATCTGCATATCTTTTTGGATAAATATACAAGGGCTAAAAAGGGAAGATTATTTATGACTTTTGTCGATTTAACGGCAGCTTTTGATTGTGTCATTCACGACAAGCTGTGGACAATTTTAGAAGGCTTGGGCGTGGATGTTTTAATAATTGTATTTTTAAGGCAGCTTTATACAGGGGCAAAGGCTAAGGTCAGATATGGGATGGGCGGAGAATGCACTAGTCACTTTAGAGTGGGGAGAGGTGTGCGGCAAGGCTGTGTCCTTGCCCCATTTCTCTTCACACTATACATAAATAACTTAGAAACCATTTTAGTTAAGGAGTGCAGGGATCTACCAAAGGCGGCGAAGCGCCCCATCCCTGCACTCCTGTACGCAGATGATGCGGTTTTAATGGCCCGTACACCGCTCGGTCTCCAAAGGGATGTTAATTCATTCTCTAATTTTATGCTGAATTTGGGACTCACAATCAATTGTTCCAAAACGTACACAATGAATTGCGGGGCCGGGTCAAATAAGAGGATCAAAACTCTTTTTATAGATGGAAGGCCGATAGAGAGTACCAAAACATTTTCATACTTAGGATTACTATTTGATAGGACAGGATCATGGTCTGAGGCAGTTAAAACTAGACGTCTGCTGTTTGTTAAGTCGCTAATGGCCCTATCAAACTTTAGCCGTAAACTAGGAAGGCGCCCACCGGCGGAACTCCTACACATTTATAGGGCTAAATGTGTGGCTACAGCCACTTATGGAGCGGGTATATGGGGCTACGCAGACGTACATATACTGCAGATTGCAGAAAATACTTTTTTTAAGTTTCTCCTGGCCCTACCAGAAAGCACTTCAAACTATATCTGTCACCTGGAAATGAGTATGCCATATTTGGAGGATACGATTAAGATTCAGCCTGTCCTTCTCTGGCATAGAATCTGGATGTCAGATGAAACTGGATTTAATCGCTATATATTGGCAGACGCGCTAGGGTCTGATGGTGTCAAACATATAAGATGGTTGGAATATGTGAAACAGTTTGTTTTAAAATTAGGACACCTGGAATATTTTACTGAGCCTCTTTCTATGCGCAGTGTACCCAGAAAAGTCCTTACAGCCAGTTGTATGTGTCTTTTGGGTGAAATTAGAGCCACTAATGAAATGAGTCTACGGTACAAGCCCATCATTTAACTTTGCTGACTCCAACAATACAGCCGTATATACTCTTAATAGATGGTGATTTTGACCGTTTCTTGCTGACACGTTTTAGATTGAATATTTTATATAGATCCTTAAGTTTTCCTGCAGTAAATGATTGGTCTAGAGATTTGTGTAAGTGCCCGTGTGATGATGTCTCAGTACAATCAACTATCCATATCACGTTTTTTTGTAAATATTATGATATACCAAGAAAGAGATGGATTATTCCTGTTTTAAAGAATCTCGGTCTGAGACATTGCCGACCTGCATTTTTAGTACTGCAATTTTTAGAAAATGAATTTGTTATTGCATCTGTTGTTGCGTTTTTTAAAAAAGTTTTTAACTTTCGGAAATCTATTATAATGTGATTTGTAATTATGTACTCTGGTGGCACAGAAACTATTTTTAACTATGAAATTTATTGTGCTTTTATGGTTATTGTTTATTATAACCAAATAAAGATATTTGAATTGATTTGAATTGGGTTGTGTTAAAACATGTTAAGAAGTTGGCCAGCAAGTGATTTACCCCAGAGCTTGCTGACATGAATAGACCTAGGTAACAATTAGAAAGGTAGTAGAGAAAAATACAAGCGTTAGTTGCAGATCGATTTGTTAATATCATATGAAGAAAGATCACAGATTGGTTTAGAAGGCACAGAAAAGCCACTGCTTGACTATAATCATTTATGCCACAAGCCAAACTAGGGTATTATTTAAAATATTGTGGGAATTTGCAGAGTCTGAGGTGTTAAAAAATTCCCCTGTTACTTCTCACAAACACTGTGAAAACCTAATGTCCTACTTTGAAATTAAGATTCTTAAGATGTGGCAGAGATCTTCGATAAACTGTGGTCACCGTCATGTGCGATGTTCTTGTATTTTGCTGTTTTGAGTCCAGATCAAGTATGCAAAGCATTGGGGAAGCTGAAAGCCCCAAATATTCCACCAGAGCCGCACCAAAGTGGAAAAGATAAATTGAATCCCTCCCTCTTAACGGACATGTCAAGAGGGGGACACAAGATGGGATACTGCATCCATCTGGATATCTTGGCTCCCTAATTAAACTCAAGGATATTTTGCTTTAACTTGATTTTGATTCTTTTGCTGCATTACTCCCTACACCAGGGGTTTAACTCCGTGATGCTCTCACTAGGCCGCAGAGATAATTAACTGTGCTAATTAAATTATGGCTGCTGTGCCCCAGTTTTGAAGTGATTGATTGTTCACAGAGGTGGGATCCGGCATTGTTTTCCCGTGCTGTCCTTCTGTCCTCTTTGCCACAGCTTGCATGCCTGTTGAGGGGTGCTGCTCTGCCTCTCACCAGGGCCGTTATCATGAAGCAGCCCTATATGGATTGTCTGTGGGACCGTGTGATGCGCGCACTGTGCATCTCAGCGGGACTAGGAAAGCGTTAAATTAGCACATGCCTGGGATCTTACATGTGCGAGCCTCAGTGCTTCATCAAAGCTTTTGCTCTAACAAAGGGCTGCAGTTTATGCATCTGAGTTGATGACATGTACAGTGGATCTGGTACCACAAGACATTTTGGCCCCGATTTAATAGCGGTTTGTGCCGGCACTAGCATGATGCAAAGTGACTTCAGTGGCTTATTTGCCAGCACAAGAGGTGTTTTCAGAGCATCAAATCTACTTTGTGCCACTTTGCATGAAGGGGGTGTAACAGGGCAGATCATTTGTCTTAATGCAAAGCACAATCACAATCAACTAAGGTAGCTTGGCCAGATTTTGCATAAAAAACGAATGCCTCACGGAAGCAGACACAAACAAGGGTGAACACATTGATGTCCTCCAGAATGCATGTAGATGCGTTGCATTTGTGCTAAAGTGCCCATCACACTTCCATGTACTTGGATCTATATATTTATTACTTTTCTCCTAAAAAAAGCATATTTAATGCACTACCCTATTTCTCATCCTATACCTCTATCAATATCTTTCATCTACATATACTTACCTCCTTTATGTATCTATATACTTTCCATGTACTTGTGGTTCTATATATTTATTACTTTCTTCTAATTCAGCATATCCAATGTACTACCCTATTTCTCACCTATTACCTCTCTCAATATATCTTCTACCCCAACTTTCTGACTCGTCTCAAACTTCTTTCTACTACTCTTTCCAATGCACTACCCTATTTCTCACCCTATACCTCTATCAATATATCCTCTACATCCACTCTCTCATTTATCCCAAACCCCATACTACTACTATGATCCCCAAAATAACTCTTTCTAGACTCTCCACTACTCTACCCCTCTTTGCATCATCTGACACCTCTTTTACTTTACCGATCCCCCCAAAACAAGCCTTTCTAAACTCTTCCCTCTGACTCTTCCCCTTCACATCCCTTTTTACTCATCCCAAGCCGCCTCCTACTGCTATGATCTCCAAAACAAACGAAAAAAAAGTCTAAATCCTTCACTCTTCTATCCCTCCATTATCCTTTTCAATCAAAATAACAGACTAACATGTCCACTTTTCAATTTTCATATTTCACTATACTAATTCACCACTAATCCTTTATGGGTTCCAGAGTAGCGTGCTACTCGCCGAAAAAGTGCTTCAACACCTCATCCGGGGTAGCAAGCACTATATAAATGCAAACCTTTTTCCCTCTTCTATCCCTCCGCTACCCTTCTCTATCCAAATAACTGAATAACATATCCACCACTCAAATTACTTTGATATTTCACTATTCTAATTTTCAACACTAATCCTTAATGGGTTCCGGAGTAGCGTGCTACTCGCCAAAAAAAGCGCTTCAACACCGCATCAGGGATAAAAAGCGCTGTATAAATGCAAACCTTTTTCCCTCTTCTATCCCTCCCCTACCCTTCTCAATCCAAATAACTGACTAACATATCCACCACTCAAATTACTTTCATATTTCACTATACTACTTCAACACTAATCCTTTATGGGTTCCAGAGTAGCGTGCTACTCGCCAAAAAAGTGCTTCAACACCCCATCAGGGGTAGCAAGCGCTATATAAATGTAATTACAATACAATACTTCCAATATGTCTGGCTCTGTTGCGATTGCCTGTTCATTGGAGTTTGTACTGGAAGGGTATGTCTCCGATATAAATCCTAAACAAAGACAGTACACCATCTATTCTATACCATGGCACGAGGCCGTGCATCGCACAAGGCAGGTATTGTGCACCAGCACAAGGGGATGGTACTATCCACAGGCCAATCTTTGTAGATATGGTGTTGCGCTATCTTTCGCCTTTGCATATAGCCATGCAGCAGTTTTGGATGCTATGCTGCATTGCATGACATCTTAGTGAAGCTGGGTCTTTGTTCTCTAAATCTAGGCATCATGAGCCAGTCATCACCAATGCATCCCAAAGAACCCTACATAACGAGCGATGAAGAGAGTGATACCAGCTTCAGGGGTCTTGCCATGTTATTACAAAGGATGGTAAACTTTATGTATTGTCTCTTTGAGCGTTGTGCGTAGGCCCCAGCACTGGCCTATGCTTTCATCATCTATTATGTTCAGTAACTCCTGCATGAGCGTTCCGTTAACATAGAAGATATCCGTGCTTGATTAGGTGAAGCTGCGTGCCGACTGCTTGGTTCCAAAAGACTGATCATTCAGGTAAGCGAAAGAACCGTCCAATCAATGGTCATAGAAGCCTGTCACAGTACCACAATATTTTAGGGTTATGAAACATTCCACTCACAAGAGGACAATCATCAAGAAACAAAAAAAGTACCAGAAAGCCCAAACCAACATTGCATCGAAACAAAGTATAACAGTAGGTGTATGTCATCTAATCTGTAGGATTAACAATGACGAAATTGTATGTAAAGGGCCAAGTGAGGAAACCTCTGAATCAAAGACATATCGCCCAAGATCATGTGTTTTGGACAGGTGGCAGCCTGCAAACTGTCATATAGATTTATACCCAGAAAAAAATCCCCAAATCTAGAAAATTGGCAAGCACTGGTACCGCATAACAAACACAAAATGACAAAAGCCAGAGGTATGGTGATGGACGCCAGTCTTTTGGCATTGCCAGTGCTTGCTTTTTTGTGATGGTTTTTGCAAAACGTTATTGTCGAGGAAGCTGATGTGCAATAATTAACAAACAAAAAACTTGGCTTGAAGGAAAAAAAATGTTTTTGGTTTCTAAAAACATACATTGTCATAGTAGTCTCTGGCAACTGAGGGAATTACTTTGCACGTGCATGTCTTGTGAAAGGGCATAAATAATGCTGTCACTCAGAGTGAAGTTAGCCAGTGGCTGAAGTGGGCTGCATCACTGTCTGTGCCTTATGTGGTAGTGGTCAAAGAAAAATGAGAATGGACAAGTAACAGACCAATGGATAAAGAGGGCTGGCTGAAGGCTCCTAAAAGTATATTACACATATAATTTTAGCAAAATCGAAAGGTCTTGGCTAATTCTAGACTTGAAAACTATACTCCATAAGATAAGGATAAAAACATTCAAACATTATCAAGAAAACCACCCTGTGATACCTTTGAGCTGGGAGAGTGACACAGGCCAAATCAGCAATTAAGGAAGAATTATATCCCACAGTTTATCGATCTGTTAAAGGTGAGCCATTGATCACCATCTCCACATGATTTGAGGAACCTGAAACTTCCCTGCTGTCAGAAGAACCTAGGCAAAAAGAATAATTGATGGACAGAATGTAGAACAATGTCATACATTCACCCCAGTACAAAGATCTGTGCCTAAATCCATAGTTTTTTTTTGCTCCCCATGCCATTCCAGTTTGAACCCAGCCATATGCAAATCAGTCTTGACCCTGCGCCCAATGGGAACAGTCCAGCCCGAACTGCGAGGCCAGGCCCTCCCTGGACTGGAAACAAGCATCCTAGGACCGGTTTTGGGGTTTCATCCCTCATCAGCCAGGATAGCTTGACTCCAGTGGCATGGAGAGCACGGGACCCACGTCTGGGCATACCCGTCCCACTCGGGGTGACAAATGCAAAAAGAATAATTGATGGACAGAATGCAGAACAATGTCATACATTCACCCAAGTACAAAGATCTGGGCCTAAATCCATCGTTTTTTTGCTCCCCATGCCATTCCAGTTTGAACCCAGCCATATGCAAATCAGTCTTGACCCTGTGCCCAATGGGAACAGTCCAGCCTGAACTGCCAGGCCAGGTCCTCCCTGGACTGGAAACCAGCATCCTAGGACCGGTTTCGGGGTTTAACCCCTCATCAGCCAGGATAGCTTGACTCCAGTGGCATGGAGAGCACGGGACACTACTTCTACTCTTCTAAAAGACAATCCCTTGGAAAAGTGGAAAGGCCACTGAACAACTGCCTAAACTGGAACCATATGACCATAGTAAACCTACAGTTGTCTTCAAGTCAGATACCAAAAGACAATGCTGATAGGCTTACCAGGGAAAATCAAAGCACGAAATCCACTGAAAAGATGTGGTACTGAAGCAACCCCAACATCTAGGAGAAGACGGCAGGCAGTTTCTAGCAACATTCTGCCTCAAAGGAAGGACCATCATGGCAAAGGGTAGCAAGAAATCGCATCAGGGTGGGCCTAAGTCAAACAACCCAAAAAGTTGAGTAGGAGTTTATGCAGGCACAAAAGCCTGAAGCACAGTGAGCCCTAGTTTAGGAGTGGACAGAACAAGATTCATTGGCCATATGGTGCTTCCTTTTAATGATAATAATCATTTAACCTGGGGAACACACAGACACAAGAATCCATGCCACAAGTTGGGATGCGTGACGAGGCCAGCACCGTGCCAAAGCCCAATGCCCATGCAACTTGCTTGAATACACAACGATTTGTAGAGTGATTAGGGAACCTTCTATAGCAAAGAAGCAACTAATAGGCCCATTAAATGACCCTGCAGTGTCCTGAAGCCCAGATCTGTAGATGGGGAGAAAGATGTAAAATGTTTTGTAACGCGTGCGAATGCCATAAGGCATTTTGGCTCTGTGGAATCTTGGAGCTAGCTGTGTTGTGAGTGGGAAAAGAGATTTGTTTAGACTGAGCTAAGATTGGATAGTAAAGAGAGAGGATTTTAGGTATTTTGTGAAACTGAGCAGGGTGGTCTGTGATTTTAGATAAAGAGGGAGGCTGTTCCACAGTTTAGCTGTGCCGCCTATGAAGCTCCTGCCTCCCCATTTCGTCAACTTGAACCAGGGAATGATGGCGTTTTTGGCTAAGGTAGAGCGCAACGCTCTGCAGGGGTATACCATTGAAGGTTCTTTTTAAAATATTTAGGGCCTGAGCCATGCAGAGCCTTGTGGGAGATACAGAGGGATTTAATTGTGATATGTTTTTCTAAAGGAAGTCAGTGGAGTTTGTGTAGAGCCTGGTAGGCTGAATGGAACTTTGGAATTCCTAGTAGCACCTGAGGGGCTGCATTCTGCAAAGTCTGCATCTTTTTTAGTAGTCTTTGTTGCATATTGAGATAGAGAGCGTGGGAGTAATCGATTTTTGATAAAACCAGAGTGACAATCATTGTTTTTTTGTAGTTCATGGAGGATAAAAGAGAGAATGTTTTTAACTGTTCATAAGGTGTTGAAGTCGGATGAAGTGAGCGCATTCACCTAAGCTCCGTAAGTCAGTTTGTCATTGAATACGACACCCAGGTTTCTGATCATCTTAACGGTGTCGAGAGAGACCCCAGGTTCTGCGGCCAGTAAGTGGGGGGACAAGATCATGAAATGACATACCCCTCCAAGGGTTGGGGAGAAGAAATAAGTATTGGTATCACACACTTGTGCCCCAATATTCTAATACTATACATATAAAACTATAGGTAACATTCCCACTGACAGTTTGTTAGAAAAATACAGTGGGAAAGGAAAATGTCATAGACCATGATTTTTTTTTTTTTGAAAACATATTTTATTGAGTTTTTATAGTACCACTTGGGCAATTGCCCGACAAAGACCATTTTGTGACAGGATAAAGACAAATTACCAAGTATGGAAATATCATTGGGTACAGTTTGTATATATAACAAAAATGAAAACCAAAACTTTACGCAGACTTTCCCACCCCACCCACACGGGCGAGCATGTTTAATTGCAAATGTGCGCCCACAGAAAGAGAACCCAATTTCATATAGCATGGCCCTTGACATCTCGTAGAAGCTGCTTTTTAGGGGGTTTGCGACGGAAGAGGAGGAAGGTCTATGCCCCTGTATGTAGCCCATCGCGACCAGATTTTCCTATGCTTTTGAGGGCAACCCAGCGCTTGAAAGACTGCTATCTCCGCACCCATACAGTTGTCTAGTTCCTTTCGGCACTTCCCTATTGTCGGTGGGGAACTTCCTTTCCATAACTGGGCAATATCGCGTTTGGCAATTGTGAGAGCAAGGAAGAGTAAGTGTTGTTTGTAACGATTCCCTCCTATGTCATCTGTGCTGTGAAGGCGGAACAGTCTAGGTTCAAGTGGGAGGTCCCAGGACAGCACCTCTTTTAGGCAAGTTGAGACTCTGCGCCAAAAGGGCTGTTGCAGCTCAGCTCCATACAGTGTGAAAGAACGACCCCTCCTCCCTGTCGCAGCGAAGGCACTGAGGGGATGCTATGACCCCCATCCTCCAAAGACGAAGACGTGTGTAATATACGCGATGGACATATTTAAATTGAATAAGACAGTATCTGGAAGACACCGCAGCACCCCGGGGACTAGCTATAGCCTCCGCCCAATCATCATCTGTGAGTTCTGGGATATCATCTTGCCATGCCTTCCTAGTCTTATGAAGAGTCGTGGTGGAGTGTGTAGTCAATGTTTGATATATCTGCCGAATTTTGTGTGCTCCCAAATCGCCCATAAGGAGGCGACCCTCGAGTGGATGAAACTCGGGGAGGTCATCCAAATTTGAAAGCAATGGGGTAAGAGCATGGCGTAATTGGAGATACTTGTAGAACTGAGTTTTATGAAGATGAAACTCCTCTTGTAGTTGCTTAAAAGATTTTAGAGTGGTGCCTCTCATGATGTCACCTAGTGTGAAGATACCAATTTGATCCCACTGACGGAACCCCTGCAACGTTGCCACCTGGCGGAGGTATGTACCATGCCACAAGGGTGTTGACTGAGTCAAACGCCCATGCCACCCCATTCGCCGGACAGTATATCGCTACAGCCGAATTGTCGTTCTGCTGGCGTGAGGTAGAGGATCAAGAGACTGCACGCTGTATAGTAACCGAAGGAGGGGAATCCCTTCCATTGCCGTGTGTTCGAAAGCAAACGCCGGGTCTGTAGGTGTGTTATACCACCAGTCATTGATGACTAGGAGGCGAGAGGCCACATAATACGAGTACACATCTGCAGCAGCAATACCGCCGCAGTATGTAGATTGCACACATGTCTGTAGCGCCACTCTAACTGCTCCTCCACCCCATAGTAATTTGTTAAGTATGGCGTTTATTTGTGCGAACCAAGACCTTGGTATATAATATGGGAAGTTTTGAAGTCGATAAAGCACTCTGGGGAGAGAGACCATTTTAAAAATTGCCGAGCGCCCATACAGCGAGAGAGGCAGGGATGACCATATTGAAGTCTACTCACGGAGGCCAGCCAGGAGCGGGTTAATATTGCGTGCCCATGAGGTCATAGGGCAGGGAGACATATAGATGCCCAGATATTGGAAACCGTCAGTAACGTGTTGGAGCTGGGATCCCCATGTACCTCTGCCCTGTTGTCCGCATACTGGGAGTAGCACCGATTTAGAAGGGTTGGTATGGAGTCCGGTGGTCTGGCCGAAGACACGGAGAATCTGTAAGATTCTCGGGCCCGAGATCCATGGATCAGTCATGAAGAATAAGACGTTGTCTGCGTATAGGGCAATACGATCTGGTTGCGATCTCGGCCATTCAAAGCCGCGGAGCACCGGATCCCGGCGGACCCATACCGCCAAGGGTTCCACCGCCAAGGCGAATAAGAGCGGAGACAGGGGGCAGCCCTGTCGTGTGCCGCGGCTAATGGGAAAGAAGAGAGAACGATGACTAGCAATACGCACTGAGGCCATAGGTTCTGTATATAGTAGGCGCACGTATGCTAGAAAGCTGGACCAAAATTGATCGCCTCCAAAAGCTGGAATAGGTACTCCCAACTCAGGGAGTCAAAGGCCTTGTCTATGTCTGCGAGGAGTATTGCCGCAGGGCGTCCCAGCTCTGGGGCCAATGCCATGGCATTATGGACCCGGCGAATATTATGGCGGGTGGCTCGATTCGGCATAAAGCCGGATTGATCTAGGTGGATCAGATCTTGAATGCAGGTCCGCAGGCGATCTGCAAGGACTTTCCCCAGTAATTTGGATTCAAAGTTAATTAGGGAAATAGGGCGATATGAGGATGGATCTTCCGGCAGGCGACCGGGCTTTAAAAATAGTACGATCTCGGCCTGGCGCCAGTCCCGTGGTAATAGTTGTCGTTCGAGGGCCTCATGTATTGTTTCTAATGGGTGAGCGCCCAACGAGGATATGGGGGTATCTAATTGGTCTCTCATCTGGTCTGTTAATCTCTGGGGGGGAATGTCCCGAAGGAACTCAGCTATGAGGTCCTATGAGGTCCTCTGAGAGCTGTTCCCTCCGGGTGTATAATGTGGAGAAATGATGTGCAAATTCCTTAACTACCTCTGCGGGGAATGAACGTAGAACGCCATCGCTACCTCTGATGGTGGGGACTGTGGCTGGGGCACGTTCAGTTTGACAGAGTCTGTGTAACATTTCACTTGATTTATCCCCCCACTGGTATATCCGATGTTGAGACGCCAACCAGATCTCTTTCTCCTCCTCCATAAGGTGGTGGTGTAACTGTTGTGTGAGGGACAGGTTTCGCTGAAGGGTTGGACTGGGATCCTGTGTGTACCGTGCCTCTAGGGATGTGCACTGGGTTTCTAGCTCCGCCCGCTGAGCGGAGCGTTTACGTTTATGTTTGTCATTTGCCCTGTAGCTAATATCTACCCCTCTAATTGTGGTTTTCAAGGCTTCCGAGAGGGTCTCTTTGGAGGGGGCGGAGTCAGTGTTCAGGGTGAGATACGACATATTTGTTTTAAAGTCTGTGATTTTGTGCAGGGCTATTTACTCTTTTTTAAATTTAACTTGCTTACCTGTTGGTCGCATTTTCTCCCCGTTCCACCGCAGCTTGTGCTGTTTGTGTGGAGGGAGCCTGCTACGACCAGTTCTCCACTCTCCCTCACTTCCGGTGGCATTCTTAGCGGTGGCCATCTTGTGGGAGTGACGGACTAGTCTCTCCCCCGATATCACGAATATCATTATAAAAACAGCAATGGTGCCGGCGCGCAGCGGACGCGCGCTGCGGGCGCGCCGGTGGCGTGCCAAAGGCAAGCTATTAAGTCTAATGAGCAGTGTGAGGACCTTGCCACCTTTTTTGTTAAAAAGGTGGATGACATCTACAGGTCCTTTCCGGCCGCACACAGTAACGTGCCGGTGGCACGGTGCTGTCAAAAAGCTAATACCCTAGATACCTTCCCGCCAATCCCGGTCGATCAGCTGCTAGCACTTTGCAGTAGGATTAAGTCAGGATCCCCCGCTGATCCGCTCAAACCAGACCAATTCAGGAAAGTACTTCCTACAATCTTACCCTCCCTGAGTCAGGTGATAAACGGGTCCCTTGCCATGGCCACCGTGCCCAGGGCATGGAAACAGGCCAAGGTAATTCCACTGCTTAAAAAACCTGCGCTCGATCCGGCCAAACCAGAGAACTACCGCCCTATTTCTTTGCTCCCTTGGGCGGCAAAGATCACGGAGGCATATGTGAACTCTCTCCTGTCGGATTTCTTGACCATGAATAACACACTGGACCCCTCCCAGAACGGCTTTCGACCTGGTCACAGCACGGAGTTTGCCCTCCTGGCCGTGACAGAACATCTCTGGTCAGCATTGGATGCTGGGCAAACGTCGGCACTGATCCTGCTGGATCTGAGTGCCGCGTTTAACACTGTGTCTCATGACATACTGCTGAGACGCCTGGAGGAAGTGGGAATTACTGGCTCGGCCCTGGAGTGGCTTGCCTCATTCCTCCATGAGAGGTCATTCACGGTAACAGCCCCCCGTTTGCCTCTGGCGAACACTATTAAACAAGGGGTGCCACAGGGTTCCTCCCTTAGTCCCCTGCTATTTAATATCTATGTTCAACCGCTGGCTGCAGTAGCCATTAGCAGGGGTCTGACCATGGTCTCCTACGCTGATGGTACAAGGTTGGTGGTGGCACTCTCGAATAACACCGAGCGGGACGCCCTTAAGTTTCAGGGCGACCTTGCGGCGGTAGCCGGGTGGATGACCGCCAATTGTCTCCAGCTGAATTCTAACAAGTCGGAGGTATTGTTAGTGGGAAAGGACCATGGTCAGTGGAGTGAACTCTGGTGGCCAGCTAGCCTGGGCAGGGCCCCCTCCCCCAAGCAGGCAGTGAAAAATTTAGGGGTATGCCTGGACTCATCCCTTAACTATCGAGTCCAAACCAAAAAGGTGGCAGGGACCTGTTTTGGACTTCTACGGGGGCTCAGACCCCTGCTGGGCTTCTTTGATGCACCTAGCGTCAGGTTATTATTCAGGCGTCTGTATTGTCCAGACTTGATTATGCATATTCTCTATATCTGGGGTCCAATAAGGCGGAGGTTTTGAGGCTGCAAAGGGCACAGAACGCGGCAGCAAGAACCTTTCTAGGTTTGCGCAGGCCTTGTTCTGTGTCCGAGGCCATTCGCCGTCTTCACTGGTTACCGGTGGCCAGGCGTATTGAATTCAAAGCCTTATGTATCTCCTTCAAAGCCTTGAAACTGACCACCCCCTCTATTTTAGCCAATCTCCTTTTGCCATATGTCCCCTCACGACATCTCCGCTCACAGGGTCAGCACTTGGTGGTGGTTCCCCGGACACAAAGAGTTCGTGCTGGTGGCCGCTCTTTTCGTAGCAGAGCGGCCATCCTTTGGAACGCACTTCCTGTGCATATCCGTGGCCTTAGCAATTATTTAGAATTCAGGAAGGCCATCAAGACTCACCTGTTCCCTGCACCATAGCCCTGTCTGTTCCATCTGCTTGTGTCAGCCTTTTCTGGGTATTAGCGCCGGGACGCCCCTTTGCTGGGGCAGCTGTAGCGCTCTATAAGTCGCAGTAACATAACATAACATAACATAACATAACATAGTCTTGGATTGCCGTGTCCAGACACTCTTGGTAGTCCAGATCTCGGAGATGCCATGGGGACATTTGCCACCTAAAGGGGGACTTATGAAAGTGCAAGAGAAGTGTCACCGTGACTGGGGAATGGTCAGACAGCCCTCTGGGAAGATGGGAGACCTGGGAGAACCTATGAATAATATGGTTCCGTGGTGTAAACATGTAATCTAGACGAGACATGGAGCCGTGAACCGTGGACATGTATGTGTAGCCTATCTCAGCGGGATGGTGTTCACGGCATATGTCAGCCCATCCCAATGTACCGGCAAGCAGTGACAATTTAGAGGCCGCGGCGGAAGGGTTTGCTCCTGATCCCCGCCTCCTATCAAGCGATGACATAGTATCATTCCAATCGCCTCCCAGGAGAGACAGGCCCTCTGGGAGTTCGCTCCACTGACGGGTAATACTCTCCACAAATGTATTCCCCAAAGGCGGGGGTGCGTAGATGCTGCCTAAATTAAGTGATTCCCCATAGAGTGTGCCCGACAGAAGGACATATCTACCCCCGGGATCTACCCAGTGTTTAATATGGATGAAGGGGACACGTCGATGAATGAGGATAGCTGCCCCTCGGGAGCCCCTAGTGAAACCTTCATGATATACCTGCTGATACCCAAACCTGGCTAGGCAGGGAGCCTTATTGCCCAATAGATGGGTCTCCTGGAGGAGAAGAATGTTGGCACCATACCGTTTAGCTTGCCGAAGGACTGCACCCCGTTTGATTTTATTAAGCAGCCCTCGGACGTTCCACGTTACTACTGTGAGGTCACCTACATGGGAGGCAGCCAGCTGTGTGGTCATATATCGATTTTGGGTCTAAAAATTCTGGCCTACCTAATGAAGACTGGGATGAGCGTCTGCGTGTAGAAGAAAACTTAAAACAACAAAACTCTAATTTCCATAAACACCCCCCCCTTTAATCCCCCCTCCCCCCGATACTGCAAAGAACTAGGAGCATCTGTCGTGGTGTGGAACAACCCAGGACTCCAACTGGAGATCCCAGGGCTCCCCTGCCAATGGATCCCAACATTCCCAGAGAACATTAACATTGGGGTACAGGTGTCCGGGTCAGGTCAGCCACAAAGTACAATGTCCACCTCTACTTGGTGCAGGGTAGACAGAGTAATTCCAACCAATGGACAGTTAGACACGAGCAAATGGAAGCTTCACAGGCCGTGGAGTGATCAGGATACATGCTCGGGACTGGAGGAGCGCCGGTCAGAACCGGAACGATGTCATCGCTTTGATTTCGTCCTGCGCGTCCTGTTTCGTTGCGAGCCCCTGGAGGAGTCGGATTCTAATGGCGGCGGGGAATGAGGTTTCAAATGGGCCCTTTCATCAGACCAGGCGAAAACTGCTTCAGGCGAGTCGAAAAAGTGGGTCTTAGAGTTATACACAACACGGAGCCTGGCAGGGTAAAGCAGCATGTATAAAATATTAAGGTCACGCAGTCTCCGCTTTGCTGCTGTGAAGGACTGTCTTTGCTGTTATACTAGACGGGTGTAATCTGGAAAAATCATTATAGGCCTGGAGTCAAAGATAAATTTATCCTTATGTGACCGAGCAAACTGTAGCACTGCGTCCCTGTCCCCGTAGTTAAGCAGCTTGGCGATGACCGGCCGTGGATTTTCCCCGGGGGGTGGTTTCCTCGTAAGTGCCCGGTGGGCCCTCTCGACCACAAAGCACGTGGAGATCATATCAGCAGGCAGCAGATCTTTGAGCCACGAGGTGAGGAAGCGATTCATAGTTGCCCTCGCATCCCTCCGGGAAACCAACAAAACGGAGATTATTGCACCTAGCGCGGCCTTCGGCGTCTTCAGCCCGAGTAGTTAGCTCTTGAGAGATGACCGTTAGTTTATTGATGCGCTGCTGTAGGGTCGTCACATTATCCTCCACGGAGGGCACCCGTGTCTCAGCTTCCGTAATGCGGTCAACGGCTTTCCTCAGGTCTTGGTGCAAGAAGGAAACTTCGGTGCCAACTGCGCCAATCTTGGCATCTAGCATATCTCTCGCTTCTGTAATGGCCGCCAAAAGAGCCGCATTATTTGGTAGTGGGCCAGGTGTGGATCCTCCTCTCGCTGTCGTAGCGTATTGGTCCAAGGTACTTTGTTTCGGACCCGCAGTGCCAGGTTTATCTTTCCCCATAGTGTTCCGCAATGAGTCACCTTGAGTATGCCGGGGGAATACTGTTCAGGATTCATTGTGGCACTCGAAGTCGCTATATAGCCAATTTGCCACTCTGGGGGCTCACCAGGGAGAGTGCCGCAAGCCAGTCCTCACCCCCTACTGCCAGGCCACAAGCCGCACTAGGCCTAGCCCAGCCACCTCCGCAGCCCACAGCAGAGAGCTAAGCAGGCCCTTCTATCAGGACCTAGCTCACCGGACCAACAGCACGCCACACCCCCCCGATTCTCCCTGTACTGCAGGGCTGTCTTCTTATGTTGTGCAGCAATCAATTGCACTGCGCGTGCCCTACGTCTGCAGGGCACAGTATGAGGTCCTACTGCGTCTCCCTGCTGATCGGCTCGAGGGTATTACACCACACCTTGGCCCCAGTAGCGTAGCCCCGCGTCAGCAGCAAGATGCGTTCGATATGGCCAAAATGGGGCTAGGCTCAGCTTGCGGTGACCCGCAGGGGCACCAAGATGATGTCCCAAGTGCCTCTTAAATCCAGGTCGAGGCGTGAGCGCAGGCCCCTGGTCCACCTGGTCCTCTCCAGCCCAGGGGTAAGTGCAGTGCTCCTGATCTGTAGGCAAATGTGGCGCTTGTTTTCCGCAAGCCGAGAAGGCAAAGCCTCCGTGCCGGATCCCCGCGTATCTCGCCCTGGGGAGCGCTCGGTCACAGAGCGCGCCGGGAAGGCCCCGCAAGCACGGCGGGCCGCACCACCCGCCCCTACCTCCGGAGGCCCGGGACTGCCACCCGCCGAAATAAAGGCCCGAGGGAACCCCGCGGCCCCAGCAGAGAACCAGACTGGACCAACGGCACTCCCCCGCAACCAGGACTGCGGCCGGAGGCAAAGACAGCCGCCCAACAACAGGCCCCGGCAGGGGCGAGAAACCAGCACGCCGCCGCACCCTCCCTAGCCCCCCGCATTACCACTCTCCTCACCGCAAGGCTTGGTCCACGGCCCGGGTCCCGGCTACACCCTTTCAGGGCTCAGGTGGCAGACTGGCGGCGTCAGGCCCAATCCTCGAGGCGTCCCCCACAGCTCTGACGTCGTCCTCCGATCCAACGCCGGCGATCAGATTTCGACACCACACCGGGTGCACTAAGCAAATTGGCAGTCCTTAGGGCTTCGGATGGACTGCACCAAGACGATAATGACAGGATTTACGGTGGATTAATGAGGTGGACGCGCGGAGCTTATTCAAGCCGCGTCCGCCATGTTGGCTGACCAAGCCACGCCCCCATAGACCATGATTTTAACATGTAAAAGAAAGAAGCCACGTCCATGCCATCTTTTTTCTTAGGCCAATGTCTCCGCAGCATGATGAATGACTCCAAACAAGTGTGCCCATCCTGAGCATGTTGCAACGCTCCTCTGTACTACTCAGAGGGAATCCACAGAACTCTGAGTACAGAATCTGCCATGAAATGAAGCAAAAAACATTATTTTCAGATACAATCAGAGCAACACTTTTCCAATTCAGAGCACTGCCTAACCTATACCTCACTTTTACAAGACTTCTGCAATAAACTAGCAACACATTATCTAAACAAAGTAGACACACTGGATTCCTATTCAACAACTTAGCTAGCAACCAAGATATGCAGATACTCAATCTCCCATCTGTATGAGCCTTCAAAGATATTACAACCTCAGAATTTGAAGACCTACTAAAAGGTAGCAGATCAGCTGGCTGCCCATCTTACCCCAGCCCTACAGACGTTTTCAAAAAGATTCTTCAGTCAACATCTGTATCTATCCCAGTCAGAATTATTATCAAAAGCTCTTAAAAACAGGAACTTTCCCACAGATATTAAAGAAGGCACAGATACGCCCACTACTTAAGTAGAGCAACTTGGACCCTCAAGACTGCAACATCCACAGACCAATTTCTAGTAAAACTTTCCTTAATAAACGTATGGAAAGAGCAGCATTTTTCCAGATCGCCAAACTCCTATAACAAAATGAACTACTCCCAGACTGGCCAACATGGTTCTGCCTCGGGAGAGGTACTGAATCTGCCCTAATCGCAATTTGAGATGACCTAAAAAACATAGTTAACAGTAATGGTATAGCTGCGCCACTCCTCCTGGACCGTTGAGCAGCTTTTGACACAGTACACAATAGCACATTACTTCTTAGACTGAAAGAAGTTAGGATAGATGGCATCGCTCTCAACTGGATTTCCTCTTCTAAATCTTATCAACAGTTTTTAACTCACCTGCTACAACTATGCAGAACACATGCATAGATAATTCTCAAACTGGAAAATCCCAAGGACATAGAAATATCAAAACTTAACATCTGCCTCATAGCTGTAGATCAATGGATGACGTAGAATCACCTCAAGCTGAATGCTTCAAAACTGAATGACTGACCTGTTGTGAATGAAAAAATGATGACCCTATATCCATCTGGCCAGATGAACTAGGACTGAATCAAAGAATAGCTACAAGTGTGAAAAATCTCAACCTTTTTTTGACTTTACACTTCCATGAATACTCAACATTTTTACAATAAAAATACTTAAACTCATCTTTCCACATCTTGGATTTCCTCATAAAGTACAAGCAACATCACTCATCCTCTCCAAACTTAACTATGCTAACAGACTATTCCATATCATTCCACTCTCAAATGTCAGAAGGCTACAAGGAATCCTAAATTCAGCAGCAAGACTACTTCTACGTGTAAATATACAAACCCCCATCTCCTTGCTTCTGATGACTCTACACTGGCTCCCAATTGCGAGAATATCAAACTGCTGTGCATCACACACACAGCTATCGTTGGAAAAGGACCAAAATTAATTCAAGGATAAAATCACAAAATACTCCCAACCCAGGAACTTGCATTTCAGACTGCCACCATGTTGAATAATTCTGCTTGCAGAAAGAAAAACCTCTGTGGCACTATTTTCTCCATTCAAGACGCAAAACTATTGACTTCCATTCCTGCAAAGATCAGAGCCACTGAAAATCACTTGGTGTTCAGAAGGAACTTTGGGAATAATTGGGTTATTCCAAGTGTGAAAAATCCACACATTATAATTTTCTGCTTACAGGCAGCTATCTACTCCTCAGGACACTCTAAGTCCAACAAAAGTGTTAAAGCAACAGAATCTCTTTATACACAGCCCTAATATCAAGAAGAACCACATGCCACTAAGCACTTACCAGCTATGCCTTTGTCTCAAAAGACACTTATTGGAATGACCAGTGCAAAACCCTGGGATTGTTCACTCCTCAAAATCGCACCAGACAAACCTACAGGGCCTGCTATCCTGACATATCACATAACTTTGTACTTTTATTTTAAGTGTGGAGTACTAAGTCTACCAATTTCAATAATGTTCAGTAGCTTAGTAAAACAATGGATAGACTGCATCAATAATGTTCAATAACTAAGTTAAAAAATGGATAGACTGTATCAACATCCAAACGGAATAACTTAAGACGCAACAGTTTATATCACATGCCCGCAGGTAATCAACTTTTTTTTTCTACTACTTATACTTCCAAAATAACCTCCATGTAAATTGAGCTAATTTAGAGCCCTGCTGACTGTCCTTTTCTCTACTTTTAAACTGCGTTTGTTTTATTAGTTGCTTTTGTATACTTTTAATAATGATGATAACTTTTTTTAACTGCTAGCACGTTTTGCACAATCGGGTGGGTGTATTATTGAAAGACTGCATTGCTCATTTGCACATTCTTACTGTAAGGTCACCTTTGAAGCACGATCACGCCCCGGTCCGCCGCAGCTGAGTGCTGTTTGAGCGGAGGGCAGGGTGATCATCAGGCAGTTCCGGTAGGCCAGGCCAGAAGGATCAATATCCTACTTCCGGTGGTGAGCGGTCTAGTTACTCCGCCACCACGATATTTAAACCGCATGAAGCGGACGCGCAGCGTACCGAGTAAGCCCTGCTGACTGTCCTTTTCTCTACTTTTAAACTGTTTGTTTTATTAGTTGCTTTCGTATACTTTTAATAATGATGATAACTTTTTTAACCGCTAGCACGTTTTGCACAATCGGGTGGGTGTATTATTGAAAGACTGCATTGCTCATTTGCACATTCTTACTGTAAGGTCACCTTTGAAGCACGATCACGCCCCGGTCCGCCGCAGCTGAGTGCTGTTTGAGCGGAGGGCAGGGTGATCATCAGGCAGTTCCGGTAGGCCAGCCCAGAAGGATCAATATCCTACTTCCGGTGGTGAGCGGTCTAGTTACTCCGCCACCACGCTATTTACACCGCATGAAGCGGACGCGCGCAGCAGACGCGCCAAAGGCAAGCCCGTCTGCGCCCGTACACGCCTGGACCGTGCCCAGGGCCATAAACCCTGGTCCAACTAAGCCAGATTTATTGCACTATACAAATGAAGACATCCTTAAATTAAATAAGCTAGACTCTAGCCCAGGCTGCAATAGATGTATTCTGGACAATGGACTTTGGCCTTATTTGTTTACATGTGTCTGTGGTTTTTCACTCCCTGATCAACATATGATGAAAGAAGGCTATACCTCCAGTACGAAGCCAAAACCAAAGCAGCCACAAACTCATAGATGGACAGAGGTACACTGTGGCCTAATTAATGTGAGGTCACTTGCCAAACATAAAGTTGAAATAGCAGACACCATCCTGCAATATAATCTGGATGTGCTATTCCTCACAGAAACATGGGCAGACCCAGCGTCTGATCCTGACTTTGTGGTCGCAGTTCCACCGGGTTTTGTTTCATCTAGACTGGACAGACCCATTAAGAGAGGAGGCGGGCTAGCGGTTATATACCGTGAACATTTTAGAGCTACGTTCTCCCCAGCGTCCGATCCTTATTACGAAGGGTTGAACTTTTTGTTAGAATTAAATCCAAAAAATACCTTTAAGGGTACCCTAGTCTACCGCCCCCCCGGGTCTAGAGTGAGTTTCATTACTAATCTAGACTCATTGCTAGAACCTTACCTCTCCACAAAGAGGTTTACGATCCTGGGTGACTTTAATATACACCTTGAGGTGCTGTCAGATAAAGACACAGCCATACTCACGGAAACTTTCGGCACGTTGGGACTAACCCAGATGGTACACAAACCTACTCATGAGGCAGGGCACACACTCGACGGTATATTCTCCTCGGTACCAGGGATGACAGTGAAGGATATTCATCCTCTCGTCTGGTCAGATCATTCTCTAATTATATTTGATTATCCATTTCAAACAACACTCGAAGCCAGGGTTGCTAAAACACAGGAAAATACCTACAAAGCATGGAATAAGATAGATATAAACATGCTTGAACTCCAACTGGAACAGACCCGCCCAATCCTGAGCACGCAGGTGGATCAGGCTGTTGAGGAATGTACAGATTGGCTTAATGACGCCTTTAGGGCTACAGTGCCGATCTGTAAAAACTCTGGGAACCGCACTCAACCTTCAGCCCCCTGGTTTACGGAAGCTCTGTGACAAGAGAAACAAAAATGCCGCAGACTGGAAAGGCGTTGGAGAATGAATTATGAGGCAGAAGAAAAAAACAGTTACAAATATGCACTAGCTAACTACAAATCCTTGCTAGCCACTGAAAAAAGGATCTTCTTCACCCAACAGATCGAACATGCCAAAAACTCAGCAAAAGAGTTATTTGGGGGTGGTAAAGAAGCTTACGGCCACACCCAGTAGAACAATTCCAGGGAGCAGTCAACTCCTATGTGATGACATTGCCAGTGCATTTAGGAATAAAGTCAACGATATATATAAGATTTTCTCTGCCACCTCCAATAAGCCAGTCAAGGAGCCCCCTATTACTGAGACTAAAGAGAATGGTCTTCTGTCTTTCCCACAGGTGTCTAGTGAGCTGGTGGGAAAATGTATCCAGGAAATGAAATCAGGATCTCAGTTGGACCCTTGCCCCCCTGCAGTTCTAAAAAATATAGCAGGGGAGGTAAGCCCTATACTAACAAACATATTTAATAGTATGTTTTCATCAGGCACTTTCTCAGCGGCTTGGAAAGATGCAGCCATTCTTCCTTTATTAAAAAAAGCAAATCTGGACACATCTATAACTAGCAACTATCGCCCAATTGCTAGGCTGCCTTTCCCTGCAAAAATGGTGGAGAAAATAATGAACAACCAACTTACACAATTCATTCAAGAAAATGGATTACTCGATCCCTCTCAGTTTGGCTTTCGCCCAGGGCACAGCACGGAGACAGCACTTATCAAGGCCACCGAGGAGATCAGAGCAGTGATGGATAAAGGAGGTGCAGCTGTTCTGATCCTCCTTGATTTGTCAGCGGCCTTTGATACTGTGCACCATGATACATTGCTACAGCGTCTGAAACGCATAGGGGTCAAGGACCAAGCACGATCTTTAATATCGTCGTTCCTGAAGAATAGAAAACAGACGGTGACCCTGGATCAGTTTCAAGCAACTCCCTACGTACTTCCATGCGGGGTCCCTCAGGGTTCTTCGCTAAGCCCATCCTTATTTAATGTCTACGTGTCAGAACTAGCCCCTTTAATACAACAGTTTGGTTTTAATCTGACATCATACGCCGACGACACTCGGATTGTGATCGCGGCATATAAAAATAAAATATCCCCTGCAATGCAGTTTAAAAAATGCATGAGGGAAATTAGCCACTGGATGGGAAGACATTGCCTCAAACTGAACTCTGATAAAACCGAAGTGGTGATTTTTGGCAACCTTCAACCTAAATGGGATGAATTATGGTGGCCGGCTGAAATTGGACAGCTCCCGAACCCAGTAGAGAAGGCCAAAAACCTTGGGGTGGTGACCGACAGCAAACTCACCTACTCCCAACAAACCAACGCCACAGTTTCAGCCTCATTCTACTTGATAAAGAAACTCAAGAAGGTAATGCCTTATATTCCCCCAGATCTCAGGAGAACGGTGGTAACGACTTTAGTGCTATCAAAATTAGACTATTGTAACGGCCTCTACCTTGGGTTACAGAAACAACATCTGGAAAAACTTCAAATGGTGCAGAATGCTGCAGCCAGGCTTTTACTGAACGTACCTAAGTATCAATCAATTAAAGAGGAGATCCAGAAACTTCATTGGTTGCCAGTGGCGCAACGTATCAAGTTTAAGGCACTTTGCCTAGCTTACAAAGCATTGAATAATATAGGACCTGCACCTTTGAAAAATCTCTTCTCCTGGTACCACCCAGGCAGACAATTAAGGTCTACCAATGCCAGATTAATGCTGGTACCAAGGATTCGAACCTCAAGCTGGGGAGGTCGAAGTATTGGCTATTGTGCGGCCAAACTATGGAATACACTTCCGGCACACATGAGAGATGCCAACTCCCTCATCTCCTTTAGAAAAGAATTGAAAACCTGGTTATTTTTAAACTAATTCATTCCCCCCCCCCCCTTTCCCTCGGGGTTTACGGTCCGGTTCAGCGCCAAGACACCTTAGGGTATTCGCGCGCTTTAAAAATCATATTAACATAACATGATACTCTCCTTGCACCCCTTTCTCTGCCTGCCTTAGTACTTTGACTGTATCCTACTCTATCGTACGTCTGGTGCCTTACTCTCTACTATATGTCAGTAAACTAACCATACCCCCTCCTTAGAAATCATAGTAACTATCATGAGCAACTATTCCTGTGATATCTAATCTTTTTTTAACTCCTCTGCTCATCCCACCCCCATAAATCATAATTTACCTTTCTGTGTAACCACTTCTTGCAATTTCACAATATTCACAATATCTAACCTCCTCTACCCTATTTACTTATCCCATTTTTTTCAACTTGCATAAATTCACTCTACTAATCACACAAACCCCTATTAACTTAATCCATTTCTAGAAACTGGAGGAAATACTACAGTTTCTTCAGAGTACAAGAGCAACCCAATAACCAGCAAATTAACAACAATAATAACTTAATTGTTTACTAACTTTGGGTTACGAAGCAGTGTGCTACCCACCGTAAGGTGCTTAAACTTATCAGGGGGTAATAAGCACTATATAAATGCAATTACAATACAATACATTTCAGTTTCTTTGAATCAGCAAGTAATACCAACATTTTGGATTAATAGTACATGAGCTTTCATGCCACAGCGAGTCAGGCGTAGAGTAAGCAGCATTTTAAAAAGTAGTACAAATCACCTAGTTTTAGGTGCGAATGGAATGTTTAATAGCATGCTTATAGGTGATCAGTAAGGATGTAACAAATGATTTACTTTCAAATGTAAACAAGCATTGGCAAAGCCAATAGGTCTGGTGTTGCCCACCAGCCTTTTGGCAATTCTAGTTTTGTCATGGTTATTGCAAAACTGTATTTTGAGGGAATAGGCCGGGCCCTCAGCAATCTAAAAAAAATAATTTGCTACAGGCAAAAAAGTGCATTGGCTGCAAGCCTTTTGTCTTTGAGAAAGAAAGGAGGAAAGAAAGAAGGAAAGACAAAAAAAGAAAAAAGACAGAGAAAGAAAAAAGGAAGGCAAATGAAAGAGAAATAGGAAGGAAAGAGAAAAGCAGAAGGATGGAAAGTGAAAGAAGGAAAGAAAGAAAAAGAAAGGAAAGAAATTAAAAAGAAGGAAAGAAAGTAAAAAGAAAAAGGAAAGAATGGAAAAAAGGAAGGAATGAGAGAAGGAAAGAGCAGGAAAGAGAAAGAAAGAGAAGGAATTAAAGAAGGCAAGAGTGAAGGAAGGAAACAGAAAAACAAGGAAACAAGGACTGAAAGGAAAATGCACAAAAGAAGGTAAGAAAGAAGAAATTAGAAAGATAGAGAAATGGAAAAATGCTAGAGTGAAAGAAAGAAGGAAAGGAATAGAAAGAAAAATAAAGAAGAAACGGAAATGAAGGAAAGAAGGAAGAAAATAATTTAGGAAAGAAAGAAGGTGAGAAAGAAAAAGTCAAGAGAATACGTTAATACAGAACAGTTTCAAATGGACACAATCTGGCATGCTATGAAATAACAGCAGTCAGAAAAGCAAACACTCCAAAAGGAATTTACAGCAGCATTGGCATGAGATGGGATCTGATAAAGATGGAATGTGCATTAGAAGCGTCCTTCTATCACATCAGGCTCTAAACACACAGGCAACACTAAAGTAATTATAAAGTAAAAACAGAAACACTGGCACTGAAGGGAACTAGCTTGTGTGAGGATGTGCTCCTTGTGAGAGAGCACAATGCAGTCACTCAAAGTGAGGTTAAAGAGTGCCTAAGGTAGGCTGACCCACTGCCCCATGCTATATGCTTAGTGGGCAGAAGCAAAATGTAAATGACGTAACAAAAGACCAATGGTTGAAGAGAGGTGGCTGAAAGACCCTATTTGACATATTTTAATAAAATCAAAAGGTCGAGGCTAACGCCAGACCTAAAAAAGCATTGAAAGCTTATGATCTTTGATTATTTATATTAGGGTGCTTTTACTCTAAAAGATATTAAAAGGTATTTATATAGCGCAGACCTAGCTGAAGAGCAAGGGGACAGTCAACATGTGACAGGAGGAGTAGATGGTGGACTGTTACTGTATCATGGTGTAGTGTTTTTAAAGAGTTGACTATTCTGCTGTTTCCCAAGCTAGTGCTGGTTGGATCTGTCCGGATGGATATTGGGATATCCTTCTAGATCTTTGGTGCATAGATAGGAAAGGCCTTTTAACTTGTTTTGTTGTCCTTGCTGCGGGTGTGCTGAGAGCCACTACAATTGGCGAGCTTATCATCCAAGTAGGCAGGGTTGCCAGTCGTATGTATGTGGTTTTACTGTAGTGTGAATCTAGCCAAAAGGCAGCAGAACTTGTTTGTTGACTGTTAATGCTTTGTAGATGATCCAGCTGGTTTTGAAGATGGAACAGGCTGGCAAGGGGAGCCAGTGGAGTTCCATCAGGTTGGAATGATGTGGTCATATTTCTTTAGGCTCTCATACGATATGCTGCAGCCTAGGAATGCCCTTTAAAGGGGACCTGTGTGAATTACAATTACAGGATGGTTTGCCTGACCTGCAGTGTAGAGAATACTTAATTCTGTCTTTGGGGTGTTGTTTAAGAGCCTGAAGAAATTAGGTAGCAGGATGAGGCATTATCATCATCTTCACCCATAGCAAAGGTGGAGCTTGTATGATGCGGACTGGTTTTTTAAAATTTTTGTTTTGTTTTATATAGCGCGAACTCGACCTGAAGGTATTGGAGCGCTTTACATGAGCAGTAGTTACATTACACAAGGACACATTAATTTTTGGTAGGCTCAGAGAGATTAAGGGATTTGCCCAGAATCACAGGATGTTGACCCGAGGCTCGAACCTGGTTCCAATGTCTGCAGCTCTAGCTTAATACTTAAGGCAAAGAGAAAGTGCAGAAAGAGTGAAAGGGGGAGAGTGGAAAGGAGAGGCAGAGCTGGAGCAGTTAGACAGTGAGGTAGAAAGAGGAGGGATCCAGAGGAGGAGCAAAATGGTAGAAGTAGTGGAGGCAGAGGGATGAGGGAACGATAGAGGGGTGGGAGAAGAGGACAGTCCGATGGCAGAGGGGAGTGAGGTGGAAAGAGGGGAGTTAGGCAGAAAGACCAGTGAGGTGGAACAAAGGGTGAGGTGGAGTCAGAGAGGTGAGATTATGAATGACAGTTTTCAGAAGCATAAGAGTGAAGAGAGGCAGAGGAGGGCGGGTTCGATGGGAGAATACCAGATAAGAGGAGGAGTAGAGGAAGGAGGAGGCAACAAGGGCTATCTGGTGAAGGAAGCAGAACACGTTAAAAATTAAGCCTCTGGCTGACACCCTTGTGCAGGGGTTGAATGGAGTTGGAGTGCCACCGAGCATAGGGGCCAGGGCCGGCCTTTTAGCATGGGCGAGCTGGGCCCAGGGTGCCAATTTTCTGAGGGGTGCAAGGAGCTGTGTGCATTAACGTGACAAAGGCACCCTTCTCATCTTGCTCCAGCCTTGTCCCTGCCTATCCGTTTCTGTCTGATTTCTGAGTTTAGAGTTGTTTGAGTCCTTCATTATCATATGGCAGGTGATGTTTAGGTCTCGGACAGACAGCGCTTGTGCTGTCTCTTTGAGACATGCTGTATTGAGGTACGTACTTGAAGCTCCACACACACTCCGCCCTTCTTTTAAATTGGCTGCTGTCACTGTCCTTTTTAAATGTTGGATTTTCATTTGTTAATAGGCTTGTTAGTCCCTCCTTAGTACCTCCCTGTCTCCTATTGTCACCTCCTTCGAGGACTGGCTCTTTTACATGTGTTGTTACTCAGTTTCATTTACGGTCTCTCTGCACTATTTTCTTAAACAAGATTCTCCTACCTGCTGTTCCAGGCACACTTTTGGCTTCCTAGTTAACACACAGCATTTGAATCCTGCTCATCAGAGCGTCTGGAGGGCACCTGCTCTGTTCCCTGCACTTAACAACTCCTGCCACCCACCCTGCATGTTTTAATAATTGTTGACATACTTTATCAGCGCTGCGCTGGTTTCACTTTTATGGTTGTGTATTTCCCAGCTCTTCTGTCCCACTTTCTGTGCTCTCTCTCCCCCCTCCCAATCAGTCAGCAGGTTCCAGCCTGCCTCACAGCAGAGCCAGGCCTCAGAGCAGGGGGCACTGCTGTTTGTGCCTGCCCTGCTCCTCGCAGCTGCAAATCCACCAAGTAGGTAACCGGACTTTTGCGCTCCACCACCTCAAATGGTCCGGTCCACTTATCCTGGAGCGCACAGGGCACCACGGGGGCCATGACCCACACTTTCTGACCAGGCTGAAGCTCAACCAGAGTGGCATTCTGGTCGTACCACCGCTTCATCTCCTCCTGGCTGGCTTCCAGATTCGCCTCAGCGAGTTTTCTGAATCGCCTAGTTTGGTTCCTAAAGGCCAGCATGTAGCTATATACATCCTGGGGAGGTTTCCTGGGAGATTGCTCCCAGCCTTCCTTGACCAAACTCAAAGGCCCTCTCACTGGGTGTCCATAGAGAAGCTCAAAGGGACTGAACCCTAGAGATTTCTGTGGCACCTCACGGTATGCAAACAGCAGGCATGGTAAGAGGACGTCCCACTTACGCCTCATAGGTTCCTCAAGACCCATAATCATGCCTTTTAGTGTTCGGTTGAATCTTTCAACCAACCCATTTCCTTGGGGGTGGTAAGGAGTGGTGAACTTGTAGGTTACACCACACTCCTGCCACAGGGACTTCATATACTTAGAAATGAAGTTGGTACCTCGGTCTGACACCACCTCTCTGGAAAACCCCACGCGGGAGAAAATCCCCATCAGTGCACGTCCCACCACGGGGGCCGTCACTGTCCTGAGAGGGATGGCTTCCGGGTACCGGGTGGCATGGTCCACCAAGACCAGGATGAACCTGTTGCCCATGGCTGTCTTGGGATCCAGAGACCCCACAATGTCAATGCCCACCCTTTCAAAGGGGGTGCTGACCACAGGGAATGGCTGGAGAGGAGCCTTGCGCTTCCTCCCACTCTTTCCACTTGCCTGGCAAGTCTGACAGGTCCTGCAATGAGTGTCTGAACTCTTGCGCATTTGGGGCCAATAAAAGTGGGTGACAAGCCTCTCAAAGGTCTTGTCCTGCCCCAAATGTCCTGCTAAAGGCACATCATGAGCCAGCCCCAGTAGGAAGGCTCTGAAGCGCTGGGGTACCACCAGCACTCGGGCTGACCCAGGCTCAGCAACCTTAGGCTCACTATACAGGAGACCATTCTCCCAGTAGATCCAATGTGATCCAGACTGATCACCTGCTGCCTGGTTTGCAGTCTGCTGCCACAAACCCACAAGAGAAGGGCACTTGTTCTGCTCCTCACAGAACTCTTCCCTGGAGGGACCTCCTTCTTGCTGCCAATGGGTCAGCTCAGGCAGGTCTCCCAGTTCAGCAATCTCTTCCCCGGTAGGCTCCAGGGCATCCCCCTCAGGGTCTGCCTCCTCCTGGGCCGTGGGAATCTCAGGGGCCGGTTTCCCGTGCCCCTTACCTCTTCTCTTTAAGGCAGGCACCTGGGCCATTTTCTCAGGCTCCAGGTCCTCTTGAACACCCTTACTGGCTGCCATAGACCGAGTGGTCACGCAGGCCCACTCAGGCAACCCCAACATCTCTAAATGAGCTCTTCGCTCCACCTTAGCCCAAGGGGAGCTCTCCAAATCGTTACCTAACAGACATTCAACAGGCATGGCTGGCCTCACAGCTACTTGAAGAGTCCCTGAGACCCCCCCCCCACTCAAAGGGAACCTGTGCCACCTTGCAGTGGCTCTCTGTGTTGTCAGCGGCAACAACTGGGTAAAATGCATTGGGGACTACCTGCTCTTCAGACACCAGCCGACAACTGACAGCTGTCACACTGGCTCCGGTGTCTCTAAGAGCTTCCACCCTCTTACCATTGATGGTCACCCACTGCCTGTATTTTTTAGTGTTATCAGGCAGCTGGGTCCTGGGGACCACCTCACAGTCTCCTAAAGAGACAAGGGACATCTCTGCGGGACCCCACCCACCTTGGGCACCCATCTCCTCCCCCAGGGCTACACTAGCCAACTGCCGGGGTGGTGCACCAGTGGGTGCTGTCTTCCCATACATGGGACATCTAGCATCATAAGAACAGTGGCCTACTAGACCACACTTAAAACAGGTCTTGGGCCCCTTGTGAACAGGCTTATCTGTCGGGGCCACTGCCTTCTTCTCAGGGGGAGGCTGGGAACCTTTCCCTTGGTTCCCTTGGGGATTACTTTGGGGCCCTTTCTGGAACTCCCTCTGTTTACCCTTGTCCCCCCCACTCTTCTGCTGGGGACCCTGCCCACCTTTGGCGAAGTCTCCCACATGACCCTTCTGGACCCGGGTGCTCACCCAGCAGTCTGCCTCCTCAGCAAGCTTCCTAGGGTTAGTCAGCTTGCTATCAATAAGCTGCTGGCGTAGCTCTGGAAAACAATTATTTGACAAGTGCTCCCATGCAAGCAAATCATAGAGCGCCTCAAAATTATCCACTTTGCTACCCTTCACCCAACCATCCAATGCTCTGCAAAAGAAAGACACATATTCCACCCAAGTGGTAGACTCCAGTTTTCTGCAATTTCTAAACCTTTGTCTGTATAGCTCTGGGGTCAAACCAAATCTGGACATTAGGGCTCCCTTCATGTGGGTATAGAACATCTGCTCCTCTGTAGGAAAATCCAACAAAGTGTCCCTCCCATCACTAACAAAGCGGCCCCACAGCCCGCTCCCCAATCCTTCTCAGGGACCCGGTGGGCCAACATTGCAGCTTCATAAGCCCTAAACCACTGACCAATATCCTCATTCTTGTGGAAATCTTTAACTACATCTTTGGGAATGTAGGCTCTTGCTTCTACATGCACTGGCGGTGTGCTGCCACCAGAGGGAGGAACCTCTATCTTTTTGGCCTTGAGTTCCAATTCCCTCAATCCTCTCATGCTCAAAATGCATTCTCTTTTCCTCTAAGGCTAACTTCTTCATCTCTAATTCCATCCCAAGCTCTATTTTCTCGCTCTGTCTTTCTGACCATCCATTTTGAGCCTAGCTAGCTCCAACTTATGCATCCTCTCCTTTGCTCTGTCCTCCAGCTCTCCTGGGGACAATCCCTTGGAAGAAACACTGCTGCCCGCCCCTGAAGGTGCTTTCCCTCCAGTTAGGCCCACTGGCCCCTCAAGCTGCCCATTTAAATCCTCTGCCTCCATTGCTGGCTCCTCAGGGTGCTCACTGGCATTCCTAGATTCTACCCAGGCCCTCAGCGCCTTCTGGTATTCCTCTTTCCTGGTGAGGCCTTTCACAGAGATTTTAAATTTTTTGCACAAAGCTTTGAGATAAGGCACAGTGTAAGTATCAATTCTCTCTTCTTCCAATATGATGTCTACAGATACTATGGATGCTGACTTGCTCATGGTAGCAAAAAGACTGGCAGTTCTCAGGAATCAAAAATAGAAAAGAAGTTCCAAGGAAAAATCCTCTCAAAAAGTATGTGGTTGCGTTATGGTCTGCACTCACTAGTAGTGTACACCAATCACTGTATATGAATCACAAATGCAAGTCCAAATCCTCACCGCTGACCACCAATGTTAGATTTGGGCGTCTCTAGTTGGCATAGTGACAAATAGGGACCCTTGCGTCTAGTCAGGGTAAGGGGCTACCCTCCTAAAATAACCCCTGCTCACCCCCTTGGTAGCTTGGCACGAGCAGGCAGGCTTATCTCAGAAGCAGTGTGTAAAGCATTTGTGAACACATACAGTAATACAGTGACAACACTACAGATGGACACCACACAGGTTGTATTATAAAAATAGTATTTTTATATAGACTTAACACAAGACCAAACGACAAAAATCCACAATACTGTACTCAAAAATAGACTTTAAAATGTTATAAAATAGCTCAGTTCTCTCAAGTTGTAGATGCGACACTTTACTCTCAATGTACCTTGAATGCGTAACGCAAAGAAAACAAAAGGGTCGCAGGGAAGGTGATGCGTCGGTTCCTTACACGCAGGGGAGTGGATGCGTCGGTTCCTTACTGCTGCGCAGGGGAGTTGATGCTCGCTTCCTTACTGTGTGGGGAGTTGATGCGTCGGTTTCTTACTGCTCTCCGGTACGATGCGACAAGATGGCACCTCGATGCGATACTCTTCTCCGGTGTGATGCGACAAAATGGCGTCTTGGTTGCGATGCGACAACGTTGGTGTGATGCGTGCACGCCCGACGGCGACTCGATGATCTTTGGAGCCGCGACAGGCCCTGCGATGCGCTTCTCCGATGATGCGACGATGACCTCTGTGGCAGCGTCCCGCTTCTCCGGCGATGCGCTTCGGCGATGCGATGATGGCAGCGGCGTCTCGCTTCCTCGGCGATGCGATGACAGCGGCTGTGGCGGCGACACGCTTCTTGTTGTTGCGTCGCGCTTCCAGCTCCCAGCGACACGCAGTCTCTCAGAAGGCCCATCACAACAGCAGGCACTTCAATTCCCAGCAAGGGAATTCAGGGGGGGAGCTGGTTGGTGAAGTCTTGTATCCCTGAGACTTCAGGCAGGAGGCAAGCTCTAGTTCAAGCCCTTGGAGATTCTTCTTCAAGTTGATAGAAAGCACACTCAGTCCTTTTCTCCTCTCTCTGGTAATGAAGCAACCACTGCAGGCCAACCCCCAAACACACAGCACAGGGGTAGTCTCCTCCTTCAGCTTCCTGGTTCTTCTCCTCAGCAAAGGTTTGTCTTGATTCCCAGAAGTGATCTAAAGTTATTGGGTCTGGGTCCCAATATTTATACTACTTTTCTCTTTGTTCTCTGAAGGCAGAGAGGCCTTTGCCTAGTCCAAACCAGTTCTGGTCAGTCCTGGAGCACTTTGTTTACAGGACTCCTTCTCTTCCTTTGACAGTGCAGGCCAGGGACATCAGACACACCACAGGAGGTGGAGCCAGCATTGTGGAGGAAAGGCACAGCCCTATTCAGGTCCTAGGTGCAACTCCTCCCTCCTATCTGCATGCAGATCTCTCTATTCAGCTCTGTGCTGACTCACCCGGTCTCCTGGAATCCCCCAGCCCCTGTCACTCAAACTCCAGACAAGGAATACACAACCTAGCAGAGGCAGGCTTGGATAGTCAGGCAAGAAAATACCTACTTTCTAAAAGTGGTATTTTCAAACACAGAATGTTAAAACCAACTTCACTAAAAGATGTATTTTATCATTCTGAGTTCAGGCATACTAAACTCGAATTTCTACCTGGTTCCCTGAGTCAGTTAGGATTATAAGATGTAATAATCTAACTGCCCATTCTGGCCTATGGGGAACAGGTAGCCTTGCAATAGTGAAAAACGAAAATGGCTGTAATTCACTATTAGGACATGCCACACACATCAGGGCATGTCCTACCTTTACCTACAATGCACCCTGCCCTTGGGCCTACCATAGGGGTGACTAATATGTATAAAAGGGAAGGTTTAGGGACTGGCAAGTGGGTGCACTTGCCCAGTCAACATGGCAGTACCAGACTGCCCACAGGCCCTGCAATGGCAGGCCTGAGACACACTTTACAAGCTGCTCCGGTGGGTGGCACAACCAGTGCTGCAAGTCCACCAGCAGTATTGGATTTACAAGCCCTGGGCACACGCAGTGCACTGTACTAGGGTCTGACAAGTAAACCAATCAAGCCAATCATGGAGTCACTAATCCATACATCAATTAACCATAGGGAGCACTTGCACAGTGGCACTGAACAACAGTGGCACAGTGCCCAGAAGCATCTAAAACCAGCAAAAACATAAGAGGCAACAGCAAAAAAATGGAAGGGAGACCCACGCCAATGGTGCCTGGTCTAACAATTACCTACTGGCGGTCGCCAGTAGGTAGTTATAGTTAGAACCTAGTTTCCATAGGAAAAGCATTTTTTGATGTGCTTATAACTTTGGCGTCGTTTGCCGAATCTTTACGAAATTTTCCAAAAAGTTTCCTCTTTTCAGGTGAGCTCCTATCCTGAAAGTTTGGGGGTGATTCGTGAAGGGGGGGCTGAGAAAAAAGGGGGGTCCCAAAACGTGTTTTCTCCATGCAATTTCCATAGGAAACTTTAGACAAGGCAACAGGTCAAACTGCTGAACGGAATTACGCCAAATTTGGCAGGGAGAAAGGTCTTGGTCCAGAAAGCACGCTTTTGTTTAAATGGGGTAAGTCCGTTCAGTAGTTTTAGAGAAATATCAAAATTTACAGATATCGATATTTGAGAATTCTGACATCTGATTGGCTGAGGCGTTATGAGCACAAGCGTGCGGCTCATTGGTTGCGAACTGTTGAAACTAGGAAGTGTTGGCAGCCATTTTGTGACTGACTTGAAAGGCGTAGGGCGAAACAAAAGAGAAAAATTGTATAAGAGGGTATAGTAGGAACACTGTGGTCTTAGTTTAAGCAGTCTGTATGGTGCAGAGGCAGGGAGTTTGAATGTTGCCTAGGCCGTGGAAATCACGTCCGCAGACGTGGAAATCACGTCCGCAGAACAACGGTGCGCGGTATTGCGGCAAGGTTGCGTAGGCTCTGGAAATCCCGTTGGGAAAATAACAATGCGCCGTAGTGCAGCCTTCCTTTAATATAATGGGCAGTAATGTTTATTTATAATGCAGTGTTCACTTTTATCACGGACAGTGTCACTTTCTTACACGAAAATTAATATTATGTGGGAGGGCGTGTTCTGTTCGTGTGTCTGGAACAAAATTAACGTTTAATTGGCTGAGGTGTTCCAACAACGAGCTCAATGTTCATTGGCTGCGAACCATTGAAAGTAGAAGTGTTGCCAGCCATTTCCTCCCCGTCCGTGGAGTAGCAGGGACATCTGATTGGCTGACGTGTTCCAAGCAGGACCTTCCCAAGCTTAATGTTCATTGGCTGCGAACCATTGAAAGTATAAGTGTTGCCAGCCATTTGATCCCCGTCCGCGGAGTAGCAGGGACATCTGATTGGCTGACGTGTTCCAAGCAGGACCTTCCCAAGCTTAATGTTCATTGGCTGCGAACCATTGGAAGTAGAAGTGTTGCCAGCCATTTCCTCCCCGTCCGCGGAGTAGCAGGGACATCTGATTGGCTGACGTGTTCCAAGCAGGACCTTCCCAAGCTTAATGTTCATTGGCTGCGAACCATTGAAAGTACAAGTGTTGCCAGCTATTCCCTCCCCCTCTGCGGAACACCATGGACATTTTATTAGCTAAACTGTTCCTAATACAAGTTTGCTCATTATTGGCTGGGAACGGTTCACTGTTGTGAACCATTTTGTGACGCACTTCAATGGAGTACGGGAAAAGAAAGTAGTAGCGGGGAGGGTAGGAACACTATTAACTCTGTACAGTGGTCACAAGGTGGTGGAGAGGGATTGTGAAGGTAAAAATAGTTTTTTATATATTTTAAGGGCCATTTATATAATTGGCGTGAGGTGTACAAATCACGGCGGGAAAATAAGTGTGTTGCGGTCTTCTTTTTATTAAGTTTGCGGGTGGGATACTTCCCAGGAGCACTGTTTAGTTATAATGTGGTGTTTACTTTTCTAACGGGGAGCTGTGGTTGCGCAGCAAAAATTTCAGTCTAGGTTTGAAATAGTTTTTATTAAGCAATTACAAATATACTTTGTGCGGAAACTGAAGCTGTATATATCAAAGGGGTGACAAATAAAACGCAATTCATAAAATATCCCTTAAGCGTGGGCACACCCTCCCTTTTTTTTTCTGCTATAGTTTGTAAAAGTGTTGCCCCATATTCTTGATAATATAAGAGGGCATGAGTTACTTTTAGATAAAGTAGAAAAGAAGTGCTACAAGAAACACTCCCGCACTACATCATCTCAGGTCACAAGAACAATAACAAGTAAAAAACAGTTACACATAAATCACTTTATATTACATAGAAATGTACGCTTTATCATTTTTTATAATTTCTATTATTATAGAATTCGGGAAAGTTCGGTCGTAGTGCTTAGATCACGTACACCTTTAAGAATATATAGGATAGTAGTATAATAATATACACTACTGGTCGTATATATTCTATAGGGAGAAGGTGAATAGGAACCGCAACAGACAAAAATAGAAATAGTAAAAAAAACATTCAGAAATGTAGGGTTTATCAAAGGTATTCAGTAAGAAAGTATCTATGGAAACGATTTTTTTTTAACCCCTTAACCGCTGGGCCTTTTCCCCCCCAGTGCTGAGCCCTTTTTTGGCTATTTGGGGTAGTTCGCGATTAGGCCTCTGTAACTTTTTGACCACATAAGGTATCCACGCCAAATTTGCGTCCTTTTCTTCCAACATCATGGTGATTCTAAAGGTACCCAGGGTTTGTGGATTCCCCTGGAGGGGATCCAGAAATTAGCCAAAATACAGGTAAATTTTGTTTTTTTGGGGAAAAATGGGAAAAAAGGTCTACAAATGAAAGCGTCTGGTTTTTTCCCTGCAAATGGTATCAAAAAAGGGGTTGTGGTGCTGAAGTCACCATCTTCCCAGCTTTCAGGGACAAGCAGACTTTTGTCAGAAAACCAAAATTTGTTACACAGTTTTGGCATTTTTCTGGGACGTAGCCCATTTTTGCTATTTTTTGTGCTTTCAAACTCTTTCTAGTTAATGGTAGAAATGGGTATGAAAGCAATAATGGATCCTGGAAAGCTATACATTTTAGAAAAGTAGACAAAATTCTGAATTCATCAAGGGGTCATTTGTGTAGATCCTTCAAGGTTTCTTTATAGAAACTAACCATTGAATATAAGAAAAATTGAAAATTAGTTGAAAAAACCAGACATTTGTGTCAACGTTTTCACCTGTAACTTCTTCTAATTATGACAGCTGTTTGAAAGCAATATACCGGTACATCCGCTGGACCTTTCTGGTTGTGGGGATATATAGGACTTGTAGGTTCACCAAGAACCCGATGAACCCAGAGCCAACAACTGAGAAGCGTCTTGCAATGGTTTTTTATTATGTACCGGGTATATAGCAATTAATTTGGGTAAATATATACATGGAAAAATCTGTATGAAAAACACCTATGTATTTCTGAAATTGGAACAAAATATAGAGTTTAGAAACAGTAGATATTTGCACATTTTCGAAATTGTGAGTACCGATACTAGCATGAGAATTATAGGTCATTTTTCAAAATGACTTATTTTTTACACATTGTCTTTCATTTGGAAGGCAGGAATGCATTGAAAGTCAATAGGTAATAACAGTTGCTCTATAATTCTGTGTTACCCTAAGTCTCCCGATAAAAATGGTACCTCACTTGTGTGGGTAGGCCTAGTGCCCGCGACAGGAAACGGCTCAAAACGCAACGTGGACACACTTTATTTTTACAGTGAAAACTGACCCATTTTTTGTAAAGTGCCTAGCTGTAGATTTTGAACTCTTGCTCTGCCGGCACCTAGGGAAACCTATCAAACCTATAAAAAAATTTAAACTAGACACCCAGGGGAATCCAGGATGGGGTGACTTGGCTGGCTCTCACCAGGTTCTGTTACCCAGAATCCCTTGCAAATCTAAAAAATTGTCAAGAAAACCACATTTTCCTCACATTTCTGTGGTGGAAAGTTCTGGAATCTGCGTGGATCCACAAAATTCCACCCACCCCGCGTTCCCCAAAGTCTTCAGAGAAAAATGGTACCTCACTTGGGTGGGAGGCCCAAGTACCCGCAACAGGAAACGGCCCAAAACGCAACGTGGACACACCACATTTTCGCAGTGAAAACGGACCCTTTTTTTGCAAAGTGCCTAGCTGTAAATTTTGAACCCTAGCTCTGCTGGCACCTAGGGAAACCTAGCAAACCTATACATTTGTGAAAACTAGACACCCAGGGGAATCCAGGATGGGGTGACTTGGCTGGCCCTCACCAGGTTCTGTTACCCAGAATCCATTGCAAACCTAAAAAATTGTCAAACAAACCACATTTTCCTCACATTTCTGTGGTGGAAAGTTCTGGAATCTGCGTGGATCCACAAAATTCCACCCACCCCGCGTTCCCCAAAGTCTTCCGAGAAAAATGGTACCTCACTTGTGTGGGAGGCCCAAGTACCCGCAACAGGCAAGGGCCCAAAACGTATTGAGGGTACATCAAAATTGCCTATCACAAAACAACCTGGTTTTGCAAGGGGTCATCTGGGTTTTGACCCGTGCTCGGCGGCAAGCTAGGAAACCTACCAAACCCACATATTTCTGAAAACTAGACACCCGGTGGGTTCCAAGGAGGTATGGCTTGCGTGGATCCCCCAACGTTTTCCTACCTAGAATCCCCTGCAAACCTCAAATTTAGCTGAAAAAAATCACTTTTTTCACACATTTTTGTGTGGGAAAGTTGTGGCATCACCGGGCTGACACGAATTTCCTACCACCCAGCGTTCCCCCGGGTCTCCCGATAAAAATGGTGCCTCACTCGTGTGGGAGGCCCAAGTACCCGCGACAGGAAACGGCCGAAAACATTTTGTGATAGGCAATTTTGATGTTGCCTCAATACGTTTTGGGCCCTTGCCTGTCGCGGGTACTTGGGCCTCCCACACGAGTGAGGCACCATTTTTATCGGGAGACCTGGGGGAACGCTGGGTGGTAGGAAATTCGTGTCAGCCTGGTGATGCCACAACTTTCCCACACAAAAATGTGTGGAAAAAGTGATTTGTTCAGCTAAATTTGAGGTTTGCAGGGGATTCTGGGTAAGAAAACGTTGGGGGATCCATGCAAGCCATACCTCCTTGGAACCCCCCGGGTGTCTAGTTTTCAGAAATATGTGGGTTTGGTAGGTTTTCCTAGCTGGCCGCCGAGCACGGGGCCAAAAACCCAGGTGACCCCCTTGCAAAACCAGGTCTTTTTGTGATAGGCAATTTTGATGTCGCCTTAATACATTCTGGGCCCTTGCCTGTCGCGGGTACTTGGGCCTCCCACACGAGTGAGGCACCATTTTTATCGGGAGACCTGGGGGAATGCTAGGTGGTAGGAAATTCGTGTCAGCCCGGTGATGCCACAACTTTCCCACACAAAAATGTGTGGAAAAAGTGATTTTTTTCAGCTAAATTTGAGGTTTGCAGGGGATTCTGGGTAAGAAAACGTTGGGTGATCCACGCAAGCCATACCTCCCTGGAATCCGCCGGGTGTCTAGTTTTCAGAAATGTGTGGGTTTGGTAGGTTTCCCTAGCTGGCCGCCGACCACGGGGCCAAAAACCCATGTGACCCCCTTGCAAAACCAGGTCTTTTTGTGATAGGCAATTTTGATGTTGCCTTAATACGTTTTGGGCCCTTGCCTGTCGCGGGTACTTGGGCCTCCCACACGAGTGAGGCACCATTTTTATCGGGAGACCTGGGGGAACGCTAGGTGGTAGGAAATTCGTGTCAGCCAAGTGATCCCACAACTTTCCCACACAAAAATGTGTGGAAAAAGAGGTTTTTTTCAACTAAATATGAGGTTAGCAGGGCATTTTGGGTAAAAAAAAAAGCAGTGAGAGCCACGCAAGTCATTCACCCTTGTACTTCCCCCTTTGTCTACTACTCAAAAATGTGAAGGTTTGCCTAGGTGACGACTGAGCTAGGGCAGAAAGTCCCCTGCTACACATTTTGACAAAAAAGAAATCTTACAAAAGGCCATTAAACCGCCACAAATATAAATCTAACACTAATTTGATAAAGCTAATCCACCACTTACACAGGTTGGTTTTAGCACCTCCAGAAACGCTGGCTTCAAAGCACAAATACTTATCAAAGTATATAAATAATGAAGCCAAGACTTCTGAAGGGAGCCATAAAGCCACATCAAGGCACCAACCACTTTATGGTCCATTCACACGCCATTCACACACCACACACAAGACTTCCATACCGCCAGCCACGGGCCCAAACAACCAGATCACTTGCACTCACACAAACATACCGCCGCCATGCAAGGGCCCATCACATTCATATGCCACAAGACATAATGAGTTTGACTATATTTTACCACCTGTCAAATCTCCACCTCCTTCTTCCTGAACGTTATCGAACGCATGCCCAGTGAACCTATACTAATGGCTTTCATGACAGCCACATGAGGCTCAGGAAGACATGTCTTTCATGCACCTTTAGTGCACTCACTATGCTAAATCCAACTCCTTCCAGTTTGTGGATGCAAGTTGGGGGGTGCACGAGTATGCCGCAAAAACATTCCTCGAGATGAGCAAGCATATCTACCTTTGAAACTAAGGCAAACATGCTGGAAATTTTCAAAAGATAACATCATAAACTATGAACGGATGAATGTGAAACACGGGTAGTTCGTGACAACGTAGCATATGTCCAATCCACCCTTATGTGCAGTGACTGTAATGCACTTATCATATAGCAAACTGACCATCTACTAAGTTCTAACGAAGGATGAACATGGCAAGCAGCATTGACCCATAAGTACTACAGTAAATTCAGTGTGAGTGTGGCAGCAATGGATTTGAATCCATGGGTGAAAATGAAGTCTGGACGTGTATCTATACTACCTTTACTATCTGCCTTCTACCTTTGCAATATTCCTCGGAAAGCGCACCTACCGTAAGCTGTTCTAACCCGTTTGTGTGTCTGTCCTCAGAGTCCTGACTAATCCTGTCCAATTGTTAAGAGACCCTATACTAATGCCTTCCATCTCTAGCTACTTGAAGCTTGAGTGAACATTTCTGTCACGTGCTATCAATGCTCTCACAATGCTCTATCCAACTCCTTCCAGTTTGTGGATGCAAGTTGGGGGGTGTCCGAGTATGCCGCAAAAACATTCCTCGAGCTGAGCAAGCATATCTACCTTTGAAACTAAGGCAAACATGCTGGAAATTTTCAAAAGCTTCCTAAAGAGAACATCATAAACTACGAAGAACGGTTGAATGTGAAACACGGGTACTCCATGACAACGTGGCATATGTTCTGTCCACCAGTATGTGCAGCGTGTGGACTACAATGCACTTGTCAATTGGCGAACAGAACAACTACCACGTTCTGAAAGCAGATAAAGGTGTTGAGAAGTCCATGATTTCCTGAAGTAGAGGAAGAAATATTCTGCAGCTGCTTGCATAGTGAAGGAGTGGCCCACAGACAGTAGGTATCCATTCACACCAATTGAAAGGTTTACCTATTGGCAGCTCCATCTCAGTCAATTTCCCAGTATTTTGCTTTAGTGTGATACAACATAAAGCAAGTAGGAAAACAGAAGGCTGGCTTACTTGGGCACTGGGGACAGTAAACGTGAGTCTCCTGCCTCTTTCCCTGCATCGAGCACACTTTACAATGACGACATGGTCGCTCCTTTTGGGTGTTGCAGGAATTTTATCAGCAAAGTGTCGCTCCTGCAGCCTTGCCACGTCCTCCAGAACACATGAAGTGGAGGCTGCTGCTTCTGTAGCAGTGAGACTTTCAATCACAGACAACTGAAAGTCAAGGAAAGACATGAGTCTTCCTGTGGTGGTCTCACGATAAACAACATACGCATTGTATGTTGCCATCTGGATCAGGTGCGTAAACAGTTTCTTATACCAAGTGTGAGTTTTACGACTCGCATTGTATGGCTGAAGAAATTGAGGGGTTGGGCGTGCGCAGGCAATGAAGTCCAAGAAGTCAATGTTTAGTTTTTCAAATGAGTCTTTATTTTCACTTAATTAGTTCTCACAGGATTGAAGATTTTATGGTCAGCCAACGCGTTTCGTTCTCATGACGAGAACTTCGTCAGGGCTGAAAGTAACATAAACATACATTTAAAAAAAGAAATATCTCACAACACAGAAGGGAAAACAGACAAAACAATAAAGAAAGACATGAGTTCCCCATGTCCGAGAAGTAGAAAATATAATTGTGTCACAATCTAAAAACAATTTCAACCTAAAGACAGAAGAGCAATCAATCGGTATTTCAAATGCTCTGTAGGCTATATAATGGAGTGTTACAGAGATGGAGCAAGAGTATTGAAAGACATAAAACATAAAATGAAGTGTTGCAGAGACGGAGCAAAAGTGATGAAAAACATAAAATATAATTACATCACATTTTAAAAAAACGTCAACATGAAAAACAAGACGTATTTGTTAGGAACCTCATTCAGTACAGACGTTTGCAGACTGGGTGGTTACCAAGGTGTAAAAAAGAGATTTCTAATTTGAGTTATAACAGATAAAAGCACATGTATCTAACATGTGACTGAAAACATGTTTAATCACTGAATAATACATATGTAAAGAGGGAGAAACGTACGCTCAAGGAGAATAAGGCAAGAAAGCCGTGCATTTTACCTAATATTCTAAGTTGCGTGTTAGATGAGTTTATCAAGTGATTAATATATACAGAAAAAGAGAGAGACAAAAACGGACTGAAGTAGAATGAAGCTAGCGGGCCGTGCACCTCACCTAACTGGCTGTGAGGGGGAAAGTTGTGGATTTATAAAAAGACGGATTAGTGGTTAGGTCTCACCTCAGTAGGCGAATATCATTCCTTTGATGTATACTAGGTAAGTTTGGCCTGGTTCCAACGTGACCTGTAAACCATAAACCGTAAAAGCTAAAAGGTAGTATATAATATCACAGCAGTTAGTAAAGGAGGTGAGTAATATAACTGCAGTCTGGACTGGATTATCTCACCTTTCGTGTAGGATTCGAATACGCGATCCCTTAACCAAGTCGGTGTTCCAGGTAAATAATCTGGAAACACTCAGGATATCGCAAGGCCTCAGTTGGCCTAAGTAGCAAATCTAAAATCAATTAAATCGGAATGCTTAGTTATAATAAAGAAAAAGACGCTCTTGCTATATTAGTACTTTGTACAATTCAAAGGAAAACGGGGCGACTATGTCTGTCCTGTTAATGTTGCTAGATCAGCGTTATTATATACTAAAAAGGGAAAGTTTCCCCCATAAATGCCCCGATAATTGGTATGAACGAGGTGGTTTCGCCTCCTCGGTAATGTGTTCATTGAAAGACAAATTGTGCCCCCAAGTGGTATAAACTGGTGGCACCAGGTTGGTGAAGCTAATTTCGGGAAATCAATAGCGTAATTTTAACAAAGTAGCGGTTTTAATAAGTGTGACAGGATTCTCGTCGTTTCTGAGCTCAAAATTTCAAGGAAATCTAAAAGGACCACAGGAAAATGAAATTAGAATAAAAGGTTTGGGCGTAAAATCGTTATAAATAGGGCTGCTATCCCTCGACCAACCCAGCACCCTAATGATTCCATCTGTGCAATATGCAAGGTTCTAATGCTCAGTTAAACATTTACGAACCCACAACAGAAAAAGCCCGTGGTGATAGTAACGGCGTACTTCCTCCCCAAAGTCCTTACCTCAAATTGCGAGTTCTCCTGCCAGAATGAGCGAGGACCGGTTTTGGCGCCAAGTTTGACTTTTAAAGGGAAAGTCTACGCACCGATGCTGTCACTGACGCTGTTAATTGGCATCGTCATCACGTAATGGTATGTGATGGAATTGATGAGACGCAGATTTGGTTGTTCTAAAAACCAGGAAGTGGACAGGGTGATTAACCCATACGTGGAGGCCATATCAAGCGACGCCGGGGGAGATGTGTTTGAAAATGTGATAGAAACCGGGAAAAGGAAGAGAGTTCTTGAATCCGGTGAATAACGTGAAATTCTAGTTCAGCAGTATAATGAATAAGGGGGCAATAAGCAGAAAGAGAAAAAGAATAATATATCTAAAAGTTATTGTACCAATAGATCAGCAGTATTCTATGTTATAAAACGAAAAGTACATGTTTTAGATAATTACTGGCAAAGTGTCCAAATAAACGGCAAGGTTAGTATTTTAAAATAAGGACTTTCATAGGATATAAGTGAGAAAAGATCTCAAAAGAGATACTGCCAAGAAATTTATAAATAAAGGAAGATTAACAGTGCTTAGAAATTGGTGTCTTAATGGCCTTTATGTCTGAGTGCAAACACTTGATTGTAGTTTCATTTGCATTTGGAATTTCTTGCTGCACCAACGATGGGTATAGACAGTACAATTCACGAAAACCACCATGTCTGGGTACAGGTATCATTCTCATTTTGGATATTTCTGTACATTGCTGAGGGATACAGAGAAAAAAAACATATATATATATATATATATATATATCAAAAGGAAAGCTGTTACCTCGTAACATTACAGCAGCCGCGGACACCAAACGTCTTTCAAGCAGTTATTTATTCAGCAAATACGAACAAACTCGACGCGTTTCGGGACCCAGTCCCTTGTTCACGAGTACTGTGATTTACTTTCAATTACGTTTAAATAAACATGTGACCACCACCATAATAGAGCCTGAAAACAGACTTATCATGAAAAGAGGAGTTAACTCACTCCTACCTCACCCAAATGTGCTTGCAAGTTAATTATTACAAATATCGTTCTAATTGCATCTTTACACGAGCGACAAATCTATGTAGTAGTTCTAAACATTTAGCATGTTTAAGATAAAAAATGACTTTTTAAAGTGCCTACTCATATGTTAGGACAAAGGACGTGAAAAATACGACAAAATACATAAAAGGCTTCTACAGTTAGCACATCCTAAAATCTTTATATCTCTATGCCTTTTCAAAGAACAAGAGCTTCTCTAGTAGTTGAGAAAGAAAAAGATAAGGAAGAGGGTAAGTCTCAAGAAAAGATAAGGTTTATTACTACCTTTAATAGACAGGCTAAAGAGGTACGAAAAAGCTTAAACAAATTTTGGCTTGAAAGACGTTTGGTGTCCGCGGCTGCTGTAATGTTACGAGGTAACAGCTTTCCTTTTGGTGTTTTGAGGCTCGCCCCCTTGCCGCGGACCGCCGTCGTGAGAGGAAGGGAAAGGCGATTTCAGTGCGTTTGCACTGAGCTGCGATTTTGGATATATATATATATATATATATATATATATATATATATATATATATATATATATATATATATATATATATATATATATATATATATATATATATATATATATATATATATATATATATATATATATATATATATATATATATATATACCCCCTCAGGGCACCAGTACCCAGAAGTTGGTGTCTTAAAGTACTTTACGTCTGGGTGCAACCACTTGATTATAGTTTAATTCACATTTGGGATTTTAGGTGCATCAATGATGGTTATAGACAATTCAATTTACGAAAACCACCATGTCCGGATACAACCAGTTAGTATTATTCTCGTTTTTCATTTAATACATTTCTGTACAATACTGTAGGATACAATACTAAGGCATCCCCCTTCCCTAGTTTAATAACACATAAGATAATCCATGTACCTAAAGCATGTTATCATACATCGAAGTGAAACATAACTGAATCAGAAGACCAGTTATATCTGTTGATAAGCGAAAGACAAACATTTTTAAGCTTACTGGTTGATTTTCCATACGACCCAATCAGCCCTGTCATATCCCAGGTGTTATGGATTTTCCTCCAGAAAGAAATGCATCTCATTATCGGTGTTGTGCCCATATGTGACAGCACGTAGCCTACAAATCCACTTAGCCTCACACTGTCTGAGACGGAGTTCCTTGTTTCCACCCCGCTTTCCTGATTCAACATGCTCTATCCCATAGAACCAGAACGTATGGTCTCCAGGGTGGAAAATAGAAAAGTGTTCTGCAAGTGGATATCTGTTGCCGCCATGTATGATGGCTCTCCTGTGTTCTTGAATACGGAGTTTGAGGTTCCTTTTAGTGCTGCCAACATAAATTAAATTGCACGGGCAACCAATCAGATATATCACATGAGTAGAGTTACAGTTGATGAACTGTTTAATCTTGTGCTCTCTCGATCCATTGTGTGAAAAATTAATTGTTTTGTTGACACCAAATTTGCAGATATTACAAGAAGTGCAGGTATAAAACCCATTAGGTTTCTCTGGCAGCCAATTACCTTTTCTTTCGTGGTTGTTACATACTGGGGCACAGTCTGTTTTTAAGGGTACACCCTCTCCTGTATGTAATAGAGGTTTTTTTCTTATATCACCCTTCAGGCTGGGTATCTCCTGTAACAGATGCCAGTTACGCTTAAACAGCCTGAAGATTTCATCACTATGTGTAGTGTATTCAGTTATAAAACGTACATTCTTGTTGTTTCTGCCCTCTTTTTTGTTTGTGGTGCGTTCAGCAAGGGTGGAATCTCGTTCTAAATTATGTGCTCTCTCTTCTGCTATTTGTAAGGTCCTTTGGGTATAACCTCTGGCCTCAAATCTCTTTTTTGCCTCTGTGATGTTCCTAGAGAAAGGCCCCTCCTCACTACAATTGCGTCTGATTCTGACCATTTCTCCAAATGGTATGTTACGAATTACAGAGCTAGCATGGGCACTGCTCGCATGTAAAACACTGTTACATGCCGTCTTCTTGCGATAGAGTGAGCTATGCATCACTCCCTCCTTAATGTAAAGGTGTAAATCAAGAAAGTTTATTTTTTCTGGATGGAAATCCATAGTAAGACTGACATTATAAGGGTTATTGTTCAAGTATGTGTGATAATCTCGCAAGGAGGCCTCTGATCCTGACCACAGACAGATAATATCGTCGATGTACCTCCCCCAGAATACGATGTGATCGATCCAGGGGGAGGCACATTTGCCCCAGGCATGCTCCCTCTCGTACCACCCCATAAAGAGGCAGGCGTACGAAGGAGCAAACCTGGAACCCATGGCAGTCCCTTGCCTTTGATGGTACCAGGTCCCATCATGGAGGAAGTAATTGTTAGTCAGAATCAACTTGATCATCTCGAGTATCATTCCGTTATGTTCATAGTGGTCAGCACTCTCCCTATCCAGGAAGGATTTGACTGCTAAGAGTCCATTGCGATGGTTGATGCAAGTGTATAGACTGACTACATCAAAGGTCACAAAGAGTAAGTCTTCGGACCAGCAAAAGTCTTTAAATTTCCCCAAAATGTCCTTACTGTCACGGACATATATGAAGGCAAGTTGAGTACATGTGGTTGAAGTTTAAGGTCCACGTACTCCGATAGTTTCTCAGTTGGGGAGCCTATACCAGAGATGATTGGTCTACCTGGGGGGAAGGTCCCTTCCTTGTGTATCTTGGGAAGGATGTAGATACATGGGTATTTAGGGGTTGTCACCTTTAGATAACGATATTCATTGTCAGATAACAAACAAACATCCTTCCATTCCGTCAGTTTCATGTTTATGTCCCTTGTGAGCTCGCCAATGGGGTTATTCACAATCCTTTCATAACACTCAATATTATCGAGTTGTCGCATGATTTCCCCATGTAGTCTGAGGTGTTCATCACGACTACATTCCCCCTTGTCTGCCTCCCTGATGACAATACTCTGATCATTCTCAAGTCTGCTGAGGGCATATCTTTCGCCGGTGGTCAAGTTATGTGGGGGTCTGTTTTTAAACCTGATGGGAGTCTCCATGCGGTGTAATCCCTCAGTAACTTTTTCATAGAATAGGTCAATGTTGGGATGGTAAGAAGATGATGGTGTAAACTTGGATTTGGGCTTAAGGCCACTTTCAGTATTGAGGTTCTCTGTTATGTTGAAGTCTGCTAGAATTGACTCTATATCAACCTCCTCCTCTCCCTCTAGGGAGACCAAGCATTGTATATTCTTGATATCAGATATAGAATGTGTTGTGGACAGTGATGTTTCAGTAGACATAGATACAGAGGGCATTTTGTCATGGAAAAAATCTTTTAATTTGACAGCTCTAACAAACTTAAACAGGTCCACATGTAAATTAACTATGTCACCATCCTGGGTCGGGCAAAAATTAAGACCCTTACAGAGTAGTTTTTCCTCATCAAAACCCAATATACGGTTTGAGAGGTTAACAATTTTCAAATCATTAGCTTGGTCATTTACAACATCTCGTGAATCTGTGTCATTGTTATGCATAGTTATTATTTCTGTTTTTTGGAGCGGGTTGACATCCTCAAATCCTCTTTTGCTGTCCCTCCCGTGCCTCCCTTTGGACCTGCGCCTCCCTCTCCTTGTTTTTTGGGGTCTTTTTTCTGTTGCTTGCCACTTATTCTTAGTTTTGCTACCTCTCTTTGGAACGATGTGCCTTCCTCTAAAGGGTGGTCACTGGTGGTACTGATAGATGTGACACTACTTGATGATGCAATAGAGGTGCTACTTCCTGTTCTAGCCTCATCACTTTCTTCCCTTAATCTCTTTTTGTCCTCGGTCCCAGTGATCTGATCAAATTTTTTGGCGAATGTGTAAATTCGTCCTTCTTTATAGTCTTTATCATCGCGCCTCACTTTACGCATTTTCTTTTCTTTAAGATAATTCTGATGTTCTTCAATTATTTTTCTAAGTATTTCGTAATTTTTTTCAATGAGGTCTTTATTGTCAATTGCCTCTATCTCCCGTTCAACTGTCTCGATTTCAGAAAGTAGTTTTGCTCCTTCTCAATGGCATGCCGTATGAGGATCTGCATCATTACCAATGATGCCCCCTCAAGGTTGCTCTCCCATTCCTTGAGGAGATCATCACTGAGATCCTCAAACGTGGGGAAAATTAGAATTCGTAGACCCTTATAATGTCAGTCTTACTATGGATTTCCATCCAGAAAAAATAAACTTTCTTGATTTACACCTTTACATTAAGGAGGGAGTGATACATAGCTCACTCTATCGCAAGAAGACGGCATGTAACAGTGTTTTACATGCGAGCAGTGCCCATGCTAGCTCTGTAATTCGTAACATACCATTTGGAGAAATGGTCAGAATCAGACGCAATTGTAGTGAGGAGGGGCCTTTCTCTAGGAACATCACAGAGGCAAAAAAGAGATTTGAGGCCAGAGGTTATACCCAAAGGACCTTACAAATAGCAGAAGAGAGAGCACATAATTTAGAACGAGATTCCACCCTTGCTGAACGCACCACAAACAAAAAGAGGGCAGAAACAACAAGAATGTCCGTTTTATAACTGAATACACTACACATAGTGATGAAATCTTCAGGCTGTTTAAGCGTAACTGGCATCTGTTACAGGAGATACCCAGCCTGAAGGGTGATATAAGAAAAAAACCCTCTATTACATACAGGAGAGGGTGTACCCTTAAAAACAGACTGTGCCCCAGTTATGTAACAACCACGAAAGAAACAGGTAATTGGCTGCCAGAGAAACCTAATGGGTTTTATACCTGCACTTCTTGTAATATCTGCAAATTTGGTGTCAACAAAACAATTAATTTTTCACACAATGGATCGAGAGAGCACAAGATTAAACAGTTCATCAACTGTAACTCTACTCATGTGATATATCTGATTGGTTGCCCGTGCAATTTAATTTATGTTGGCAGCACTAAAAGGAACCTCAAACTCCGTATTCAAGAACACAGGAGAGCCATCATACATGGCGACAACAGATATCCACTTGCAGAACACTTTTCTATTTTCCACCCTGGAGACCATACGTTCTGGTTCTATGGGATAGAGCATGTTGAATCAGGAAAGCGGGGTGGAAACAAGGAACTCCGTCTCAGACAGTGTGAGGCTAAGTGGATTTGTAGGCTACCTGCTGTCACATATGGGCACAACACCGATAATGAGATGCATTTCTTTCTGGAGGAAAATCCATAACACCTGGGATATGACAGGGCTGATTGGGTCGTATGGAAAATCAACCAGTAAGCTTAAAAATGTTTCTGTCTTTCGCTTATCAACAGATATAACTGGTCTTCTGATTCAGTTATGTTTCACTTCGATGTATGATAACATGCTTTAGGTACATGGATTATCTTATGTGTTATTAAACTAGGGAAAGGGGATGCCTTAGTATTGTATCCTACAGTATTGTACAGAAATGTATTAAATGAAAAACGAGAATAATACTAACTGGTTGTATCCGGACATGGTGGTTTTTCGTAAATTGAATTGTCTATAACCATCATTGATGCACCTAAAATCCCAAATGTGAATTAAACTATAATCAAGCGGTTGCACCCAGACGTAAAGTACTTTAAGACACCAACTTCTGGGTACTGGTGCCCTGAGGGGAAAATATATATATATATATATATATATGTTTCAGGCAACTTTCTCCTTCCGTCTTCCCTCGCCCTACGCAGAGGATCGCGCAAGCCGGCGGAGAATACCGGACATCGTATTTTCCAATTGTCCAAATAATGCGATCACTCAGAGGTAATATGCAGTGCTATCAGCAGATAGTTTATTCCAGATAGGTTACGCGTTTCGCTTGACTCGCAAGCTTGATCACACAATTTACCAACGTAGTGACATGCAATACATACTAATAATAGAAACAAATGAGGTGACAGGAACATCCAAATTCTGTGTTTACTGCGGCATCCATTTTGTAATGTGCATACTAACACATACTTTCCATTATATCAACGCAAAGATAATGTAGACTGTGTTCAAAATACGTGCTCTATATGCTGCATAATGTTATATAGACTTAAATTCAACTACACCAACATCTAAGTACTCTGCACATGCACTGTATTGAGCCCCGATAATCAATCACCAAATTGGTAGTATGTGTACTCCATACGTTGTGCAATCGGCATACAATGTTATGTACACTACAGGATGCCAATTCTCCTAAAATAAGGTCTAATGTTGTTCACAATTGAAAGATGCTGTATAATGCACACAATTCATGTTTCTCCATTCGGACTAGTGCCTAATGTACATCAAAAACTGTCACAGTTACAGTGTCTCTGCTTTTTTTGCCTACAGTAAATCATAATACCACATAAAACAGGACCAATGCGAAAACAAACTATGCTAAAATTTATGCTAAAAATCAATTCAAGCATAGAACAGGAGTAATCAATTTACCCATGAGGACAAATGTCATTATATTAGGTAAAACATCCCCATGCAACGGGCTGTAGGTACCTAATTAAATGTAAGTACCAGTAAACATGCTATTTGCAGCCTAGTGCCCCACTTATACTTGTTACATACGTAACTCCTATGTTTCACAAATGTTAAATGGACTCTGTTATACACACCTATCACAACCTTGCAATACTAAACACACCCGAAAATTAAAGCCAAAAAACTCCACAGTGCTAAACAAATTCATAACTCAATATTTGAGCAAAAACTAGTGCCATATTCATATAGAGACATAGTTTCATAATGTAAACGAATCTCTTATCTGTACAGTTGGGCACTCATCCGTGATGACTGAAGAAAAGGGTAGGGGTGCTGCTGGCGCCGGTCCTCTAGATCCGCCCCTTCCTTTTCTCCTGTAAAAATAGCAAATAAAACAATAGGTAAATCCTTATAAAAGTGAAAAAAGATCATTTACAATCTACCTATAAAGCTAAGCATACATCTGTCACAATATCATAAGCCATTTGTCTGCAAGAAAACTGAGCATATTACTGTAGATGAGAGCTAAGTTCCTCATCCTGGTTGAGCCCATCAGGGGTCTTAGTCTGTAAATTAATTATATGCCAGGATTCTTTCTTGCGTAACTGTAAGGTTCTATTCCCTCCTCTATGGGTTTGTACAATCTGCTCAATGGCAAAAAAGGTTAGTAGTGAATTATTAGAGAGATGGTATTCCGCAAAGTGTCTTGCTACTGGATAGTGAGGGTCCTTGTTACTGATTGCTCGCATATGTTCAAGTATTCTTTTTTTAGTTGCTAATGTGGTGCTGCCCACATATCTCATCTTGCATGGACATTCTAGAACATATATGGTAAAGTTTGTCCCACAAGTCAGAAATTGTTTGATCACATTCTCCCCTGTCGGTGTGGTGTAAGTTTTCTTCATCGTACTATTCCTACATGCCTTACAGTGACCACAGGGAAAAAATCCCTGTAGACCAATCTGTGTACTAGGTGACGTGCTAGTGATATCACCTTTGACAAGAAAATCTCTGAGATTCCTACTTCTTCTATACGTTATAAGAGGTCTGTCTTGCATTTTGTTACCTATTATGGAGTCACTTGTAAGAATATTCCAATTCTCATTCAAAATCTTGGATATTTTTTTGGATGCTTTATTGTAAGTTAGTATCACTCTGGTCTCATTGTCTTGTTCGGTAATGGGCTTGTCTGTAAGTGTTTCTTCCTCGAAATTTTCCTGACTTTCTCTTTAGCTTTGGATAATACCCAATTAGGGTATCCTCTCTCTTGAACCTAGTCAGCATGGTTGTTTGTTCAGCTAGGAAATTTACTTCCGTGCTGCAATTTCTCCTTGCCCTCAGCAGTTCTCCAAACGGTATACTCCATTTCAATGTTTCCGGATGACTGCTGAGTGCATGGAGAAGACTATTCCCTGCGGTAGCTTTTCTGTGTAGCTTGGTATTGACACATTCCTTCTCTATTTCTACTGTAACATCTAGAAACTCAACCTGTGTTCTACTCATATTATATGTGAGTGTAAGGTTAAAGTTGTTTGTATTGAGTTCGGTAATAGTATCAATGGCGCTCTTTTCACTGCCTTTCCATATGACGAATAAATCGTCGATGTATCTATACCATCTGACCACCCTACTCCCTTCTGGGTTGGAGCTGAGCTTCCTCAGAGTTTCTTCTTCCCATACCCCTAGAAATAGGTTAGCAAAACTAGGGGCAAAGCAAGTACCCATGGCTGTTCCGAGTACTTGTTTATACATAGTGCCGTTAAATAGGAACATATTGTTATACAAACAAAATTTCATAAGATTTAACAACATAGTAGTATGTTCCAAAAAACAAATATTCCGATTATTCAGAAAATATTGACTGCATTGTATGCCCAAGGAGTGGTCAATGATAGAGTACAGTGAGTTTACATCCATCGTGATCATCAGGAAATCTTCTTCCCATACAATCGTCCTTATTTTGCTCAGGAAATCCTTTGTATCCCTGATGTATGATGGAAGAGTTTCCACATAGTCACGAAGAAAGTGATCTATATATTTGGAAATGTTTTCAGAGACACATCCTATAGACGATACAATCGGTCTACCTGGCGGAGTATTAGAATCTTTATGTACCTTTGGGAGGAGATAAAAGATGGGGGTTCTAGGATAGTCGCACTTTAAATAGCAATACTCCTCCCATTGTAGGATACCCCTATCTTTATATTCTGTGAGCATATTCCAGATGTTTATTATGCTCTCATTGTATTCCTGTATATTTGTTACCACATAAAATTTAGTATCTCCCAATTGTCTAAGTGCCTCATTGATATATGCAGATCTGTCCCATAGCACGATGTTCCCCCTTTGTCAGCTGGGCGGATGACCACATTTTCATCTTCGGCTAGGGATTTCATCATCTGCCACTGATCTTTACTGAAATTGCCATACTCAAACTTCTGTTTTTGTTTGCGAAATTTGATTAAATCTTTGGTTACTGTGTCGTGAAAAGTGTCAATATTATCATGGGGCATGATTGGAAGAAAAGTAGATTTGGGTTTAAAATTAGTTTTAGCAGGTAAATCTGTGGGCGGAAAAGTCACTTGATCAATAGGATCAATCCCTGCCTCTAGATAGAGGTCTTGCATGGTTATCAGTGCATCCCTATCCTTAATACTAAGAGAATTGATCTGATCTGTGCAAGTTGTAACACCCTTATCTGTTTGTTCAGGTATACCTCTGAGAGTGTGCCATTTCTTAAGTTTAACTTTTCTAACAAACTTAAAAATGTCAATTCTGGTTTCAGGATAATTGAACGAATTAGTGGGACAGAAGGATAAACCTAAACATAGTGTACGTTTTTCTTTCATAGATAGAGGTCTATATGAAAGATTTATGATGGTTTTGTTTACCATGTTGTCATCCATTATTTTGATTTCTTCTGGCCCCTCTGTTTGTTTCCCATAGGCCATCCTCCTCGTCCTCTTCCTTTTGTATTCTCTCTGTCGCTCCCGCTTCCTTCGTCTCCAGTTTCTTCCCTGTTTTTTCCTCGTCCTCTGCCCCGTCCTTGGCCCCTCCCCGAGTTCTCGTTGGTTGGACAGTTTGGGGTATTTCTCTTCTTGTTCGTAGAACTCGGAATTCGTCTAAAAAAGTAGCCTGTTTTTTGTGGCCTTTTTCCTTCTCTGTTGTATCTGGTGTTGTAAGTTGTTCTCCTTCGATATCACTACTTTGAACAGAGTCAGTCCCGCTGGCATTTTCAGTTTCGCTTTCAAGTGGTTCACCTAAAGAGAGTTTTTCATAAAGGTGATCATATTTGTGCGAGTATGTGAGAATTCGGCCACTTTCATAGTCTATGCAGTCACGGTGCAATTTCCGTTGTTTACGGGCTTTGATGTCTTCTTCATATGTTTTTAGTCGCAGTTTCAGGTCATTCACAAATTTCTTTATTAGATATTGTGACAGATGTATGCTTAGCTTTATAGGTAGATTGTAAATGATCTTTTTTCACTTTTATAAGGATTTACCTATTGTTTTATTTGCTATTTTTACAGGAGAAAAGGAAGGGGCGGATCTAGAGGACCGGCGCCAGCAGCACCCCCTACCCTTTTCTTCAGTCATCACGGATGAGTGCCCAACTGTACAGATAAGAGATTCGTTTACATTATGAAACTATGTCTCTATATGAATATGGCACTAGTTTTTGCTCAAATATTGAGTTATGAATTTGTTTAGCACTGTGGAGTTTTTTGGCTTTAATTTTCGGGTGTGTTTAGTATTGCAAGGTTGTGATAGGTGTGTATAACAGAGTCCATTTAACATTTGTGAAACATAGGAGTTACGTATGTAACAAGTATAAGTGGGGCACTAGGCTGCAAATAGCATGTTTACTGGTACTTACATTTAATTAGGTACCTACAGCCCGTTGCATGGGGATGTTTTACCTAATATAATGACATTTGTCCTCATGGGTAAATTGATTACTCCTGTTCTATGCTTGAATTGATTTTTAGCATAAATTTTAGCATAGTTTGTTTTCGCATTGGTCCTGTTTTATGTGGTATTATGATTTACTGTAGGCAAAAAAAGCAGAGACACTGTAACTGTGACAGTTTTTGATGTACATTAGGCACTAGTCCGAATGGAGAAACATGAATTGTGTGCATTATACAGCATCTTTCAATTGTGAACAACATTAGACCTTATTTTAGGAGAATTGGCATCCTGTAGTGTACATAACATTGTATGCCGATTGCACAACGTATGGAGTACACATACTACCAATTTGGTGATTGATTATCGGGGCTCAATACAGTGCATGTGCAGAGTACTTAGATGTTGGTGTAGTTGAATTTAAGTCTATATAACATTATGCAGCATATAGAGCACGTATTTTGAACACAGTCTACATTATCTTTGCGTTGATATAATGGAAAGTATGTGTTAGTATGCACATTACAAAATGGATGCCGCAGTAAACACAGAATTTGGATGTTCCTGTCACCTCATTTGTTTCTATTATTAGTATGTATTGCATGTCACTACGTTGGTAAATTGTGTGATCAAGCTTGCGAGTCAAGCGAAACGCGTAACCTATCTGGAATAAACTATCTGCTGATAGCACTGCATATTACCTCTGAGTGATCGCATTATTTGGACAATTGGAAAATATATATATATATATATATATATATTTTTTTTTTTTTCTTCTCTGTATCCCTCAGCAATGTACAGAAATATCCAAAATGAGAATGATACCTGTACCCAGACATGGTGGTTTTCGTGAATTGTACTGTCTATACCCATCGTTGGTGCAGCAAGAAATTCCAAATGCAAATGAAACTACAATCAAGTGTTTGCACTCAGACATAAAGGCCATTAAGACACCAATTTCTAAGCACTGTTAATCTTCCTTTATTTATAAATTTCTTGGCAGTATCTCTTTTGAGATCTTTTCTCACTTATATCCTATGATAGTCCTTATTTTAAAATACTAACCTTGCCGTTTATTTGGACACTTTGCCAGTAATTATCTAAAACATGTACTTTTCGTTTTATAACATAGAATACTGCTGATCTATTGGTACAATAACTTTTAGATATATTATTCTTTTTCTCTTTCTGCTTATTGCCCCCTTATTCATTATACTGCTGAACTAGAATTTCACGTTATTCACCGGATTCAAGAACTCTCTTCCTTTTCCCGGTTTCTATCACATTTTCAAACACATCCCCCCCGGCGTCGCTTGATATGGCCTCCACGTATGGGTTAATCACCCTGTCCACTTCCTGGTTTTTAGAACAACCAAATCTGCGTCTCATCAATTCCATCACATACCATTACGTGATGACGATGCCAATTAACAGCGTCAGTGACCGCATCGGTGCGTAGACTTTCCCTTTAAAAGTCAAACTTGGCGCCAAAACCGGTCCTCGCTCATTCTGGCAGGAGAACTCGCAATTTGAGGTAAGGACTTTGGGGAGGAAGTACGCTGTTGCTATCACCACGGGCTTTTTCTGTTGTGGGTTCGTAAATGTTTAACTGAGCATTAGAACCTTGCATATTGCACAGATGGAATCATTAGGGTGCTGGGTTGGTCGAGGGATAGCAGCCCTATTTATAACGATTTTACGCCCAAACCTTTTATTCTAATTTCATTTTCCTGTGGTCCTTTTAGATTTCCTTGAAATTTTGAGCTCAGAAACGACGAGAATCCTGTCACACTTATTAAAACCGCTACTTTGTTAAAATTACGCTATTGATTTCTCGAAATTAGATTCACCAACCTGGTGCCACCAGTTTATACCACTTGGGGGCACAATTTGTCTTTAAATGAACACATTACCGAGGAGGCGAAACCACCTCGTTCATACCAATTATCGGGGCATTTATGGGGGAAACTTTCCCTTTTTAGTATATAATAACGCTGATCTAGCAACATTAACAGGACATACATAGTCGCCCCGTTTTCCTTTGAATTGTACAAAGTACTAATATAGCAAGAGCGTCTTTTTCTTTATTATAACTAAGCATTCCGATTTAATTGATTTTAGATTTGCTACTTAGGCCAACTGAGGCCTTGCGATATCCTGAGTGTTTCCAGATTATTTACCTGGAACACCGACTTGGTTAAGGGATCGCGTATTCGAATCCTACACGAAAGGTGAGATAATCCAGTCCAGACTGCAGTTATATTACTCACCTCCTTTACTAACTGCTGTGATATTATATACTACCTTTTAGCTTTTACGGTTTATGGTTTACAGGTCACGTTGGAACCAGGCCAAACTTACCTAGTATCCATCAAAGGAATGATATTCGCCTACTGAGGTGAGACCTAACCACTAATCCGTCTTTTTATAAATCCACAACTTTCCCCCTCACAGCCAGTTAGGTGAGGTTGCACGGCCCGCTAGCTTCTTTCTACTTCAGTCCGTTTTTTGTCTCTCTCTTTTTCTGTATATATTAATCACTTGATAAACTCATCTAACACGCAACTTAGAATATTAGGTAAAATGCACGGCTTTCTTGCCTTATTCTCCTTGAGCGTACGTTTCTCCCTCTTTACATATGTATTATTCAGTGATTAAACATGTTTTCAGTCACATGTTAGATACATGTGCTTTTATCTGTTATAACTCAAATTAGAAATCTCTTTTTACACCTTGGTAACCACCCAGTCTGCAAACGTCTGTACTGAATGAGGTTCCTAACAAATACGTCTTGTTTTTCATGTTGACGTTTTTTAAAATGTGATGTAATTATATTTTATGTTTTTCATCACTTTTGCTCCGTCTCTGCAACACTTCATTTTATGTTTTATGTCTTTCAATACTCTTGCTCCATCTCTGTAACACTCCATTATATAGCCTACAGAGCATTTGAAATACCGATTGATTGCTCTTCTGTCTTTAGGTTGAAATTGTTTTTAGATTGTGACACAATTATATTTTCTACTTCTCGGACATGGGGAACTCATGTCTTTCTTTATTGTTTTGTCTGTTTTCCCTTCTGTGTTGTGAGATATTTCTCTTTTTAAATGTATGTTTATGTTACTTTCAGCCCTGACGAAGTTCTCGTCATGAGAACGAAACGCGTTGGCTGACCATAAAATCTTCAATCCTGTGAGAACTAATTAAGTCAAAATAAAGACTCATTTGAAAAACTAAACATTGACTTCTTGGACTTCATTGCCTGCGCACGCCCAACCCCTCAATTGCTTAGGTTCTGACGTACAGAGGCATCACCCGACGACTGGTGCAAGGGCTAGTTGCGCAAGGAACCTGATTTAACTGAAACTAGTGTGAGGTGCAGAAACAGCAGTCCGCCGTCAAAGTATCGTTGTTAATTTTGTATGGCTGAAGAACCTGGTCGTTCTTGTCCACTCCGCCCATGTACTTGTTGTAATCTAGTATACAGGTGGGCTTGTGGACTTCGGCCATCTGACCCCAAACCGTGACAGTGGAAGTGCTCTCAGCATGAATTATAGTGAGCACGTACACGTCACGCCTATCTGAGAACTTGACTGCGAGCAGTTCGTTGGAACGCAACGCAGTGCTCTGGGATTTCTGGAGCTTCTTGCAAACAAGTTCCTGCGGGAATCCTTTGCGGCGACAACGAATTGTACCGCAAGCCACGGTGCCAGCTTTGTAGAGCTCACTGAACAGCTCTACTCCTGTATAGAAATTGTCCACATAAAGGTTATAACCTTTGTGAAGAAGTGGCTGGACAAGCTCCCATCTGATCTTTCCTGTGACCCCTAGCGTGGGAGGGCAACCTACAGGGTTAAGAGTTGTGCCCTTCCCTGTATACACTCTCAAGCTGTACACATAGCCAGTCGAGCTCTCACACAGCATGTACAGCTTGATGCCGTAGCGAGCGCGTTTGCTCGGAATGTACTGCCTAAACAGCAGCCGCCCTTTATACAAGATCAAGGACTCATCAATGGCTATATTCTTTCCAGGAGTATAAACCTCTGGAAACCTGGCAGACAAATGTTCCACGACAGGCCGAATTTTGAACAACCTGTCATGGTCTGGATGGTCCCGGGGCAATGCAGCAGAATTGTCATTGAAATGCAGCATGCGCTGCAATAGCAAAAACGATCTCTGCTCATGTATGGTGCGAAGATGGGGGTTAACCAAACCGTGCGAGTAGACCAGTAGGATAACAAGGTTGGTTTAAGCACTACCCCCATTTTAAGCGTGAGGCCCAAAAATATCTTCAACTCCCCTAAAGAAGTGGGAGTCCACTTGCGCGCCCTAAAATGAGGCCCAAGAGTGCCTCCTTGCTCCCTCAGAAATTGTTCGGCACGCAAATTTGTTTGCTGCACAATTTGGTCAAGGAAGTCAACATCCAAAAAGAGATGGAAGTAGTCAATAGGCAAAAAATTCGCCGTATCGACTTTACATCCAGCGTCACCAGTGAAAGGCGGAATTTGGGGCTGAACTAAATTGGGAGGCTGCCAAGACAGCACTCTGTCTGTGCTTGCGGCCGCACATGCCTGCACTCTGGGTTGCTCTAACCTGTTACTGGTGTCCTGCTGCACAGACTGTGCTGGCAAAGGGACAGCACGACTGACATCGTCTCCTTCAGAATCGCTGGAAGATGAGTCGTCGGATGGAACTGCGCCGACTGAAAAATCACTCCCAGATTCGGCTCCATTGTCCTCTCCCTCAGATGCTGTCTCGGTATCTGCTGTCTCAGTCTCTGATCCTGCCTCAGAGCTGGACTCCAGAACCAGACTTAGTGCCTGGGCAGCATTCATCCAACGATATGCCATCTCTGCTAGTGCCTAAAACTATCCTTTTAAAACACTATCCTACATAGAAGGCAGATAGGTTGTTGGTTTTAATGTTTAGGTGGGTGTGTGCGTGAGTGAAGTGTTTAACAGTAAATAATGACGAAGTCACCTTACCTTTCCTTTGCGAAATCCGTACGCTCTCCAAAAAGACTAAGAAAGAGAGAAAAAAGACACAGTATTACTTAACCTTGCCACATACCCATCATCGCAGCCTTTTGGCGCTGGTGAAAGCCAGTGCTACCAGCAATTTGGCGCCAAGATGCCTACGGGTGAACGTGTGCTTTACAATTGCACACTATGACCTCCTTTGACTCCCTCACTACCATCCTTGCAAACGTGCCCCTCATCTCTCCATTGCCCCTCTCTCACATACATTTCATCTGTTTCAAAGTGTTTCTACTGCGTGGCTTTACTAATCCACTTAGCTATCCACATAATACAGATCTGTTCTTTCAGCATGGCCTTTATGGCGTCAAAACTGCCACTAGACAAAAGTCAGATATCTCTATCTAGCAGGAATTTTTATTTGTACTCTGCAGCAGTACCACTCTTTACTGCCTTTCATGTAACTTCAAAGCTCCGTTTCCTTGTTTCCCAAAAAGAAAAACAGCACTCGCGGGGGCAGTTGCTAGAGTTTATTGGCAACGCAACAGAGCTTGGATAAATATCGCGGGCGCACCCCCGCGTTTGTAAAGCACCCGCCCGCGAGTGCGCCGTTCACGGTGCATCAAAGAATATATATATATATATATATCTCGAGACAAGCGACAGGTTACCAGCCTTTTATTTCAGGTACAGTTGTGCGATGAATGCCGGTACATTGAAGCAGCTTTCCAACCAGCCTGATGCATTTCAGGTTTCCCCTTTCTCCAAGGCTTGTGGTAAGTTCGTGCTGTGGCGTGCAGCAACTCCCATAAATGCGATAATGCCACGCCCCTTAATTAGGCAAATTCAAGACTTCTGGGAGTTGTAGTGCACAAATATTCACTCCGTATTTTGGCGCACTGATGACTGCTAACATTTCTTCCATAGCATGTCATTCCCTTAGTTACAAAGTCTTGTGTGCCCCAATTGCATATTCTGCTTTTCAGTTCCACTTACTCTTTTAAAGGGGACATCAGCCCGCAATGTAGGAATTTGATCCTTTTGCATCCCTTACTTTCCACGCACAGGGAAATCCTTTCTTTTCCCAGGGGGCAAGCAGGTCAGGCTCCCACACAATAAGTTGTGGGCTCCTTGCGTGGCATCGTGGAGTTGGAGTTATTGTGTGGGAACCTGACCTGCTTGCCCCCTGGGAAAATGTTATTTAGCGCTGAACACTAAAAATGGATTTGCGCTTTTCTCCGTGCATTTGAAGTTGGTTAATTATTCCCTTGCGCACTCTGCAAAAGAATACGGTCTGCGTTTTTAAATCAATCACGTGGGCAATTCGAAAATCAGAGAGCTTTCCCGTGATCAAGGCTCTGGCGAGCAGAAACGTTGGGAGTGTGAGCCTCATTGCTTCTGTGATGTTCCATGAATTAAATGATTTTAAAAACGACACAACCAGCGCTGGTGCACTTCTTTTGATGTGAAAGGAGGATTAGTTGGTATATATATATATATATATATATATATATATATATACACACACACACACATATATATAATACATTTTATCTCTACATATATTTATATATATGTATCTATATACATATATGTATATAGATACATATATATATCATTCACTCTGTAGACTTATGTATATATATGTATCTATATACACATATGTATATAGTTACACATATATCATCTACAGAGAGAAAGACTCTCTCTCTCTCTCTCATATATATATATATATATATATATATATATATATATATAGTGTCATGTGATCAAGGCAGGGATCTGCCGAAACGCGTCATGGCGATTTGATGGTGTGCTGATCAAATAAACTATTAGCACCAAACCTGGGTCTACGCTCGTTTTGTTTTTCGCGAAGAAGGCTGGAAGCGAGGTTCGTGGCATATATATATATATATCTCTCTTTCTCTATTTTTTTTTTATAGCAAGGCTTCCCTGGGAGCCGATTGTGGCCCCCACGGAAAGCACATGGCTATAAAAAAAGATTTGCCCCCACAGGGGGTCGGCCACTGAGCAGGAGGACCGACCCCCTGCCAATTTTGGCGCCATTTTTTATTTATTTTATTTGTGCATTTAATTTAAATTTGGGGGGGCGATCGCGCCCCCCAAAGTAAGCCAATATTTCAAAATATTTAAATTTGCCCCCGGGGGGGGCGACCCATCACCAGTAGGGCCGACCCCCCAAAAAGACATCCCTGGTGTCTAGTGGGGTTTCAGGAAGGCCTCTTTTGAAAGGGGAGACTCTCCCCTTTCAAACGAGGCCTCCCTGAAAGCTGGGGAGGCCGTTTTCGGCCCCATTTCCCCATCGGAGTCGAGCGCGGCCTTACCTTCGGCTGTCCTCGGCTCCGGTGGAGAAATCAATTACGTCAGAGCGCCTCGCGGCGCGCTGACGTCACAGATGGGCGGGAGGGGGGTGCGGGGGGAGACGCGGAAAGCCTTCTGTCTCCCCCCGGGGAAATAAAAATAAAAAAATCTCTGGTGCTTTGCACCGGAGATTTAAATGGGAGCCTCCCTAGTGACGGCCAATGGACGTGCGCCGCACCAGGGAGGTAGTGCTTGCGTCGGCCATTGGCCGACGCAAGCACCAAAGGGGTTAAACTGCAATTTCCAAAAATATTGTCACTGTAAAAATATCTGATCAAGTAAGTTATAAAGGTCAGTAAACTGTATTTGAGATGGTTTACTCCTGGCGGCAAGAAATCTCCAATTCCTGTTGTGTGGAAATATTACACTCTTACAACATACACAGTGTCACTGATGGCACACAAAAAGGAAAATGAAAATCAAGTCATCAATACAAAACAAGATCAATAACGAAATACTTTCCAGCGATGACTATGTTGAGAGCTTCTTTTCTCCGGGACGTCAAAATCTTTCATCTTCGCGCTAACGGGTCATAAAGTGCTCTGAGATCACAATGACTGTTAATATTATAATATACATATTCACAGTATATGATCCCAAGAAAGAAACCGAGTAAGAACGAGAAGTAGCTGACGTTAAATATAAATCTTTAGTCTTCGCGTCGACGGGTCATAAACTCCACTGAGGTCAGTATAAATGTTCATATTACAATATACATACTCACACTATATGATCTCAAGGGAGAAATAGACTAAAAACCAGAAGCTGCTGACGTTACATATAAATCTTTAGTCTTCGCGCCTACGGGTCACAAACTCCTCTGAGATCATAATGTGTGGTTATTATAATATACATACTCACACTATATGATGTCAAGGGGAAATAGACTACAAACTAGAAGCTGCTGACGTTACATATAAATCTTTAGTCTTCGCGCCGACGGGTCACCACCACTTCTGAGGTCAAGTACAGTGTCAATATTATAATATACAAAGTCACACTATATGAGCTCAAAGGAGCCAGAACAGGAACAATGTTTGCTGTATTCTGTCTGTTTCTGAAAACAAGCTGCTGACGTTACATATAAATGGCAAAAACAACCAATAACACTTTTTTCTAAATACAAGTGTTTAAAGATTGACAAATAGCTACGTATTATAAATATCTAGTATTGCATAATCAAACAACTTACAACTCAGGATTATGTTTTGTTGCCGCAAAAGAAGAATCCGACTGTAAAAAAGAGCACCTGCATCACTGAATGGAGACTCGTAAATAACTCGCAAAAAGAAACTAATCTATCAACGGTTGTGGTTTATATACTTTTTGGTTATTCAGTAGTCTATGGAAGGAAGATGCGGCTCCACCCATTTAGATGTCACGTTTTACAGTTGACACGTGCTCACATTTTAACTGTTTCACTTGTGCACGTGTTGGGAAAAGTTACAAAATGTGAAGCGGAAAAAGTTTCGATTTCGAACCTAACACGTATAAGGTCCTTAATATGTACATACGTTGGAGAGCTTAAAAACTGTTACCCGGAAAACCGTGTCATTTCCATTATCATGAGTAAATACATTTATTGATTGCCGTAATTCTAAATAGAAGACATAAAAAAAAGATCTATCAGAATAGAAGAAAAAAAAACCTGATAATATTTCTCATCACTATGGTTTTAAATAAAAAAAAATGCGAGCATTTGTAAAGCGTACAGCTAACCCTGGAAAGGTGTGCCGGCGCTCGGGGGCGTAGGAAAGATTAAGCAAGGTGTTGACCACAGTGACATAGTGGTGGGCTAACGTGCCGCTGGAGCCGGGAATCAAACTGTGAACGCTGTTGTTCGAAGTCGGGTATCATAGCTGCTCCGTCACACTTTTGCCACACTTATGTTAATTAGTGCTAATTAAGTTTTAAACATTGTTAAATTATAACATAACAGACTACTGTTACAGTTAGTTTTTCACTACAAAAAGTATGCACGTCTTTTTTAAATTTAGTTAAAAATAATATAGGTTTTAGGGACATTGTAGTTAGAAATTAGCATTTAAAAAACCTTTGAAATTCACTGAAAAAACCAGAGGTTTCAGGGACGTTCTAGTTAGAAATTAGCATTTAAAAAACCTTTGAAATTCACTGAAAAAACCATAGGTTTCAGGTGCGTTCTAGTTAGCTGGACATTTCACTCATACAAAACCCTAGAAATTCCACTGTTATAGTTAGTTCAGCTAACTATAACTCGCGCCCCCGCAATGCACTGCTCATGACGTCACATATTATATCATTCATGGCATGGTCAGTGACATCACTGATGACATCTGAAATGACATCACTGATGACATCATCCACGTGAAAATCTGATGCACCTCCTCACAGTCTAATATAACCTTTAACACACCCACTGTAAAATACAGACTACCATTTTCGAAACCATCGAGACACCAATACCAGTTACTACATACGCACTCTTTCATTCCTAGGTCTACACACACATCCACTCATTCACCCATACATTCACTTATACATGCAGTTACTCATCAATACAACACTATGATATGCACTCATACACCTATTCAGACACTCACACACCGCCATTCATCCATGGAGTTACTCACACACCTAGTCACTCATGCAAAGAATCAATCACACTCCCATTTACTCACCTATACAGTTATACACACACCACCTCCCTAATTCATACAGATACTAACGCATAATTACTCTCTTATATAATCACTGATACAAGTACACACTCATCCATACAGCCACTCACAATCACTCACTCACATATACTCATTTATATACAGCATCACTCACATATACTGCCTTTTACATATGTAGTTACTCACACATGTACCACTGAGACATCCATTCACTCACCAACACACCCTCACCCACCCATACAGCTGTTTCCACATGCACTCTTGAACCCATACACCCAGTGAATCAACCACTCACACATCAATGCAGAGTCACACACCTCCAACCCACCCACACACACACTCAGTCTCCCATACAAATACTCAGACAAACAATCAATAACCCATATAAACACTCATGTAGCTACTGACCAACCCATGTAGCAGCTTACACAACAACAGACAGACTGATGCACACATTCACACACTAACCCATGCATTCAGTAAGACACGTTTAATCACTCACTTATACAATCAGTCACACACCTGTAAAATCCCCCATCCAGACACTTATACACCCACTCATTCTTCAATACACCTAAGAATATATGTAAAACGTATTTAAAAATTACAGAAACAGTCACTGGATGATGTCATCAGTGATGTCATTTCAGATGTCATCAGTGATGTCATCAGTGATGTCACTGACCATGCCATGAATGATGTAATATGTGACGTCATGAGCAGTGCATTGCGGGGGCGCGAGTTATAGTTAGCTGAACTAACTATAACACGATACCAAAGGGGGATGATGGACGGAGCGTTAAAGAAAATCAAACACTCACCCCCAGTCAACTGATCTGGGTTTAATCCATCATCATTCTTTAGCTCACTCCACCACCCCAGTTCAGACATGGCCATATGCAAATCAGTCTGACCCTGTGCCTCATGGGAACAGTCCAGCCCGAACTGCCAAGCCATGTCTTCCCTGGACCGGAAACAAGCATCCTGGGACCGGTTTCGGGTTCATAACCCTCATCAGCCAGGCTATCTTGAATCCAGTGGCAAAGTGAGCAAGGGACCCACGTCTGGGCATACCCTGCCAACTTAGGGCAAACAAAGCGATACCAAAGGGGGATGATGGACGGAGCGTTAGAGCAAATCAAACACTCACCCCCAGTCAACACACACAGAGTAAATAAAATATTTGCCCAGGATCACAGGATATTGGGGCCACAGCAAAACTTAAACTTTAATCCCCAACCTCAAATTCAGCACCTTTCTCCCTTACTCCACATCCACATCCACAATGATCTTTCTCTCACACATTCTTTTCCTTCTTTAGAGCACATTCATTTACCTTTCTCACCTGATCCCTTCCTTCTTTTCTTCTCTTACTCCCTCTCACACTTTTTTCCTTTTAACATTTTCTCCTTCTCTCTTCCACTCCTGTCCTAATTTCTCCCCACACTCACCCTCACTTACTCCTATTCTGTCTCTTAGCCACTCTTTCCACACTTTCTCTCCTTCTCCCATTCTCCTCCTCTTCGCATCTATTTTACACGCACCCTCTCATACAACGCAACACCAAACGCAACACCAAACCACTCTATGCAACGCCACTCTACTCTATGCAACGCCACTCCATTATACGTACCGCAACTCCCTGTGGACTGGCTGAGCTCGGGGTACTGGGACGGGCTGAAGTGTCCCTACTGCCCCCCCGGCCTGATAGCTGGAGCGGTGCGGCTCCTTCCCAATTAAGGGGCCCCTTCGCATCACAAATCGGTGGCGGCTCCTTGGCTGGACCTGGGGTGATCCATGCTGTACCTGGGCTGGCGCCGGACCGGGACGGATGTTCTGCTGCGACTGGTGGTCCGCCTTGATGTGGAGGCTGGAGGGGCGCTTGGTTGAGCTGTGGACTGCTGGGGCTTAACACCGCGGGGGCCGCATGTGGATCTCCTGATACCCTCTGTTCCGGTCTCTGTCCAGTGCATCGGAGGGGCCCACTGCTCCACTCGCTGTCGGCGGCCTTATCCTACCTGGGTGCCCCCCCCCTGTGATAATTGCGACTGAGTGGTGTGGCATTCCCACCATTGCCTTACGGTCGTACTGCCAGTCAGAGGTGGGTGCTAGGTGCCTGGCTAGGCTCCTCTCCGGCTGCCCCCCTGACTCTGGCTGCAACAGGGTTTCTTCCATTTGAACGCGGTGGCCGAGGGTATATAGTCCTATTACGTAACGCCGCCAGCCATGGGCAAAGGAAAGCCTAGAGCGTCTACAAGGTCGGGAAGAGCTGGTTCTCCCTCTCCGCCTTCGGGCCATTCTTCCACCCAGTCTCATCATACAGACGGACGTGCTGGTACCAAGGCTTCAGTGGATAAACTGGACATAATCTTGCAGGAAATCCGAGATTCTCGCTCGTGATGGAAGCGCAACTGGGCATGATCTCAGTAGATCTCAATCTATTGAAGGACGATCATAAGAAGCTTGCTGAGAAAGTTAAAACGTCTGACCAGAAGGTGGAAAGCATGGTACCTCAGGTGCAAGCCCATGAGGAGCAACTCAATCAAATGCGCCAACAGCTAGACTCCCTCCAGGCCCGGGCTGATGACGCGGAAGGCCGGGCACGCCGGAATAACCTCCGAATAGTAGGACTGCCAGAGGGAACGGAGGGATCTACACCCACGGAGTACATAGAACACTGGCTAAAGTCTAGCGTGGCCCCGATCGGATTGTCCGCGCACTTCACGGTTGAGCGGGCACACCGTGCCCCTACACGTCGTCCATTACCAGGCGCCAACCCACGTCCTATCTTGACCAGGATTTTGAATTTTAGGGATCGGGATCACTTATTGCAGGCGGCGCGAGACAATGGACCGTTGCAGATTGCAATGCGAAGATTTCCATATTCCCCGATTACACCCTGGCGGTCCAGCGCAGAAGGTTTTCCTTTATGGAGGTGCTTAATTTAATTTACTCCACTCCTATCAACGGCACTCTGCTTTGCTTCAATCAACTCTGCTTTACTCCACTCTCCTTTATTCCACTCCACTTCGCTTTACTCACTCCACTTTATTTCACTCCATTTCGCTTTACTCCACGCCACTCTATTTTACTCCACTCCACTCCATTTTACTCCACTCCACTCCACTCCACTCCATTTTACTCCACTCCATTCTATTTTACTCCACTCCACTCCGCTTTACTCCGCGCCACTCTGCTTTATGGATTCAGGAGTAGCGTGCTACTCACGGAAAAAATGCTTCAACATCTCATCATGGGTAGCAAGCGCTATATAAATGCAAGCCTTTTTCCTCTTATATCCCTACACTATCCTTTCTCAATCCAAATAGGTGACTAACATATCCACTACTCAAATTACTTTCATATTTCACTATACTAATTCACCACTAATAATTTATGGGTTCTGGAGTAGTGTGCTACTCGCCGAGAAAGCGCTTTGACGCCTCGTCAGGGGTAGTATGCGCTATATAAATGCAATTACAATGCAATACTTTACTCCATGCCACTCTTCTTTACTCCACTCCGCTCAATGCCACTCTGCTGCATGCCACTGTGCTTTGCTCCACGCCACTGGTCTTTACGCCACTCTACTTTGCTCCACTCGGCTCTACTCTGCTTTACTCCACACCGCTCTCCTTTACTCCATGCCACTCTGCTTTACTCCACGCCACTCTGCTTTACTCCACTACACTGAACAACACTCTGCGTTACTCAACTCTGCTTTACTCCACTCTACTAATTCTCAACGCCACTCTGCTTTACGCCACTCTGCTTTACGCCACTCTGCTTTACGCCACTCTGCTTTACGCCACTCTGCTTTACGCCACTCTGCTTTACGCCACTCTGCTTTACGCCACTCTGCTTTACGCCACTCTGCTTTACGCCACTCCGCTTTACGCCACTCTGCTTTACGCCACTCTGCTTTACGCCACTCTGCTTTACGCCACTCTGCTTTACACCACTCTGCTTTACACCACTCTGCTTTGCTCAACTCCACACTGCTTTACTCCACTCCAATCCACTTTACTTTACTCCACCCCACTCTACTTTACTCCACACCACTTTACTTTACTCCACGCTACTCTGCTCCACGCCACTTTGCTTTACTCCACGCCACTTTGCTTTACTCCACGCCACTTTGCTTTACTCCACGCCACTTTGCTTTACTCCACGCCACTTTGCTTTACTCCACGCCACTTTGCTTTACTCCACGCCACTTTGCTTTACTCCACGCCACTTTGCTTTACTCCACGCCACTTTGCTTTACTCCACGCCACTTTGCTTTACTCCACGCCACTTTGCTTTACTCCACGCCGCTCTGCTTTACTCCACGCCGCTCTCCTTTACTCCACACCGCTCTCCTTTACTCCACGCCACTCTGCTTTACTCCACGCCACTCTGCTTTACTCCACTACACTGAACAACACTGCGTTACTCAACTCTGCTTTACTCCACTCTACTAATTCTCAACGCCACTCTGCTTTACGCCACTCTGCTTTACGCCACTCTGCTTTACGCCACTCTGCTTTACGCCACTCTGCTTTACGCCACTCTGCTTTACGCCACTCTGCTTTACGCCACTCTGCTTTACGCCACTCTGCTTTACGCCACTCTGCTTTACGCCACTCTGCTTTACGCCACTCTGCTTTACACCACTCTGCTTTACACCACTCTGCTTTACACCACTCTGCTTTACACCACTCTGCTTTGCTCAACTCCACACTGCTTTACTCCACTCCAATCCACTTTACTTTACTCCACCCCACTCTACTTTACTCCACACCACTTTACTTTACTCCACGCTACTCTGCTCCACGCCACTTTGCTTTACTCCACGCCACTTTGCTTTACTCCACGCCACTTTGCTTTACTCCACGCCACTTTCCTTTACTCCACGCCACTTTGCTTTACTCCACGCCACTTTGCTTTACTCCTCGCCACTTTGCTTTACTCCACGCCACTTTGCTTTACTCCACGCCACTTTGCTTTACTCCACGCCACTTTGCTTTACTCCACGCCACTTTGCTTTACTCCATGCCACTTTGCTTTACTCCACGCCACTTTGCTTTACTCCACGCCACTCTGCTTTACTCCACGCCACTCTGCTTTACTCCACGCCACTCAGCGCCACTCTGCTTTACTCCACTCCACTCTACTTTACTCCACTCTGCTTTACTCCACTCTGCTTTACTCCACTCCACTCACCCCAATACCACTCAGCTCTACTCCAAGCCACTCAGCTCTACTCCAAGCCACTCAGCTCTACTCCAAGCCACTCAGCTCTACTCCAAGCCACTCAGCTCTACTCCAAGCCACTCTGCTTTACTCCACGCCACTTCACTCAACACCACTCTACTTTACTCCACGCCACTCTGCTTTACTCCACACCACTCTGCTTACTTCACACCACTCTGCTTTACTCCACTCAACTTTACTCCACTCAACCCCACTCAAGGCCTCTCTGCTTTACTCCAAGCTTTTTTAAATTTATTTTTTAGTACGTATTGGGGGTAAATGTGTGCACAGTTATTTATGTAAACAATATTAGCCTTTAAACTAGTGCTTAATTTAAGCCAGGGTTTTCCTGTGCGCACCACCCACTTAAAATTAACACATACTCTTATAATTAAAAAAAAATCACCCCAAGGTATTGAAGTGATTTTAATGAACACCACTTAATTACATAATAAATTTACGTACATACAAAGTAAATAACATTTTTGGGTCCACTTAAACTTTAATCCCCAACCACAGAATTGTCATCTTTCTCCCTCACACCACATCCACTCCACAATGACCTTTCACTCACACATTCTGTTCCTTCTTTACAGCACATTCATTTACCTATCTCACCTGATCCCTTCCTTCTTTTCTGCTCTTACCCCTACACACTTTTTTCCTTTTAACATTTTCTCCTTCTCTCTTCCACTCCTTTCCTAATTTCTCCCCACTCTCGCCCTCGCTTACTCCTATTTCGTCTACCTCTTAGCAACTCTCTCCACACTTTCTCTCCTTCTCCCATTCTCCTCTTCTTCCCTTCTCATCTGTTTTACCCCCTCCCTCTCTTACACTCTTCTCCCTAGGACACATTTCACAGTGAAATTAACTGTATTTAAATTAGTCCTTAATTTTAGCCTGGGTTTTCCAGTGCACACCGCAGCACTTCATACCAAAAAATCACCCAAAAGTATTGAAAGTAATTTTAAATAACTCCACTTAATACTATAATAAATTTTCTTGCATACAAAATAAATAAATATTCTGTCTCTTTTGTTAAATAATGTTTTCTTTCATATTTAATGTACAACACTCTTTTTTTTTTTTTGGCTTGGATGGCCTTTTAAGTCAACAGTGACCACATGGCATTCTTTCTTTTGTTTTCAAAACCCGAGCCATTAAGCATCCTGTTTCCCACTTGCATCATTAAGCATCCTGTTTCCCACTTGCATTGGAAGGCCTTTTCATAATTATTAGCATCGCCATCTTTTCTATATGGTTAATTTGCACCCAGACAATAAACAGAACATGTACTTTACCACATGCTGTTTCATTTCACAGTTTGTGAACTTTCAGCCAATGGGCTAAATTATTTCCTTGCTGGATACATTAACATCCTGCTTTCAAAACACAATTGCACTTTACTATAGGTTTCTGCAAAATATTTGTACCATCCATACTGCAAATATGTTTATTTAACCCAAAGATATGACACTTTTTTTAAACATCACTTAAGGAAATAATACATTTTCATACAGACAAATACATTACAGGATTTTCCCAAACACACATGCTGTTAGGCCACGCCACATTTGTTGTTTTAGTCTGCACAACATGTGTTTTGCTTGTGCAACCCGTGATGCTGCAGAGTAGGTTTTATTTTTATATTTAGAGCTGTGTAACATGCCGTTTGTTTTAAACAATTTTAGCCTTTAAATTAGTGCTCAATTTGAGCCGGGGTTTTCTGGTGCACACCACAGCAATTAATTATTAACACCTGCTTTTATAACAAAAAATTCACCCAAACATAGTAAAGTGAATTCAAATAGCAGCAGTTAAGGCCATAACATATGTTTTTACATATAAGGAAACTCATTTATTTGCCCTGGATAACAGGATGTTGGGACCACGGCAATACTCGAACTAATCCCCAGCTGCAAAGTTGGCACCTTTCTCCCTTTATTTTTGCCAGCGTTTTTTTCGTCCTAGTTCTGTAATATGCTGTTTCTTTGCTAAAATAAAACGTATTACTACTCTAGGTTAGATATATATATATATATATATATATATATATATATATATATATATATTCACTAAAAAAAACACAGGTTTCAGGGACGTTATAGTTAGTTGGACATTTCACTCCGACAAAATCAGTGAAATTCAGCCGTTATAGTTAGTTCAGCTAACTATAACTTTAGCCCCAGCCATGCACTGCTGATGACGTCACATATTATATCACTCGTGACATCACTGATGACATCTCAAATGACATCACTGATGACATCATCCACATGATAATTTGATGCATCTTCTCACACCCTAATATAACCTTTGATACACCCACTCTAAATTACAGACTGCCATTCTCAAAACCATAGACACTCCAATACCAATAACTACATACCCACTCACTGATTCTTAGGTCTACACACCCATCCACTCACTCACCTATACAGTCACTCATACTTTCGGTCACTCATCAGTACAGGACTACAATATGCACTCATACACCTATATAGACACTCACACACTGCCACTCATCCATAGAGTTACTCACACACCTAGTCAGTCATGCAAAGAATTAATCACACTCCCATTTACTCACCTATACAGTTATACACACACCACCTCACTTACTCATACAGATGCTAACACATACTTACGCTCTTATACAATCACTGATACAAGCACACACTCATCCCTACAGCCACTCTCACAATCACTCACTCTCACATATAGTCATTTATATACTCCAACACTCACATATACTGCCTTTCACATATGTAGTTACTCACACATGTACCACTGAGACATCCATTCACTCACCAACACATCCATACACACACTCACCCGCCCATACAGTCCATCACAGATGCACTCTTGAATCCATACACCCAGTGAATCACCCACTCACACATCTATGCACAGTCACACACCCCCCACCCACACAAACACTCAGGCACCCATACAGATACTCAGACAACCAATCAATAACCCATATAGACACTCATGTAGCTATTCACCAACCCATGCAGCCGCTTACACACCAACATACAGACTGATACAGACATTCACACATTTTAGTCACTAACCCATGCAATCAGTAAGATACGTTTAATCACTCACTTATAGAGTCAGTCACGCACCTAGTAAATCATCCATTCAGACACTCATACACCCACTCATTCTTCAATACACCTTGGCCTATATATATTAAACATATTTAAACTTTACAGAAACGCACAGTCACTGGATGATGTCATCAGTGATGTCATCAGTGATGTAATTTGAGATGTCATCAGTGATGTCATCAGTGATGTCACTGACCATGTCATGAGTGATGTAATATGTGACGTCATCAGCAGTGCATTGCGGGGCGCGAGTTATAGTTGGCTGAACTAACTATAACGGCCGAATTTCACTGGTTTTGTACGAGTGAAATGTCCAACTAACTATAACGTCCCTGAAACCTGTGTTTTTTTAGTGAATTTCTAAGATTTTTTTAAATGCTAATTTCTAACTATAACGTCCCTGAAACCTGTGGTTTTTTCAGTGAATTTCTAAGGCTTTTTAAATGCTAATTTCTAACTATAACGTCCCTGAAACTGTGTTTTTTTCAGTGAATTTCAAAGGTTTTTTAAATGCTAATTTCTAACTATAATGTCCCTGAAACCTATGGTTTTTTCAGTAAATTTCAAAGGTTTTTTAAATGCTAATTTCTAACTATAACGTCCCTGAAACCTGTGTTTTTTTTCAGTGAATTTCAACGGTTTTTTAAATGCTAATTTCTAACTATGCCTACAGAGGTAGGACATGTGCAGAAAGAGGAAGAAAGGCGCAGAAAGAAGCAACAGAAATGCAGAAAGAGGCAACAGAAGTCCAGAAAGACGAAGAAAGGTGCAGAAAGAAGCAAGAGATGTGCACAAAGAACCGACAGAAGAGCAGAAAGAGGCCTTGTTGCAAAGTCATCCTGTGCCCCCAACTTTTTGCTGACGGGTACTGGTGGTAACTGACTCTGACTAACCAGGCCAAGAGCCAGTGCTATGCTAAAAGACACTTAGAATACAGTGAAAACACCTACATACACTAGGGAACACTATGTGTTGGGGTACCCCTGTGATTAGCATGACCCTAGTACATAATAGGGCAGGGGGATTAAAACTACCTCTAACTCAGAGGTGCAGAAAGACGCTTCTTTAAGTAGTAGTCACATTTGCAGAGTGGTGGAGAAAGGGTGCTGGGCCTCCGACCAGTGCTCTGGAATTCCGCTGCATAGAACTTAGAGGAGGTACCAACAGGGCTTCTTGGCCCCCAAAGTCCCTCAGGAGTAAATTGGACTAAATCCCCCATCCCGTAGTCTGCCAGGAGGCACGTTTGCAGAGTGGTGGAGAAAGGGGGGCATGTCCCCCTTAGATGTCTTAGCAATCCCACTGTGTGGGACTTGCTGCAGGTAACAAGAGGGGTCGTTGGCCCCCAACGACAACCTTGGGGGCCAACTGCGCCTCCTATTACCTCCAGTAAGTCCCACACAGCAGGATTGCTAAGTTCTCATAGCAGGACATGCCCCCTTTGCCCACCACTCTGCAAACGCGCTCCCTGGCGCGCTCTTGGATGGGGATTGAAGTCCCCTTCGCTGCTGGGGGTCCTTTAGGGGCCAACTAGCCTACGTCTTACCTCCAGTAAGCCCCACACAGTGGGATTGCTGAGAGGTTGACAAAGGCCACGCCCCCTTTCCCCACCACTCTGCAAACGCGCCTCCTGGCGCATTCTAAGTTGGGGTATTAAGTCCCCTTCATTCCTGAGGGTCCCTGGGGGCCAACTAGCTCACCAGGTACCTCCAGTATGCGCCACAGAGCTGCGTTGCAGAGAGGTGGTCCGAGGCCACGCCCCCTTTCTACACCACTCTGCAAACGCAGCTCCTGGCGCACTGCTGGTGGGGCGATGAGGTCCACTTGTGTCCTGAGGTCCTCAGGACACAAGAGGACCTCATCGCCCCACCACCAGTGCGCCAAGAGGGCCCCACAGCCTAATTTTATATTGCCCCCGGGACCTGGCCCACCCGGGGGCTTTTTTAGTAACGAAGCGTGAGAGCCCGCGCTTCGTTTTTTTTTCTTTTCCGGCAGCATTCGCGCACCCAGCGCGAATTCTGCCGATTTTTTTTAAACAAAATGCTTTTTGTGGCACCGGGGGATCTCTGTGGGACACCCTGAGCAGGCCTAGGGGGTCAGAGTCTTTCTACCCTGCCCCCTTTTCTTGTTTTTTACCTTTTTTTTTACTCTTTTCTTGGGACTCGGTTACCGAGTCACAAGATGGCTGCCAACACATTCTGGTTTAGAGTGTTGGCAGCCAATCGGAGTGAAGCTCGTGCCCGGGAGGAGTCGCGGCGACTCCTCGGTGCTCAGATATCGATATTTTTCTTTTTCTAATTTCTCAGGAACTACTGAACGGATTTACACCATTTAAAAAAAAGGGGGCTCTTTCTGAACCAAGACCTACCTTTTTGCCAAATTTGGTGTAATTCCGTTCAGCAGTTCAGGCTGTAGCTTTGTCTAAAGTTTCCTATGGAAATTAACATGGGGAAAACGCGTTTTGGGACCCCCATTTTTTCTCGGCCCCCGCTTGACGAATCACCCCGAAACTTTCAAGACAGGAGCTGACTGGAGAGGGCCACTAGTCTTGAAAATTTCGCAAAGATTCGTCAAACGGCGCCAAAGATATTGGCAAAAGAATAAACGCTATTTGAATAGAAACGAGGTCCTAACTATAACTACCTACTGGCGACTGCCAGTAGGTAAGATATATTTTTCTTTATTCTGTGCAATGTTGGTTTTGGACGTGCTGTATAGCGTGTTCTGTAATATGAGGTTTGTCTTTTATAACACCCAGTACTAAAAGTCATCTGTTCTATACTAACCATTTAGATTACACTATATATTGTTTTTCTTTGCAATGTTTTATAAATAGGCAGTTACATTATTTTTACACTTTAATACCAATAACATATTTATGTTGCAAATCCATATGAATCTTTTAGCCACATATGGTACTGCACCCTGCAGCATGGCTTGGAAAAGAAGCATTTGCAATGCAATAGGTCTCGCATTTGTTAAAGTTAGAGCTATTAGAGTTAAAAATGACAATGTTTTTTACTTTTGCTTTTTTATACCAATGGCAATAGCACTATGCAAATATAATTACTCAACTGCAAATAAAAAAATTAAAAAACATTGTCATTTTCAACACCAACAGCTGTAACTTTAACAAATGCGAGACCTATTGCATTGCAAATGCTTGTTTTAACATCCTTTTAGCCCCCTTCCTTGCCCTCCCTTCACCCTCTGACCCCTGCTGACACACATCAACAAAACCATCACCTGCGCGAGGCAGCTAAGCTATTGGTGATTTAGGTGAGCTGGGAAGGTCCTGGGATGTTTGTGTTCCTGGGCCAGTCCCTGCTCATCCAGGGACTGACTAGTGAACACAAAAGGGACACCCTGCTGCCTCATTTCATTCACTACCATCAGCACGGCTGCCACATTTCTCCCTGCCTGCGCCCAGGGCGCTATCTTAGCAAAGGCTGCCTCTGTTGGGGGTGCCCTAGGTTCATATCCCTGCTGCAGAGATAAGTGCAACTTGCAGCCCTGTGATTTGAATGCTTTCTGGCCCGGCTCAGCATTTTATTCTTCGGAACTTATTACAATACGAACCCTTCAGCTTTGCAATGATAGTTCTGTTAGAAATGTGTGAAGCGTCTCAAAACTCTACCAGGAATTATGGGATGTAGAAGTGCATATAGTGCTACAATAAAATAACCAACCAGTGGTTAAGTCACATATTTCCACAGTTGTTTTTATTGCCTTAATGCCGTGCTGCTCTTTGCTAGCTTGATGGGAGTTAAGATGTAGATACTGTTGCTCAGAACTAACGTGCGTGCAGCACAGGCTGTGCTCTTCTCATCATTGTGAATTGGTGCGCAAAAAACTCGCGTTACACAAAACTAGAAGTTGCAAGCAGTGGTTAATGTAATGTATGTGTTTTTATTCGAGAGGTTACTTTGTGATGTGATTTGCAGTGTCATAAAACTTGCAAGTGAAATCTTTTTTTCCTATGATTTGTGTTATCATATATGCCATTTTACTTTGTACACAAGCACTAACTTTGATGCGCAAATGGTTGTGGCATAACTTGTATCATATGCTGTTTATGTATACTGCACATTTACATAGCATACACCTCAAACTCAGTTCTCTAGCGGTGATTGAAGTGGTTTTCTGTATTTTAGAATTGATAGACCTATTCCCCTGCGACACGGCTCCTTTAAATCGTGGGAGAATACTAAACTTATTTCATACGATTCCTCAACTCCATTCACTCACAACCTTAGAAATAAAATTAGTAGCGTTCCCGAATAAATCGAACCTAACGATGGCAACTGTGGAGTTTTGGTCAGACGTTATCCCATCTATCATCTTAAACAAAAGAGACATCCTTCACAAAAAACGGTTTTGATGTGGTTGAAGTTAAAACAAAGGCAATGCAGCTCAATAGATCATGGGACAACAACGAGAGCAAGAACTACGCCCAGCATAACCACGTGGATCGGTCTCCAAAAACTCAAATAAATAAACCGGAAGGATCTATAATAATATCGATCAGTCGAGGCGAACAACGAATCTGGAATCGGGCATCTCCAAAAACCGAGCCACAACTAAAAGAAAATTCCTGGTCCTGGATCTCTAGCAATCTGAACAGCAATAAACAGGGTAATACACGAACACTTCCTTTTTAGCAAAAATTTAACAGTTATCTCCTGGAACATCGCTGGGAAAAGCCGACAAAAGTTAGCCCATATTCTTGAAAAATCTCCATCGATCCTTTTATTACAAGAAACCTGGTCCGTAGATACCTTCATTCAAAAAAATTACTTTGTGTTTGACATCGCAGCTGAGGCCACAAAAAGAGGCCATGCAAAAGGAGGCCTTGCAATTCTACTAAAAGAAGAAATCTACTGGGATCTAGAAATTATTGACTTGCATCTCCAAAATGCTCAGTGCATTAAGATTAGACACCTAAATAAAAGTTTGAATATCATCCAGGATTTGCTAATTTTCAATGTTTATATACCACCGGGACCCCGCTATGACTCTCTGTTAGCAAAAATATTTGAGATGATTGAAACAACAACGGCCTAAAAAGGGTACCCACCAGCAATAATTGCTGGAGATTTCAACGGGAAAATCTCGAACGCATTTCTAGTTAAAGAGTGAAAATACGAAAACGTGGAAGCCTGTTTTATTCCAAAGCCACTATTTCCAAAAACGTTAAAAGCTAATAAACGAGGGAAACTATTACTCTCTCATGTCAATACAATGAATGGAGTAATTTTAAACGGTAGAGTAGAAGGAGATATCCCGGCCGCATATACTAGATCAGGCACGAATAGTTCATCTATCTTAGACTATGTAATCTGCACCATGGACTTTTTTCAGAAAGTGCAATCATTAAATGTACAGGGTATATACGTAAGTGATCACGCCCCCTCATCTCTGGAAATAGAACTTTCGCTGCAATATACTACCCCATGGTCATTAGGCTCCTTCAACGGTCATGCCAATGTAGATCATAAAAATGGTAGGATCATCTGGAATTCTAAAGCAATAGAGAAAATGAACATCGTAATCTCAGCTATGCTCTTAGATCAGCTCAACAAAGAAATAAACCCGATAACGAACTACGAAGAGACAGTATCCACGGTAGTCGCATCCCTTCAGGAATACTCAAACGGGCACGAAAAGAGAAGGAGCCACCAAAAAGGAAAGAACAAAGACTATGAATCAGTAAAATTAAAAGCCTGATTAGATTGCAGTTTTTAAACTACTCCGGGATAAGACAGGAAGAAATAAAAAAGTTGAAAAAATTACGACAACGGAAAAAAGCGAAAAAACAACAGGACAAAAAAGATAAAAACTGGATAGACATTCAACTGGCAGTAAAAAGTAAAAACAGCAAAGCATTTTGGAGCCTAGCTGCCAAACAAATGGGTATAAGGAAAACAACACAAGCACTTCCAGTGACAGTATTGGCCTGGGAAAAACACTTCCATAATCTGTATAAACCTAATTCACAGAAGGCGGAAATATGGTACCAGCAGTCTCAAGGGAAGAATCAGACAAATACTGATGCAATAGCCTTAACAACTAAACAAATAGCTTATTTCATAAAGGCCGCAAGATCCACGGCAGCAATGGGACTGGATGAGATCCCGATTAAGGCCCTTCAATCAAATCCGGACCAGTGGAGCAAATTTCTATCCCCCCTATTTCTTTACTGTTCTGCAACAGGAGATATCCCAAAATCATGGCGGGGGAGTATTGTGGTCCCTATTTTAAAAAAAGGCTCCAGAACAGATCCAAAGAATTATCAGCAAATAGCCCTACTCGACGCAACGGGAAAGATCTTTGCAGCCTGTGTCTTGGACCACCTCAAAGACTGGGCCTTTTCCAGTGGAGTAATTCCTATGTCCCAGGCAGGATTTCGCCCCAAAACACTCAGTAATAGACAATATTGCAATTTTACAAACGATACTCGACAAATGTCATGTCAAATTTACAAATTGTATATTGTGCTTTTATTGATTTTACTACGGCTTTCGACAGGGTAGACAGGAACACTTTGGAAGAAATTGGTGAGGTTGGGAATCCCTCAAGATTTACTCTCAATAATGATATCCCTCCATACAGAAACATGGTGCAGAGTTCAAATGGGGGGATCAAAGGGTTTAACTAGTTCAATTCCCACCTTAAACGGTCTCAAACAAGGTTGTCTCCTTGCTCCCTTGCTATTCTCCCTTTACTTAAACGACCTACCAGAGCACTTTATTCAAGTAAAAAATTATCCACCGAAACTAACATTGAGTGACATACACATTTTAATGTACGCAGATGACATCGTAACTTTAGACCTTACACCGATAGGGCTCCAAAGAAACCTAAATGCATTAAGCGGCTATGCAGATGACAATTTCTTAACCCCAAATATTTCAAAAACTAAAATTTTACCTTTTAGGGGAAAAAAGCGACTACGACCTTTTAATTGGACATTGGGGGAAAGCCACTAGAATCTGTCAAAGAATACAGTTATCTAGGCCGGATTTTCTCCCAAACTCTACAGAATTTCTCCCACCTACATCATATAGGTCGAAAGGCAGATGCCTATGTAGGAGCAATGCTGAAGCTATACTCCTCTTCCGGAAATAGACATTTCCAACCTCTGTTGGAGGTCTATCGTATGAAAATCCCCCCCCCCCCCATTTTAATGTATGGTCTAGAGTATATACACATGAAAACCTGGAAATCTGTAAAATCAAGAGAAGGAAATTCCCTACGGAAACTGATAAGAGTAAATCAAGCTGTCCCGGCCCAAGCATTACGTCTTGAACTCTCCCTACCCAGCATATACGCAAGGGCTATCTCGAACATATTAAGATGGGCATATTACCTTTTGCATGCTGACCCTGGCTCCTTAAGGCACATTTTAAAATTGGAAACTTTTAGAGAAGAGTCGTCACAATACACTTTTAATAAGAATCTTAATATAGCATTTAGTCAGTCTCACTGCACAGTAGCACTTTTACAAACTTGGACACCAGCACTTTTGAAGCTCTTTTTAAAGCATATGACCCCAAGATTAAGTTTGGACCTGGACTTAGAACATTGTCTTCAATTAAAATACTACATAGAATATACAAAAACTATAGACTATAAATCCCCAGAGAAATACATATACTTATCATTAGATCATAGGGTCCGGCGCTGTATTCTTTTACTGAGGCTGGAAATCCTCCCTTTGAAAGTATATATAGCAAAGTGGAAGAATTCTGAAAATACAACTGGGCTTTGTGATCTGTGTAAGGGAGGAATGCAAGATCTAACTAGTGTTTTATCTGTCTGCCCTAACCCAACCCTAGTAGAAGCCTGCAGGAGGTATTTAAGGCCTTTGAGTATCAGATACAATGCCTTTTCTATACAAAGCATAATTAAGCTCTGCAAATCACCACCGGATGAACCCGCTTGTTATCAATTGTATACATTTTTAAAGAGTTTTCTAAAGTTGTTTTAAAGTTCATGATGATAATGTATTAAAATTATAAATATTTAAAGCTGACATTATGACCTATCAGCTTTAGATACAACGTCACCTTTTTAAAAGATCTAGCTAAGCTCTAGATGAATTTATCTGATATTAACCATATAAATATCAAATGAATTTTTAAAGATGTCGCAAAAAATTATGATGAAATGTTTTAACATTAGAAATGTTTAAAGCTGATGCTATGGGTGTCATGATAAAGGATTTAAAACTATGTCTGTGTATTTGTTGACCTCAGTTGAGGTCTATATCAAATTTAAAATAAACCTTGAAAACTTGAAGTGGTTTTTCTGAGAAACTTTTTGGTACTTATTTTACGTACCTCGGAAGGATGAAATGTGGAATCAGGAGCCTGTGTTCTGTTTGATCTATCTCACACATCAATAGCTGGCATTCTTCCTGCCAAACCATCTTAGTTTGAGACGGGGCAGCCAAATTCCACAGCTTTCATCATTTCCCTTCTCACTCGGTGTGCTCACAAATCCTTAATCGGGCTATGAAAGGCTTATCAATGTATCGTCTTTTGGCATGGGGGTAATATAGGAAACCCGAAGGGCTTCAACAGACTTGAGAACAGTCTCGTTATGAGGCGCAAAGAGCTGCAGATGCATTGAAATCAGCGGCTCCACATCTGGTGTACTGAAAATAGTACACCAATAGGTAGAAGAGTGCTACACATGTTGCAGTCCGACCCAGGAATTAATATGGTCGCCTGGAGGGACAGAATTACATGACCCGTGGCTGTGCCCTCCATAGCAGGAGAGGGGAGCGGCTCAGCGCTGGAAGAGACACGGAAGGGCTGTAAGCAGGGCTTTAAGTGGGCCGGGTCTCACCGGTGCTGAGCACCAGCAGTTTTTTAAAGGGGGCCTCGAAACGGGTCTCTATCGGGCTCTGTTTGGTGCCCTCTTCTGGCAGAGACGGACCGTTTATTTCCGGACTGCGGTGACAGCAGGCACATCGATGTGCGCATGCTCACACTTCTCACTAGTGGAGAAGTTACGGCATGACGTCATGCAAGGTGAGCGTTGTAGGGGAAGGGAAATCCTTTAAAGAGAGTCATTTTCTCTCTGGATTTCCCTTCTCTTTTTGAAACTCAGGAGCAGCAACATTGTCGTGATGTCACCAGGGCTTTAAGTGGTAGCTTTTTCAATATTATATATAAGCCATAGTTGCTGCTTATTTATTTATTTATTTGGTGTTTTATATAGCGCGAACTTGACCCTAATAGGGTATCGGAGCGCTTTACATTCACATAATGTTTTCCACTTATAACAACACGAACACCTTGCAATTTTCAGTAAACCTAATCATTATACACTAAGTTACGAGCAACAGTTATGCTACAAAGTCATAAATTAGTTGTACATTGAATTGTGATAGAGACATTTGTGCATGACATACACATTTACAAAATCAAAATAACGTTAGTGGTCGATGTGTGGTAGTGTCTGCATTAAACAAGAAGGTCCTCTGATAACGACCGGACTGCTGGAGTTATGGCAGGAATTTGCTCATAAGAAAGGTTTTGGCTGCGTTTTTAAAAGCCGCGATGGACGAGATTTGTCTAATGTTAGGGGGGAGAGTGTTCCAAATTCTTGGTGCTGCGCCAGAGAAAGCTCGATCATAAGTTCTTTTCTTTCGGAAGAGGGCCGGTTTCAGTAATAGATCTCCATGACTCCGGGAAACCCGGAAACCTCCTGATAGAGTGATTTTCTGAGCTAGGTACATGGGTGTATTGTAATGTATCGCTTTATGAGTGATACATGCCATTTTTAGCTGTATTCTTGCTTCGTAGGGCAGCCAGTTGAGCGCTTTCAGATGAGGGGTGATGTGGTCGAATTTTCTGGATCCAGTTATAAGTCTTGTAGCCGCATTGAGACAGGCTTTTAGTGGAGCTGTTGAAATCTTAGGAAGACCGGCTAGTGTTGTGCAACCGTATTCGATCCTTGATATGACTAGTGCCTGGACTGCAGTTTTAAGGTCTGCGTTATTTATGAAAGGTTTCAGTTTTCTGAGGTAGATTAAATGGAAGCGGGTGTTTTTTGCCATCGTGTTGATATGTGCAAGCATGTTCAGGTTTTTGTCTAGCATAATGCCCAAGGATTTGGTTGAATCTACAATCCTCGGGCTACAGTTTAGCACCGTGATTAGTTTGGTCCACTCCGTGATATTCGTGGTGCTTTTCTGGAGGGAAATCAAGAGGAATTCAGTTTTCTGTAGGTTAAGCTTGAGGTGATTACTGGTTAGCCAATGGGCGGTTTTCTTTAATGCCTGGTTCATGATACCGATCTCTTCTATCGATGTGATCTTTATGTAAAGCTGTGTATCGTCAGCGTACATGTGGAAGGAGATGTTTGCTTGCTGTAAGATATCAGTGAGTGGCTCTACGTACAAATTGAATGGAGCAGGGGATAGTGTTGAGCCCTGTGGTACCCCAATAAGATTTCTGGATGAAGCAGATAAAGTTTGGTTCACTATGAATTTTTGCGATCGGTTTTCTAAGAACGAACTGAACCACTTTAGGACTGTACCCTCTAAGCCCATCCTTTTTTTCAGGCGATCTAGCATTTTGGTATAGTTTACAGTATCAAATGCTGCTGAAAGGTCAAGCAGGATTAGGAGACCGGTTTCGTTGCGGTCGAGGGCAAGTAGAGCATCGTCCAACAATGTGCAGAATTGCTGTTTCAGTGCTATGGTTCGGTCTAAATCCTGATTGGAAGTCATTCAGCAGTTTGAATTCAGAGATATGTTGGCTCAGTTGTTGTTGTACACATTTTTCCAGGACTTTGGCTAGCATGGGAATGTTTGTTACTGGTCTGAAGTTGTTCAGGTCTGTGGGGTTCTCAGTTGTTTTTTTTAAAATTGGAGTGACTTGCCCTATTTTTAGTCAGTCCGGTAGTGAGCCTTGCGATAGCGAAGCGTTAATAATCTTTGTCCATGAGGGGATGAGCAGATGGTTTATTGTAGACCAGCAATTTGCAGGTAGAGGATCGTTGAAGTGATTGTTTGGTTTTATGGTCGAGATAATCTTTGCAATATCTGTGTCAGAGACAGGCTTGAATTCTGACCATATAGCATTATTTTTAGGTCTTTCCAGCACTGGTTGAGAATGAGGCTTGGCTAGGGTGTTCTTCTTGATTGAGGGGCAATCTCCATCTCCATCGATATGGCTTTGGCTGTAAAGAAGGAGGAGAATTCTTTGCTGCTTATGTTTGATTTTGTAGCTGTTGGTGCAGATTTGGCCGTTTTATTGGATTGATCTTTTAGTATTTCGAAGAGTTTCCTCGGTCTGTTTTTTGCATTATCCAGTTCTTTTCTAAAGAAGTATTTTTTGAATTTAGAATGCTTTTATTGTAGACCTTTCTGGCCTGTCTTAGTAGGGTTAAGTGTGGTGAGGAAGGATGTTGTCGCAATTTCCGCTCTGTGAGTCTGAGTGATCGTCTTTCTTCGTTGAGGGAACCGTTGAACCAAGGGTTTTTATCTTTGTCTGGGACCCTTTTGAGTTTTAATGGGGCTATATCCTCAATTATGCTAGTCATTGTATTATTGTAGTAATCCAGTGAGGTAATTGACGTCTTCCAGGTTATTGGGAGGTTGCAATTCTTCCTCACAGCGTGCTGCAAGACTTTCCATATTGAGCCCTCTGGTGTCGCGAATCCATTTTCTGGGTTTTATTGGTTGTGAGGAGGTTTTCTTTTTTATGTGGGGTATTTGGAAGGTAATGATGTGATGATCGGACCAGTCGCAAGGGTTGATCGTGATTTTGTCGACAGCTTTTTCTTTAGAGATGATCCAATCTAGGGTGGAGCCTTTCGAATGGGTTGGTAGGTGGCATTCTTGGATCAGCGATTGCTCTACAAGGAAGGTTTTGAGTAGATTGATCTGATTGTCAGTATGATCCTCCCAGTGAAGATTGAAGTCTCCTAGGAAAATATCATTAGAATGGGGAGTAGAGTTTGCTGTGATAATTTCTATCAGCTGGTCTATGAACATGGTGTTTTTACCAGGAGGGTGGTAAAATGTGTGAAGTTTGCAAGTTTGATTATCTAAGGATCTTGATGACAGACCGAGATATTCACAAGACTGTAAGGGGTCTGATTGTACTTATGTAATGGCTATATCAGATCTATGTATACAGGCTATGCCTCCGCCCTTTTTGTTAGGTCTCTCTAGTCTCAGAATACAATAGTTCGGGGGGACTAATAGATCTAGGCATGGAGAGGATGAATCGGAGAGCCATGATTCTGTTAGAATAGTTACGTCTATTTCCTGGTTAAGATGAGGTCAGCTATGTCAGCGGCTTGTTTCTTTGCTGATCGACAGTTGAGTAGTAGACACAAAATAGGTTTTTGTGGTTTGATGATAATGATTCTTGCTTTTCGGGAATTAGTATCACATTTTTTAGGTTATTGAAGTTTGGCCTTCTAAGGCTAGTCTGTGCAGTTCTGCTTAGGTTAATTGGGACTGACTGAATGAGATGTTCGTCTAACTTAGTGGGAGGATTGGGGGAAGGTTCATATGATAGCACAAGGGTTTGTAGCTCAATGTCTGTCAGATATCGGAGTTGATTGCGAGAGCGGTATAGTCTGTTTGTCACTGCCATTGGGATGGATTTTAATTTATTATGGGTATCATGATCGGATTTCTGTAGACGCTCCAGTTTTAAAAGACATTTTTCTGATAAGAGTAGTAGGTTCTTCATATCCCTGATAGCTAGTTGCATGGCTTTGTAAGTTTTGCTCGATTGGGAGCTGAGAATATCATCATACTCCGTACTGGGTTGAAGAGAACTGAAGTTATCAGATTCCATGCCAGGTTGCTGAGAGACCGGAGGTAGTATGGGTGACTCTGTTGGTATGTTGGGATAGGTTGTCTCTTGAGGGTTTGGGCTACTATTGGGTTTATCTATGCATATTTTCTTATATCTTGTTGCTGTTTCGCAGTTCTTAGAGCCTGTCCTATGAGTACATTTCCACTTATCCTGGTCAGGGCTTGCTGACTCCATCCTAACGACATTTTCCAGTATAGGGGTAGGACCTGTGTTAGGGCTTGCTTCAGAGCTATGGGCTCTGTGGTTAGTAGGGGATAAGTTGGATTTAGGTAAATGTGGGCTGTTACTCTTAGCTACGGAGCTTCTGGATTCCGTTTTCGACTGTTGGGGCTCTATAGCGGTGATGTTTTCTATCTTGTCAGATTGAATCCTGTGCGGGGCGATGGCTTGCGATTTATTGTTTGGCAGGTTTATTGAGAGAGGGCGGTTAAGAACGTGTTCTTTTAAGGTTGAGAAATATTCGTCGAATCGTTCCAAATCTTTGTTGGTGGCTTGTATGAGAATCGTGCCGGTCTTGTAGCATGTTGTATTCAGTGTAGCTCTTAGTTTTCGAGAGGGTGATGTTAGCATCTTAATGCCGTAAGGAATGTTTCTTACTTCCTGAACCTTCAGCACGTTATTTAGGGTGTTGCGCCATTTTGCCATTTTAGTAGTGTAAAATATTAGGTCGTTAATGATGGCGCCTTTTTTTATGTTGAAGGAGGGGTATTCGATTAAGGTTTCTGTTTTTTTTTAAAGTAAGTTGTGTTTAAAGGATTTGGTGGCGTTTTTGGAGAGATTAGGGGGGTATGAGATTATATAAGAGTTCCTTCCTTCCTTTTTCAGAAAGGTCTCCGTCATGATTATGAGTAATAATTACAGTCTTTATTACTCTTGAGTTCTTAGTACTGTGTCTGTTTTGTGACGGTAGGTAGAATATACAGATATCTTCAATTATATGTTTCCACTGTTGTTTAGGGTTCTGTGATGTAGGATATACACTGACAACTGATGCCTCCTTGAGTGGGAGCTAATCCAACGTGCCTGCTTGCGGCATAGATCTGTTTTAGCCTTCCTTGGTTGTATAAGATCTCATCCGGGCAGACCTGCTTATTTATCTTATGCAACTATCAACCATTGACAAAGCCAATAGTTCTGACTTGTAGGTATGATGTTACTTGTTGTATCATATATCTGGATGCATTGACAGAAACGGCAAAATACAAGTTAGGTGGCACACTAAGCTAAACAGTTTTTAGCTTATGTGTTTTTAAGCCACACCCTTAATTACATTGGCCACGCCCCTCTGAGAGACCCCCCAGTTTTTTCATCCCACTTAAAGCCCTGGCTGGAAGCTAGCATAACGTGACCAAGTGAGCACTCTCAAATGGAAAGGGCGCCAACTGGGGGCTGACTCACCTTATGGTGGAGGGTCACTGCCCACTCCCTATTTCCTCTCATGTTCTCCCCCTGCATTGCCTAATCCATTCAGCACAACGCGGCATCAACCAACCCAGCTGGGAGGGATCAGGCAGTGTTTACGTGCTGCAGAGGCACATGTAAACGCTGCAACCAATAAGCGCTCTCGGACTTTTATGTAGTGCACTAGGATTGGCTGAAGTGCCGATAATGCTCCAATGCTTTGTCCCTTGAAACATTACGATCCATCCCATCATGTGACGACTCCCAGAATATGTTAAGCCATTTATTTATTCATTTAATCAATTTTATATAGCGCGAACTTTACCCAAAGGAGTCAGAGCACTTTACAATAGAATCGAGTAAGTTACAAAGATTTGGAGGCTGGGAGCCTCCAAATCTTCAGCGATCTCTGCTTCAACAGTCCTCCCTCACTCTTTACAAGATCTGCCACCCATGTCTCTTAAAGACTTGGATGTTCTGGCAGCCAAGGTCAAATCAGGTTCTCCTGACGATCCTATAAAACCAGACATCTTTAGGAAATTTCACGACTGTCTTATGATTGAGGGCAGGGAACTGGTTAATAGATCACTCCTGGTGGCAGAGATCCCTAAATCATGGAAGCACACTAAGGTCATTCCATTGCTGAAAAAGCCCACACTAGATACGTCCCTGCCGGAGAATTTTCGGCCAATCTCTCTGCTCCCATATTTGGCTAAGATTATGGAGTCCCATGTTAACATTACTTGGAAGCTAATCAGGGCCGGCTTTAGCGTTGGTGGCGCCCTGTGCGACAATGTTTGTTGGCGCCCCCTAATAACCACCTCCGTTACGATTCCCTCACTACCACCCTTTAACAGTGCCCCTCAAGTCTCCATAACCACTCTCTCTCCGATGCGTTTAATTAGTTTTATAGCGCCGTTGCCCCTCATACTAGTGTAGGGTGTCAGAGCACTTTACATCACACACACTACACAGAGACAATCAATCATAGGTGTGTAGATTAGTGTATAGGAAATGTTACATAAAACAGAGGACTACAAGGTGCAGGTGTCCTTTCATCCATTCTGGTAGGCAGTATAGTCGCATAGTGCTTGGTCTGGAGAAGCACAAACTCTGAATTTAAAACTTAACACCATGGTTGGGGGTTCTTTTTAATAATCAGAATTGATTTCTATCCAAATGAAGCAGTTTTTCCAACATTAGGATAATGAAAGGCAGGATAAAATCATAACGCTCTAAACTATGCCTCGCAGTTTTTATGCAGCTCTTTGGTGACAGTTAATAGCTCACTGTTTTATGTTAGTATTATAATTTATAAACTGTAAATCACAAAAGGATCTCTCCGGAAAAAAACTGTAACTCACTGACCTATTTGTATTATATGCGCTTTGTGATCTGAATGGTACACGTTCTTTGGAGCAGGCATATTAACCCTCTACGCTACCTTACCACACTTCAAAACTTCCAATAGACAAACCTCTGATCTCTCTCTAAGAAGCATATTAATCACTGGAGTTAACTTGACATTTATATTTTTCCCTGTAAATTTCTGGAGGACAGGAATACGGCAGCAGGTGCTTTTAAAACCACATAATACTTCCAAATAGACGCCTCACCTGAAGTCACCTCCCGGTGCGGTCGCACCGCCCTAGAGCCGGCCCTGAAGCTAATGAGATTTTAGACAGATCACAAAATGGTTTCCGGCCCAGACACAGTACGGATTCTGCTCTTTTGGCGGTTACAGAGCAGCTGTGGGCTACGCTGGACGAGGGCAACACTTCAGCACTGATTTTACTTGATCTCAGTGAGGGCTTTGACACGGTCTCCCATAAGATTCTGCTTCAACGGCTAGGGGAGATCGGGGTCAAAGGCAAGGCCCTGGCCTGGTTTGCGTCTTTTCTATCCAAGCGCTCCTTTCAGGTCTATGCCCCTCCCTACTCGTCCAGCATCTACCCCCTCAGCTGTGGTGCCCCCCAGGGCTCTGCCCTGAGCCCCATGCTGTTCAACGTGTATGTCCGCCCACTGGCCCTCCTGGCCAAATCACGGAACATTAATATGGTATCTTACGCCGATGATACCCAACTGGTATTTACCTTTTCCAACAATCCTGACCAAGACCAACTGAAATTCCGTGAAGATGTCCTGGCCATTTCGGATTGGATGGCGGACAACTATTTACAACTTAACTCCGCCAAGACGGAGGTGCTCTTGGTAGGCCGTGACACCCATAAATGGGACTACCAATGGTGGCCCATGGCTCTGGGTACCCCTCCCCAACCGAAAACTGCAGTCAAGAACTTAGGGGTCCTGATGGATAATGCCTTCTCATTTGAGCTTCACGCAAAAAAAGTGGCAGGTACATGTTTTGGCCTCCTACGCGGCCTAAAACCCATTCTGGGGTTCTTTGATGCATCTATCCGCCAAATGATTGTTCAATCTGTAGTTCAGTTGCGCCTAGACTATTGTAATGGGCTCCTACTTGGCGTGAATAAAACTGTAATTAAAAGGCTCCAGCGGGCACAGAATGCGGCGGCACGCATCCTTTTTGCCCTACCAAAGTATTGTCACACCTCCAATCTTCTCTGCCGTCTTCATTGGCTGCCAATTGAACAGAGAGTCCAGTTTAAAACTCTCTGCACCACACATAAGATCTTACATGGCCAGGGTCCCCTAATTCTGCAGGGGCTCTGCACTTTATATGTTCCATCGTGAGCTCTGCGCTCCGGTGACTTGCATCTGGCTTGCACTCCTCGTGTGCGCAGGTGTAGGGCAGGGGGGCGCCCTTCATGGCTCTGGCCCCTGCCCTAGGGAACTCCATTCCACTTGCTGCCTGGAGCACACAAGATCATTGGGCATTTAGGAAATTGATTAAAACCTGGTTTTTTTCTTCCATCTAGCCCTTTTTTCTTTGGCCACCTGTCTGCTGGCGCTGGGACGCCCCGTTGCTGGGGCAGCCATGCGCTATATAAATGTGCTTAACATAACAAAAGTACTCATGGTGGAATTTACATATTAACAAGTTACATATACAATGATAATTATAACACGCATTTTCAATGCAATAGGTCTCGCATTTGCGAGAGTTTAAGCTACTGGCATTGTAAATGACAATGCCTTTTATTTATGTGATTTCAAAAGCAACACATATATAAAAGGCATTGTCATTTCTAATGCCAATAGCTCAAACTCTCGCAAATGCGAGACCACTTTAGTGGTGGCCACGCCCCTTTCTTTAGACGCTGCTCGCCTATTCAGGTTACAGCCAGCAGTGTCTAAAGAAAGGGGCGCAGCCAACATTAAAGTGAAAGCGTGGTCTGGACTCCTCCCTCTCAGTGAAGGGGTTGTAGCCCGCACTGCGACTAGGTTCGCAGTGTGTGGAGGTTACCCAATGATGAAGCATGCCACCTACAGGTGGGTGAGGGAAATCGTCCTTTAAAAGGGACTCTCCCGCACTCCTTTCTCACGCTAGACCCAGGGGTGCTTTTATGTGTTGCCAGATTACATTAGAGGGGAGTCGCCCCCTGCAGGTCGTTAAACCTCCTCAGGCCTTTTTTTTTGTGTGTGTGTACTGCAACTGTTTCAATGAGGCACAGCCTTCCATCTCCTGAAGACACCCACGTTGACACTATTAGGCATGTTTTCCCAACGTGTGTTTACTACATAAACGTTAATGTCCGTAACAGTCTGCCACCTACGAAAACGGTTAAAAACTGTTTTAGTCTCTCAACTTTTTACTGTGTGATGGATAATAACTTGCCTTTTTAAAAATACCCTAGTATGGAACTTAGGTAAACAGCGCTGTGCTCAACTTGAATAGAAGAGGGCAAGCTAAAGATTCCAGTGGGGCAAGTGGCAACAAAACAGGAGGACAGTGGGCCTGTGCCACCCATTCCGGATGACAAAGGGGCAATTATCACTATCTTAAGATGTTAGAGAGTCAGCTCACCCACTGAGGAAGGGAGTGGATCAGGTGCCCATTTCTCAGAAATGGAATAGCAGTGTTTGTTATCACTTCGGCTTTGCTAAAGGTCAGGTACAAACACTTTAGAGAGCGGCAGAGGGTCATAGGTTTTGAACTCAGGGTAGCAAAAAAGCAAAAATCCCCAAGTCTAAGAGCAGAGGACCAGGTGTTACGACTGTAGCGTGGCAACAGCTTCCATTTCGTGGTGGTAGAGATGGGGAGTCTGAGCTGCACATCACAGTGAAAAGGGGCTGATCTCTCCTTAGGGATGGCACAACTCACTGACGAAGGGTCGGCACCTCAAGATAGCAGTAGTGCAGCTGTTGTGGTCACTGGATGTCAGCGGGGCATGTCAGAAACAAATCAAAGAGGAGTGGGGGCAAGTGTTTTCACCCCAAGGTGTCAGAGAGGACAGAGGCTCGCACTTGGTGACAGATGGACTGGTGGTGTTACCTCAAGTGTGAAGAGGGACAGATCTCCTCGTGGTCGGGAGCCAGAGGGTAGACACCAGCAGCACGGCAGGGTATGAAAATCCGGAGACACTGCTCAGGATATATATAATATGTAGCAAGTGGCAGCAATAAAGAATGGACTCAGAGGGACGTCCGAGAGGAGGAAATGAGCGGGGCAGAGTGTAGTAGTTGCAAGTTGAGAGAGAATCGTATCTGCTTCACTAGGGGGGATCGGGCTTGGAGAGGGAGGATAGGTGGGAAAGGGGTGGATAGATAGGGCAAAATCCAAAGCCGCCTCGGATGCAGCACTCTTGCTCTGACATTTTCTTCCTGAAATGTCTAAAACGGCCCCTGCCTGCGGGTCAACACTAAGACATGGTCACTCTTTTAGTCTGGAGAGGCAGGGAGTGGAGGGCTTCTAGGCAGGGTTTGTTCTCTGCTTGTGTTGATGGGAAAAAGCCACAGTTAGTCTGGACATAAATATCTTGAGTTGTCCTTTTTCTCGGTTAATATCCCCGCTGGAGATGCTATCCTTTCCTGTACTGAGAGGTCCGCTGATGCCGTTGAAGATGAGCCCTGTGCCGAGTGCGGGGTGGGGTGCTCCGCGTTGCTCCGCCTGTGCCTTGCAGTATGTGCCCAGAGGATGCTTTCTCATTCTAGCAACATCCATCGGGCTCCAGAGCACGCAGAAGGGCTGTACCATCTGCGGGCAGCAGAAGAGGGGGCGCGCGGGGTTGGGGGCACTGCAGCTCTGAGCGGGCACGAGACAGGCAGGATTAGAGCAAAAGGCAACAAGAAAGAGGCCAAAGTCAAGAATTAAGCTAAATTCGGAGGGGAGGGGGAGAGGCAAGGGCCTAAAGAAATCAAGTTTCTGTAGCGCGGACGCTAAAGTGAAAGCGGGGCGCGGTGTAAGTTAAATAAATAAGCGCAGCCGCTAAAGTGAAAGCGGACCGTGCTGCAAATTACAAAATACATTAATAACAATGTAAAAGCGGGCAGCGACGTTGTGGGTGGAATAGGGAAAGACCATTAAAGAAAATAGTGCTCACCAACTTATAAAGCAGACCGTGTAAGACCACAAGTAAAAGTCCAGTCTTTATAGGAGTTTACAAATGCAGACAAGGCGGTACCAAGGAGGGACTAGTAAGCCTATTCACGAATGAAAAGCAACGATTTTGAAAGGACTGTAACAGGAGCCAATTGAAAAGATGGGCGGGAAATAGGCGGAGCTTTTATTCCTTTCCTCAATGTAGCATGCCCTGCAGAGCAGCGCATGCGCTGCGCAGGCTCGACCTAAAAATGAAAGGTGACATAATTAGGGTAATACAGGTACAGAATGCATAATAACAAAATTGAGCTCATGAGAATGCCATGCGGGTCATGAGCTGGGTTGAATTATTCCTGGAAGTGTCTTTGGAAGAGAAGAGTTTTAAGATTTGTTTTGAAAATCTGGAAAGAGGCTGTAGTCTGGAGGATTGTCGGTAGTGAGTTCCAAATTCTAGCCACATTACCGTAGAAGGATTGAGCCATAAATCTTTCCCTTTTGAAAGTAGGAGGTTCGAGATGAAAGTTTTCAGCATTGCGTGAAGATCTGGAACTGAATGATAGTTTGAGTTTATTCACCAAGTAGCGAGGGGTGGAAGTGTGTAAAGCTTTATGGGAGATACAGGCAGTCTTGTAAATTGACCTATCTTTGATGGGTGTAATGTGATCATTTCATTTGGCCCCATATACGAAACGTGCCTCTGAATGGAGGATGGATTTTAGAGGGGAAAGGTGGGTTTTGGGGATACTAGCAAGGAGAGAGTTGCAGTAGTCCAATCTGGAGAGAACCAGTGATTGGCCCAAAGGTTTTAGGTCTTGCTCAGGAAAGAAACGTCGAGCCCCCCAGAGAAGGCACAATTGGTATTGTGCGTTCTTGACGATGGTATTGATATGGGAATGTAGGTTGAGTTTTTTGTCTAGGGTGACGCCTAGGGATTTGGCGCTGTCAACAATTGTAGGTTTGTTGTTAAGTATGTTCAGATTTTCCATCCATGATTGAACAGGAGGAGGAGAGAGCGAGGTAGAGAGAAAAAGGAATTCCGTTTTTGAGGGATTTAGAATTAGTTGATGAGTTGACATCCAATCTTGGATGGAGTTGAGATGGTGTTGAGGATTGAAATGTTGTATGCGGAGGACACCTTTAGGTAGATTTGGGTGTCATAAGCATATAGGTGATAATGGATCCTGGATTTTTTTTTTGTAGATTTCCCTGCGGTTCCATGTAAAGATTGAACAGGGTGGGCCCGAGAATCAAGCCTTGAGGGATGCCTTGTTCCACAGTTTGCTATTTTTTTTTTTTTTTAAAGATCTTTTTATTCAAAGATAAAACATAAAACCATACAAACCAAATCAAAACAATACAATACAATGATCTCGCAATACAAAAAGCTCAAGACACAGCAAATATGTACATTTAGGCGTTGGAAAACATTACAAAAAACATACATTATCGTTCTATATTCAAAGCAATTAAATATCTTCATCGTCTACCACTAGGGAGGGGGGAGGACAACAGGGGTGCACAACAGACCTCTGCTTTCTTTCCATGGACCCCATATTTTGGACCATTTTTGTGGGCACCCCCTACTTTCATAAACCACCCTCTCAGCTTCGATGCACCAATCCATGTCTGACTCCCAATCCTTATAACACAGCTGAACTCCACCCCTCCATGTTCTAGCAATGTTACGCTTCGCCACCATTCATCCCAGTGTAACCCACATCTTCTCGGTACGTGACAAATCTGTGGCGTCCCAAATATTAAGGAGACACATCCGGGGGGAGTCGTCTATTTTGGAATTACAAACTCGAGTCATACCAGCAATAACTTTTCCCCAATACACTCGTAGGACAGGGCAGTACCACCATTGGTGTATATAAGTACCATCTAGGCCACAACCACGTGGGCAAGCAGGGGAACCCAGCACACCCATCTTGACCAATACAGAGCTGATGTAAAACGTCCGATGCAGCAATTTAAGTTGTATGAGTCTGAATCGTGATCGGATCGCTATCTCGCGAGGGGATGCTAGCGCCTCTCTCCAATCGTCATCATCCAGATCTCCAACATAGTCAGCCCACTTAGCCCGCAGTTTATCCTGGGCGTCTGGAGTATGATGGAGGATTTTCCGGTAAGTCAAAGAGATAGCTTTCTCCGGGAGATAATCATCCAATAATCTATCCTCCAGAGGCGAGGAAACCGGTACCTCCGAGTTCTTAGGAATGGCTTTATACAACGCATTTCTAGCCTGCAGATAACGGAAAGTTTCTTGATCGTGCAATTGATAGTCCCTCTGTAGATCAACAAAAGGAATCAATCTACCCCTCGCCCACATATCCCCGACTATAGAAAGACCTATCAAATCCCATCCATCGAATCCCGGCTGCTGGGAGAGCATACCCAAGCGGCTAGATTCCAGCAGGGGGGTAGCTTGTGTTATTTTATCTCTCCACCCCAAAGCCCGCGTTTTTATGCCATATATCCACAGTAGATGACATGGGAGTGAACCTGGGTACGTTACGTGTACCCCCATAAAGTGCTCTAAGATAGGAGCCAGGTAGCATATTGTGCCGGTCCATTCTATAAGCGGGGTCTGAAATAGGTCGATGAACCCATCGATTTAAAACAACTAGTTGGGAGGCCCAGTAATAAGACCTGATGTCAGGCAGGGCGATACCACCGTCATACCAGCTCTTTGTCAATTTAGTACGAGCGATACGGGGGGCCCCCCGATCCCAGAGCAATGCCCTAACTTTGGAGTCAATTAACTGGAAATACCGCGGAGGAACTGAGTATGGCGCGTTCTGTAAGGCGTACAAAAAACGTGGGAGGGCCATCATCTTGTAAAGGGCCGCTCTACCTAACAATGTAAGGGGTAATGTTTTCCAATGACGGATATCTGCTTTGAGACGAAGCAAGGGGGGCAATAAGTTGTGTTCATAAAAGACAGAGGAATCCGGCGTAACGTGAGATTCCTAAATATTGAAAGCCGTCCGTCACTATGTGGGCCTCACAACCCATCGGTAAAACCGGAGGAGCTCCACTCAACACATACACCACGGACTTGTCCCAGTTAATAGTGTACCCGGAATATTTTTGAAATAAAGCGAGGATATGGAGGACACGCCGCAGTGAGAAAGTAGGTCTGGCCAGGTACAACAGAATGTCGTCGGCGTAAAGGGAAATCCTATCGGACCAATCAGGCGACCAATTCAAGCCCCTAATGAGCGGGTCCCCCCTTATCCAAATCGTCAGGGGCTCCAGGGCTAGGGCAAAGAGCAGAGGCGAGAGCGGGCAGCCCTGCCTCGTACCCACAGTTTGCTATTTTGATCATCTGTGATCTGCCCAAGAGGTATGATTCAAACCATTTTAGCACCATGCCTTCAAAACCCATTCTTTGATTTAATGTGCTCAGAAGAGTGTTGTGATTAACAGTGTCAAGGGCTGTGGATAGGTCCAGAAGGACCAGGAGACATGACTCACCAGAGTCAAGTGCTCGCATGACATCGTCGATCACTTGTAGCAGGGCTGTTTTAGTGCTGCAGCCTTGAGTGAAGCCAGATTGGAAATCGTCAAGGAGGTTGTTGTCCTTGATCTGTTGGGAGAGTTGCTCTGCTACACACCTTTCGGTAATTTTAGCAGGAAAAGGGAGGTTGGTGAGGTCATTCACATCAGCAGAGGGTTTCTTTAGAAGTGGGGTGACCTGTCCTGTTTTGAGGGCAACAGGAAGGGAGCCTTGGTTGAGGAAGAGGTTACCCAGACTGGTCCATTAGGGGAGCGTGTAGGTGTAGAAGTCGATGGCAGTGTCACTAGGGATGGGGTTGATAGAATGGTTTGAAGGCTTTATTTCCAGAATGCTTTTGAGGAGGGCATCTTCGGTGATGATGTCAAAGTTCTGCCACGAGGCTATGGATTTGCGATCCTCAAGGGGGGGTAGAATGAGTGACACGATCCATGAGCAATTTCACGTTTTCATCGAAGAATAGTGCAAATTCTGTTGCTTTCTTGGGAGGGTCGTCAAATTTGATGGTTGAGTAAAAGTTGCTGGTACTTTTGATAAGGTCAAATAGCTTCTTAGGTCTGTTCTTAGCGGAGTCGAGGAGTGTTCTGAAGTGAATCGCTTTTTCACAAAATGCGTTTGTGATAGCGCAATCTTGTATAACCGAGATTAGAGAGATTAATGGTGGAAGGAGATTGTCTCTATTGTTTCCCCAGCTACCTCAAGTTCTTTCTTTCTTCACATAGGGATTTATTGAACCATGGTGCAGGAGTGGGCCTTTTCTTTTTACTTTGTTGTGGAGCAACATTGTCAATTACGACTGACAGACTGGTGAGACATTGGGTGGTTAAAATCATTGACGTCAAAGTTGGAGTCTAAGACTGGAAGTGCCCTCACAGCTGTGTTACAGAGAATTTCAAGTTCGATGTTTTTGGTGTTTCAGTACCGGGTAGTAGTCCTTTTAGTTTGGCCCAGCATTACAGAATGAGATGGGTGCAGTGAGAACGGGATGAGGAAGTGATCAGACCAGTCTACCAGTATAGGATCAACAACATTTAGCATATCTTCTTTGGAGATAATACGGTCAAGCGTGGAACACTTGGAGTGTGTTGGTTTTGTGCTATGTTGAACGAGATCCTTTCCTAAGAGAACTGTGGCAAGCCTGTTGGCAGCTGAATCTTCCAAAATGCCCCAGTGAAGTTTGAAGTCTCCAAGAAAGCCATGGGGACTGGCTGTCATGACATTATCGGTGTCTGCTCTGGTATTCAAAACGTCAAGCACTTTTGTGCCATGAAAAGGCCGGTACCACTGCAGTATGATGAAGGGTCTCCCTTTGCATGCTGCGTCTCATGTTTGACACAGTGGCCATCTTTGGTAGGGGGAATATTTTAGGGAGACAATAGTAGTGCGTCAATCACTCTTTTTTTGGCTCTCACAAACAAATTCTTCCCAATCAAATTATGTAAACATGGCAACCACTAGGCAGGCGGAGGCAGTGCTCCACTCTGTAATACTCCTGAAAGCTCTCTTTTAGATTGATTACATAAGGTCTTGCAGCAGTTGCATTGCCAAACTAGACTTAAAAATGAATTGGGCATGGGAGGCCTATGGAAAGTCAGCAAAGAACACCTCAAATTTAACACTCCTGGGCTAACCTACATTTGTACATTTCCTTTGCTCATCAGGGACTTGTATTTTGCCAGGTCATGGTGTCTTAGTGCCTATGTGCGGAAGGAAAAAGCATCAGATCGATCACAGAAAACGGAATCATCTTACGGGCGCACAAGTCAGATGCACAACAACATACATGCTTTGCAGTTCAGTAAAGAGTTTACAGCTACGTTGTTGCATATTGAAAGTGCTGTTGAAAGCTTTTCTGTTAACATCTGTGACCTGTAGGCCTCACTGATTTCCAAAGCAGTGAACCAACTAAGCTAACAATAGAAAACAATTCCAAGATAACCTATTGTTGATGACATGACAGGGAATAGGAATTTCTTAAACCAGCTGTAGTGCCATACGGTCCCTTATTCTAAGGAGATTGAGCGGGAGCCTGCTTACCCATCATGTTTAGACCTTCAGACAGTGATCTTGTTGCTTAAATACAACTTTGACGTAATTCTACAAAGTTTGCTTTCCCACACATGGGTGACACAAGTGAACTCAGTTCAATGCACCAATGCTGAATGTGAGACAGGTTATTGTAGCCCTGCAAAACTCCACCCAGCACATTGTGGTAGTAGAGTTATTGCGTTTGGGGGACTAACAACCTGTGCAATGGGATTAGGGGGACCATGGTAAAAAAAAAAGTATTTCATTATTCACAATATCACACACACTGCACTAAAAAGAATAGACACTTTTAACTAAAAGCATTTATTACAACAGGACAAACCTCTTTCTCAGCACATCTAAAATAACTACACAGGATATCATAAAAACAGCGAAAATAAAATGAATATTGCTAACATGATTGAAATGCCATCTGAAACCTAACACCGTTCAATTGACTTCTATGTGCTACGCTAAGAGAGCATGAAGAGTAGTGCAACTTACAGTTTAGAGTTTCTTAGGGAGAAGTGATGCACTGCGTATCTTGTTAGCAAGAGCTGTCGTTCTCAGCTGAGGCGTGAAGGCAGTTTCTCCTGAGAAGTGCAAACACATGCTGCAGTAGCGGCCTTCCTCCAGGTCTCTGCTTTATCAGCAACAGGCGAGATGTAGCATCTTCGAAGTGCACTGGTAGTAGGTGAGACCTTCTTTGCCAGACTCTCGTGCAATAATCTGGGCGAAGGACCTCTCCTGACAAGTGTTCAAGTGGCAGTCCTTATATACTAAATTTTATCAGAGATTGGAATTTCTGACATAAGTTTAGGAGTGTCTGATAAAGATTATGTGCATCAAGGTGTGTGTCCCAAACGTTGAAGTGAAAGAACGTCATTATCTTGGCTATATGTCTGTATTTGTTCTTATGTGACCTTGACATGGTAATAAGTAGACACTGTCCCAGACTGATATCGCATCAGGTGTTACATCGATGTCATTAGCCGAATGTCTTGACACTTTCACAGTTCCTAGAAAGAAAAAGTCAGATGACATCTCTGTCAATGGCAGACATGACAGTGATTCTGCAAAAATCAGGAAAGATGGTGATTTACAGTACCTAAGAAAGCGTCGAGGCCTATTAAAAAATGGAGTCAGACCTATAGACTTTACACCAGTCTTCAACATTCTGTTCAGCTTGTACCTTTAAACCTGAAAGGTCACTGAACATTACTCATGTGCTACAAATATAAAATAAAGAGAGTGCGATTACCACAGACTCAAGAATTTCCATCCTCAGCAGAATTCCATTAAGGGAGCACAGCTGGCTGGTGCATCCATATGCTGAGATGAACTTTATAGCCATGTCGGGCAATGGTTTTCCAATTTCTGAGGAAAATCTCTCAAATAGACTGACAGCCTTTCCCTAATCCACAAATAACAGAAATGCAAGGAGGACAAGAGTAGGAAGAACAGCTGGTTTCCAGCAAGACCAAAACTTCCAAGAACAGCCCAGAGCCCTCATAATCACAACAGTTTTTAAAACCTGGAGCATTGGAGGGGGTGAAATGCAATAATTGCAGTGTCTTCTTGCACCATGCCAAGAGGCAATGCTTAATTTGTAATAGAATGAGTGCTGGTGCCCAAAGGTCTGCTCAGAACCCCTCAGCCGTTGCCATTAAATATCTGTGCACCGAATAACAATGCTGCATAGTCTTAAATCCACCTCATGTCTCTTTAATCTACTACCCGACACTTCCTCTCCCTTTGTCTCACTCTCTTGCAGGTTCCTGATTTCTCCCTCTGTGCCGGTTTTTTTCTGTTGTTCTCTTGATGATGATGATGATGATGATGATGATGATGAAGACAGATTTATAAAGCGCGCAGATACTCCTTGGAGTGTCTCGGCCCAAGTCTAACAGCAAGTGGAAGATTACAGAGTGAATAGCCAAGTTCGTAACCCTTTCCTAAAAGCAAGTTCGAAATTCTCCTGCCTCGGGTGCAGCGGAAGAGAATTCCATGCAGATGGCCCTAAGAAGGAAAAAGAGCACTCGCCAATCCTTGTCATCCTCACTCTCGGCACTCTAACAAAAGCCAAATGCGAGGGCCGACGGTTCCTGGCAGGATTGTAAAAATTAATACGGCAAGCAAGGTAACTTGGACCAATATTGTGCAAAGCACGAAAAATCAACACCAGTGCTTTAAACAAAATTCTCTTCCTTACTGGTAACCAATGCAAGGAAGAAAGATGCCTAGAAATCCTAGTTAATCCTGGCAAATTCAGTAGAAGTTATGCCGCAGCGTTTTGCACCATTTGAAGTCTGTGGATGGCACACTCTGGAAGACCGAGATATAAGGCATTAGAATAGTCCAGGCGAGATGTTATCGGAGCCTGGATAACTATTTTCCTGGCCGTAAAGGAAAGAAAGAACAAAAACTTTTTCAGAGCCCGCAGGATACCAAAACACATTCCAGTCACACCACTGGTCTGGGGTTGGAAAGATGAGCAATTGTCAAACTTAACCCCCAAATTCTTCGCTGTTTCCATGGAAGATGTAGGCGGAACAGAGCCATCTGGCCAGCATGCCGACCAGCTGGTAGGTGCTGTAGTGCCAAAAAGGTATTTCAGTTTTGTCGGTATTGCACATCAGTTGTTTCTGATGCAAACACTGCATATATGTAGAACACCAACTGGAATATGTATTAACGCATATTTATTAAAGAAGGCACAGATACACTTCCAGAAGTAACATTTTTTTAAAATAAAATGACTGTCGAAGCACGAAGTAGTTCACGAGGCTGGTTCTTTATGTCAAATCCTATTGCCTTAAGCTATCTCCGTTGAGGTAAGTGTAATGGTTTTCTGAGGCTGATGCATGGATCCATGCTGACATGCCCAGCAGTTGTTGGGTTGACTTTTTGTGTTTCTGTGAAAAACTCATGCAGCCGGTCTCCTGGTGAACATATTATGCTATGGTGGGGGGGATGTGCAGTGCTGGCTTATTGACTTGTTGGGGCAGTGAATGAGAGGCCATCTGCCTGCACTGTTGCTTCCCTCGCTCCTGTATACGCCTATGGGTCCTGGAAGTATAAACCTGTGACAGTCTTTCCTTGTTCTTTCTCCTTCTCTTGCTGCCATGGCTGTGAAGTATAAGGGCTTGGTGAACCTCCATGTCTTTGAAGACTGGTGCGGGGGAGCCGTAAGGCAACTCAGGAAGAACCTCCATTTCCCACTATATCCTCATGTAAGTATGTACAATCAAACTACCGAAAGTTTGTATAGGAAGTGATCCTCCTAGCAGGGAATGGGGATATGTGACAGCGACAGACCTAAGGAAAACATTTGTTGTTACGGCACCAGAATGTCGTTGTCAGACTGTCATCTGGCATTAAGATTGTGTCCTAAATAACATTTACAAAAATATCGCCCTCTTGGAGGTATTAATGGGAAATTCTACACCCACTGGGGCGATATTTTTGAGAACGATATGTAGGACACAGTAATTTTGTATACAGAAAAATATTTTGTATACAGAAACATGTGTATGTTTTGTGTGTGGGAAGTCTGTTTTTCAGGGTGGTAATGCCCAAGACCCCCTCCTTTTATGTTTCCTTCTCCCTTTTATTGATAACATAGTCTTCCTGCTGCATTGGCTCTTCCTAGCCTGGATCACTTGCTTTTTGCCATTTTATTTTTTGGATTGTATGACAAAACATTGTTTACAGAAATATCAAGTGATGCAGATATCATGTAAAGAATATGGTTGTCAGAAATATCAACTTCCTATAGGAAGTGACAAAGATATTGTTAAAAATATTGGTCGAACAGAATATCGACCAAACACAGGTAAGAATATTGTTTTTCTTTTAAAATATGCTGACTTTAAAGTAATTTACTTCCATTTTTAAATGTAACTATAAATAAATAAGTGTTAAGTAGTATTTGAATTGTTTATATATGTATGCATGTATATATGTATATACGTACAAATATCTTTTCAAAATAACATTAAACAATTTTTTAAATACATTTATTATAAAATATTAATAGTGAAATAAAATTACAATTAGCTAACATACACTCACATATATAAAGTAACCTAATCTAAATATTAAAATAACCATTAAAAATATTTTATATTATACTTTGAAGTAAATATAAAAAATCTGTCCTTTTGTTTGAAAAATAAAATAACATTTAAACAATTACAATTAGAAAAATAGTAGTAACTATAAAAATTAAGACCAGCATCAAAAAAGTAATATTTAAAGTAATATAACATTAACAAATGAACAAAATAATATTAAACAATAATATTACAATTAATTAATACAAAACCAGTGTAAGCAACAGTACGCAAAGTGTTTGACTTTCAACAGGTTACATTTACTCTTCCCATCCCAGTCTGAGCAGAAGTAGGGAACGCATTGGTCTTCAGAGGGGTTAGATTTACTATTCCCACTATACGCTAAACAACAGTAGGGAAAGTGTTGGACTTCGGACATGCGATATTTACTATTCTAATTTAATTAACTTTCCACTCTACACCCCTGCAGTCAACAACCCCCTCCTAAAATATAAATCACTCAAAGCATTTACTAAAAATGTATATTTTGTAAAAATAAAAAAACTTAAATTCCTAATATTACAATTAAATAATTTCCATATTCAATTTAAAATGTAATGTATAATTAAAAATTAACAATAAGATTAAACTAATTATAATTTAATTAACTTACCACATTGTTCCCCTACAAATTCAACAACCTGATACTACATTTTAAATTACTAAATAATAAGAATATATGTAGATTACACATTTAAAATAAAATCTATGTTTAAAACAATTAATAGCAATTATAATAACAAGACTGGCACCTACAAATTTTTAAGTAACAAATATATATTAAATTAATAATAAAAAAATATTAATTACAACTATATTAAAGTAAACAATATTAAATACAACAATATTATTTAAAACAATACTACATAGCAAAAAAGTTATTCTTATCTTCGATATTCTGATCCACCACATTTTTGTACTCATATTTGTTGATATTAAGGTACACAATATTGTTACTACGATATTTGTATCATTCATCAATTTTCTCTTCTTTTATTTCCTCTCCACTGTCCTTCTTTATGTCCATGGTGACAGTTTTTTTAAAATTATTTAATTATAACTTTTAATGTAGTTCCCTCCATCCATCCCTTTCACCAGTTGAAAGACCATCTTACCTCATCTCCTTTGCTCTAACCTCCTTACATTTTTCGCTCTCTCTACATCTTCTCTGTTTTGCCTCCACTGCTCTTTCTTCTTCCTGAAGTGGCTGTGTTAGATACTAAGGATGATAAACTACATCTGTGATTCAAAGCGGGCTTTTTTCAACTGTACATTATCCTTTACATTCATATTACTTTGGGCACTGCAAGAGCTTTTTTTCACGAGTTTGTTAATTTTCTTTTTTTCAAGACAGGCCATAATTTCGATTCAAGGTCTGGTGATATTTATGCTATTAAATAACATTTTTTTAATGATTCCTTTTTTTTCATCAGTTTGGCTATTAGTCAGCTTAACTGTTCAATAACAGATTTTGTCAGCCCTCATTGCTTAACCTAGGTTTCAGTCATTTATGTATTAATTTATTTATGTATTTATTTGTTTTAAAAAAATAAGCAGTGTTCCTCATGACCTACCTTTGAATATGTAGAAGATGCTCTGTAGCGTCTTTTAGTTGCATGAAAAGGCTGAAATATATCAAAATTGGATTATATGCAGGGACATGAACATCCCTACAGCGTCTTCAGATGGTGAGGCACAGTGAGGTACAGATCGGAGAATATATTGAGCATTGAGATTTAGGCAGGTGTATATTCCGAGGTAGTAGTAGATTTCATCTGATGTAACACTGTATAGCTCACAACTCTCTATTTAGTCACAGACCATCTGATCACGCACCTCAGTCAGTGATAGCTACTCCTACGAGACGTCATTCTGCAGAAATGTGGAAGCTACAATATTTATCTTGACAGACATTGAAGACTACTATAAACAAGCATTGGTATTGCCACTGAAAGAAATTAGCTCAAAGCTTGGCAAAGGCACCACACCCATGCCTCGTCATCCAGCTGCATCTCTCATCATCATCCGACTCATTAATGCATGGAGCCATGTTGATCATGCAGAACTCTTGGATCTGAATGAGAGGTGCAGTTCTTGATAAGGGCGTGGCTTCAGTTGGTGCAACAGGTGAAGTGGCACCAGGGCCCAGAGACTCGAAGGGCCTTCTGAACCCTGATTATTGCTGTATTTTATATTTCAAACGGCAGTTAGGGGCCTATTTCTCTCCTTGCACTTGGGCCCATGACCCACTGGCTAGGCTACTCCTACTAGAATAGTTTTCTACCTTCGTTATGAATTGAAAATAACGTGTGAAGTACAGATTCAGCATTTCACAAACTACTTGATTACTTTGTAGGTACGCAGCGCACAGCCCTAATCACTTCCCCTGTTGCTCAATGCTCACTCTGCTCAAGCCACAGGGTGTATTTGCTTAAATCTGCTATCCTCTTTTGCAGATATACATGTATACAGTGTCAAATATGGCAGCAATTTCACTGAACCAAACGGACATTGCACCATTTCCTTCAAAATTGCTGAATTAACCTCTGGTGCCTGCCACACGGTGCAGGGATGTGCAAAAACTTCAATTTTTCAATGGGAGCTTGTGCTACGGGCGGTTTCGGTCTGCCGCACAAGCGCCCATTGAGAAATGGAAGTTTGCGACCGCTCCATGTGTGGTCGCATTCTAATTGCGGTGTCGGAACCGCCTACTTGAGGTCGGTCGGTTCCACATCCGCATCGATACCTCCGACTGACATCGAAATCAGGCTCTTTGAATGTTGCAGCTCCTGCCCATCTAATTGTGTAAACTCGCTCACAATCTGCTCTTCAGGCACACACCTCCAATGAATCTGTGCAAACTACACCAGAGACTCACTGAACATTTTCTTTGCCATCAGAGGACCCTTCTGAGATTCACAGTCCTTGATCATTCCATTTGCTTGGGGGAGAACTTAGGGGGAACGTGCTGTGGAAATTGTGCGGAGTCCCTTTGCTGGAGAACCACTGCTGCTGGTCAACTCTATGGTTTTTACCTAGTCTGTGACCCCAGCCAACATATACTAAACATAACCTTGCACAGGACGACTGCCATTACTTTCTTTATACCTGTAATCTCTTCCCCTTCATCTCCACTTCCTAAATTGTAAAAAGTCCTGAAAAGCAACTATTGATCTTTTCATCTAACATCTGGACAGAGCTTCAATTCATGATTGTTACTGGTTTGTACTAAAGAAAACCTGCAATTGTAATAAAAAAAACAGTTGCGAAGATGCACATTTCCTGCACATGTCTAGAAACCTGTGACAGGTTTGGCCAGTTGATTGTAATATTGTTTCATTGGTTTCATCCTGATTTCTGCCCTCTCTGTTGTAGTCCCGCACCACAGTGAAGAAGCTTGCTGTATCTCCGAAGTGGAAGAATTACGGGCTCCGTCTCTTTGGCTACATTCACCCTTTCAAGGATGGTGAGTGCTCTCTTCTGCCAGTCCCCATGCTGCAGCCTAATTTCTACTGTCTATCCTTGCAGCCAGCCTTTCTAAAGTGCCTTTCCAGTGTGAAGAATTCTGGGTAATGTGGAGCTGACATGTAGCCCTGTGCCCCATCCATTGAAACGATAGCAAGGGGTCCTAACACAGTCAAACAGAAAGATAGTCATGTAATGATAGCTCAGTGGCTTCTTAAGGATTTGTGGGGCGGCGGGCCCTGGGCAATACATATATTTGGGCCCACCTGATGGAAACAATTTTAAAATTATTACCCCTTTTGGCTCATTCAAGCCTTCATGATACCAAACAATACTGAACTAAATGTTAAAACGTATGAAACTGATGCACGCAAAAACAGCTGACGCTCAAGCTGCATTGAGTCCGACATCCAGATAGTACCAAAAGAAAGCTGTGAACAAGACTTCATAAAGCCAATACTTTATTTGGATCTAGATTTTTTTTTATTTGAAACAATCAGTTTATGTGGAATTCGGTGTTCAACCAGTTTGTTACTTCCATTGTTAAATATTTAGTGGACTAGTGCACAGTTTTGAATAAGACTTAAGTACATAGCACTTGGAACTGTAGCTTTAGCTGTCAAATGTTTGTAATCACAAACCTTCAGTGATGGCGTTCTTGCTGCAACAGTGAGGTTTTCACCATTCTATTGGATAAAATCTAATGACTCTCTCCTAATTTCTCTTCTCCTGCCTTGTCACTGTTCTCCTCTGTATATGTATGCACTTCTCTGGCTAGAAAGTTACCCGTGGCCCTGCTGAGTAACAAATGCAATGGGGCACAATACAGGAGACATAAAGAAAACTGTAGAAGGAAGGGGTAGAGATAGAGATGATGTAGAAGGATATGTGAGCTAGGCAAAGGAGTAAGGTAAAAAGAGAAAACAAGGTAACCAGAAGGAAAGATAAAGATAGGTAGAAAGAGGGAGATGTAGGTAGAGAAATAGGTAAGATTTCAGTGTGGTAGAGAGATAGAAAGAATATGGAGAAGGAAATGTGGAGAGAGGCAGAGGAGTACAGTACTCCAAGGGGTGCAGTGGAGAGAGAGGTAATGAAGAAAAAGAGATGAATTGGAGAGAATTAAAGTCAGCGAAAAGTAGGCAGAGAGATTTGAGGAAAAACAGAGGTACACGATAGAAAGAGAAAAATGAGAAGAGGTATAGAAAAAATTGGGCAGATAAATCAGTGGGGAAGGGAGAGGGAGGTGAAGAGTAGAAAGAAAAATGTGCAAACCAAAAAGAGGAAGTTGAGACACATGCATGAGAAAGAGAGTTTGTACACAAGTAAAGTGTTGCGGGAGAAAGAGATGGTGAGATAGAGAGATCCATAAAAAAAGAGGTTGAGAAAGAAAGTTGAGATGGATAGCGTGTGTTGAAATGGAGAAGGAGGTTTAGAGATAGATGTGTTTGTGTGAGAAAGAGACAGTGAAATATCTGTTCATGATGGAGAAAAGGGGGTACAGACAGAGCAATAGAGGTAGCCAGAATGTAGTAAGATATTTAGAGAGCCAAAGGAAAGGGAACAGAGGTAGAATGAGTGGAAGAGGAGGTAAAGGGGTGAGGTGGTAAACTAATGGTGAGATAAATTGAGAAGTTCGGTAGTGCAAGAGTTGTGGGGTAGAAAGAGGTGAGGTAGTGTGGGAGATGTGAAGTTGAGAAAGAAATGTGATAGAGCGACGAGGGCGGAGTAATGAGGTAGAGAAAGGACTGAGAGAGGTAGAGTGAGATAAGATTTTAGAGACATGGTAAGAGACAGAGGTGAGATAAAGCTGGAGATGAGAGTAATTGAGGAAGGAGATACAGGGCGGTCAGATGGAAAAAGAGCAGAAAGGGTCAGAGAAAGAGTTTAGGTGGAGAGGGGGGATCGAAAGTGATAGATTCAGACATAGAGTGATAGAAAGAGAGCAAGGCCATGTAAGAAAGCGAAAGGTGGAGTGAGATGAAGTTGAATGAGGCATATTTGGTATATTGAGAGGGAGGCGAAGCAGACAAAGGTGAATAGAGAGGATTACTGTACATAGAGCTGAGATAGAGAGTTTAAGAGAGAGGGTTAAGGTAGAAGAGGTGAGGTGATAGAAGTAGAGAGAAATGACACAAGGATCATATTTCAATGTAGATGCCACCAACTCCCAGAGAGTGCAAGGGTTAAGCCTAGGCAGATAAATGGTAAATAAATGTTTATTGTCTTAGTTAATTAAAACCATAACAATTTTTGCCTCATACATAAACAGCGATAAAAATTTGTCATTTTCCTTAAAACCTTAAAATACTTTACATTCTCAGTTATAAATATACAAAAGTATACAAGAGTACATAGCTTACAATAAGTGCATTCTGCGTGCTAATTGGTTAATGATCCTCTGTATAATCAAAGAGTTGCTTTTCTTCCAAACTTAATTCTAAGATGTCAGATAGCCTCATTTGAATTTCATGGAGCGCGAAGTATTTTTACATATCGGAGCGATAGCTAACTGTTCTGCTTTCAAAGCCCGTTCTTGAGAATTAAGAAACTTTATCAATTGACAGTTCATTAGTGTTAGTTGGATCCAGACCTGCTATTATAGCCGATCTGCATGTCCTTATTCTTCTGGTGTTCAGCCCATTCCTTTGTAAAGTGACTCGTGCTGTGCAAAGTTTGGGACTTATGCAGATTAGGTGGATGAAGTCCTCTTTGTTGCTGCCGCAAAGCCGGCATGCTGTCGGTCCTTTATGGATCCAGGTTGGCTGATCTGCAATGGAGGGTAATTTGCCGAAGCGAAGGGCCATCAGATGTTTTCGATGAATCGAGAATGTGATGCTTAGATATTGTGCCAGCGCAAGAATATTATAACTTAATCACCATCCATGCATGTGTTCTCTTGCTAAAGATGTTTTTGTCAATTAACAAGGAGTGAAATTTTGCTGATTTTGTTTATTGCTTGTTTGAAGCTAGGCAGACAAGTCATGCACATTCAGGGGCAGAATTACTATATTTTAGTGCAACACAGTGTAGCAATCAAAGCTGCTGTGCTGCATTGTGCAATGGGGAGAAAGCATTGCAAAGTCATGCTTTCTAAAAATTGCCTGCAGCTGTAAAGTAACCCTGCGTTGGCACACACTAGGCTGCCTAGTGCCACACACAGTCTTTGCACTATTATGAAGAGGTGTGTTTATGTGGTGTGTTGCATAGGATTTGTTCTGGAAGCATACTGTTAATTTACGATATCTTATGCCTAGGCTATTCTTAAACATTTAACACTTTGTAAATGTTATGTAGAGGCAGCACACATGCAAAGATTGGAATGTTTGGAGAAATGAAAGCATTTCTTAATGTTAGGTTCAAGGTGCCATTTTTACTCAAAGTCCAGTTTGACTATTTTAGTAGATCAGGCTTTTCGTCGAAACTATAGATTGTTGCTCTAATCCACCTACGTTATGCCCAAGTAACTACACCTAAATGTAAAGTGGTCCAAAGCAGCACAAATACTTTTTCACTGGAAAGTAAATACCCGTGTGAATGTTTGCATTGGTTTGCATCACTTTGTGTGACTTTGCCATGGCCCAAATCTTAGTAAATATGTCCCTAAGTTTCTATTAAGCATGCCCAGATGACAGATTAGAAAAAGAAGCTGTCTTTTATGTGCAACTTTATTATGGCAGGAATTTTGTCTTTCCCATTTAGCGTACCGGGAGAACCCCCTTCCCCCCGAAAAGTGGGGACCCTGGGCAATTGCCCACTTTGACCACGCCTTAAAACGTCTCTGTGATAGATGTGTCCTATTGGCTAGAGCTGCTGAATTTGGAACTGGGGAACCAGACTCAAATCTTGGCCTCGGGTCAACATTCTGTAATTTTGGGTATATCACTTAATTTTCCCCTTCCTAAAATGTGTAGTGTACTCTGGTTTGCTAGTAAAACACTCTAATGTCTGGATTACTTACTGGTAATCTTCATTACTCTGAGTTTGCTTTATTACTCCGAGTTTGCTTTGAGAATTCTGGAAAAACAAAGAGGTGCAAGGTAGAGAGAGAAAAATGAGAACAGGTATAGAAAAATGGGTTAGCTAAAGAGAGTAGGTGGGAACAGAGATTAGTGAAGAGTAGAATGATACCTACTACTGGCCCCTCCAAAGTATCCTTTCTTCGTTTCTACTAAGGCTCTAAGGCCTACCCCCTTTACTATGCAAAGGGGTCTGATACCCCAGCACTTCCTTATGCTTTTGTGGTCCTAGTCCAGTGAAGAAGGATTTAGGTGGGCGGTGTTAAATTAAGTAATGGAATTAACAATGCAGACTCGACACAATAAAGATTGTTGGTAATCCAAGCCTTTCCTCCTCGTCCACATACTATGTGGTGCAGCGGCCAGGGCAGCTGACTTCGGAGCACAGGGCTCACGGTTCGATCCCCGGCTCCGACGGTAGCTCAGCTCAGCACCATGTGACTCTGGGCAATAGCTCACTTAATTTCCACGACGGCCCCCAGCGCATTGAGACCCGTAAGGGTGAGTAGTTCGCGCTTTACAAATACGAATTTACATTTTATTTACATTTACTACTTGCAGAAATACTAAAGCCTAAGGGGCCGATTCCGATCTCGGCCGGTAGTGCTCCGAATCGGATTCGGATTTACCGGATCCGATTCGGAGCCCTGTTTTCCGACCGAATCGTACGCGGGTCCGGCCGAGCGAGTACGATGCAGGCACCCGCGAAATCTCCGACCGACTCGAACGCGGCTTCAACACGCTCTGACCGACTCGCATGGACACGACTCGCACCGCGCTATGGAGACGTTTCCCGGCCGGGTAAGTACGATGCGCGCCACGAGCAGTCCGATCGACTCGCGCCGTCCGGCTCGAAAAAGCTGTCGGAGCCGGACTGTGGGGGTCCGCGTCGGACCCCCCTGTACGCGTAGGCGCGCGAGTCTCACACAGGGGGGACCCATGGGTCCCCCCTACCTGTGCATGTACGCCGCGATGCGCATCGACGGGTACCTGCTGTAGGGGGCGCCCTTGTCCGCCTCGCACCCATTGAGTCAATGGGAGCCCGCGTACGCGTTGTACGACCGGCTCCCATTGACTTCAATGGGAGTCCGACCGACTCGAGTCCGATGGCATGCGTGCGCATCGTACTCGTTCGGTCGGACTGCCAGAGTCCGATTCGGTCGGAAATCTCTCCGGGTCCGGCTCGGTCTGAGAGATTTCCGGTCGGAATCGGCCCCTAAATGTCTTCTTCAGCACGTAAAGTACAAAATATGACACTGCCAGGAGTCATGCCAGAAAACCCCGAACAATTGCATTCTGTCATGTTCCTGAATATACACCACATCTTAAGGTACACTGCCACATTTCAAATCTTTTTATACTAAAATCTAAATCTGTTCATTTAGCCAAATTCAACCTGTATTGATTAACAAAAGTTAAAGAATTTGAACAAGTTGCTATAGCACAAATGTCTCTAGTAGACACCACTGCTCATTCTGCCCATGTCCAGCCATTCCTCTTGTAGAACAGGCTTTTATAGAACCTGGAAGGAGGTGGTCAGTTTTGTTATAAACTAATACAATCATCTCCTCCTTTATCCAACTACTTAAGGTTGTCAAGGATGACTTACATCCTCTCTTTCATGGTGCAAAAATAAACAAAGGAATTGTAGTTTTTTTTATAGTATAGTGTTCTGTGCAAATCGATTGTTACTGTGCAATCAATTTTTACTGCACTTACATCTAGTTTCTTTAAAGAATGGTCTCCATCTGAAACTGAATCAGGACATAACACCGGCAAAACTATTTCCTGATTCCTATGAAGTACGGAGTTTACCTTTAGATAAAGCTTGGACCCATCTTCAAAGATATTCTATCCTCAAATATTTTCAAATAGGGAGGATTACATAATAGTGCATTCATCTCACCCAAAAGTCTCACAGTAGTTATGGCCACCAAAAACACCACTTTTTGGTTCAACAATTTTTCAGCAACCTCATCCAAAGGTTCAAATGGTGGCCCTTGCAAGGCTGACAATGTCACTGGTAAGTCCCACTGGAAATTAACTCTTCACTCTCCGTCTTTAAACTTCAATCTTTTAAATAACCTGGCTACCCAACCTTCAATAACTGAGAGGGAATACCAGGGAATTTAAAAGCCTTAATGGTTCCCTTTGTAACTTCAAGTTTGGTAAAGACAAACCTTTGTTAAAGCCCTCTTGAAGAAAGTGAAGAATACTCTATGGAGCACATTATAGGGAGAGCTCTGATTTTCCTGATACCACTTACTAAAAGAACCGTTTGTGATGATTTTAATCCTTCTTCTTGGACTCTCTCTTAGAAGCCTGAAGGGATTTGAAACTGAAAGAGAGAGGTGACTTTGTAAGCCTTTCCCTTTCAACTTCCAGACCCTCAGTCTCAGACGCTGCAGGTAAACTAGAGAAACAGTGTGAGGAATCAAAGGACCAGAAGCAGGAACCATATGTTGTCTGTGAACATCTCCTAAGAAACCGAAAGCACTGTCTCCTTGGCAAAAATCGACAAACCAGTATTATCTACACCTCCTTCCTCTGGACCTTAGAAATAAAGTGAGACATGAGAACAATATGGGGAAAGGCATACATCAGGAACTTGAACCATATACTTGCTAATGCATCTACTCGCATTGCACAGGGATCCTGAAACCCGGAATGAAATTGATAGGTTATTGTGACAATCCGCAAACAGTTTCACCTCCGGATGACCAAACCTCCTGCATATCTCCTAAAACGTATGTGGTGGCAGCCTGAGTTTCTGTGATGATGGAAATATTCTGCTTAGTGAGTCTGCCTCCACATTGTGCTGACCCGGAATGCGGACCATCCTGAGGGATCTCATATTCTTTTACGCATATCCCAGAATCATCTGAATCAAACTGACAGTGGAATGAATCCTGGAGCCAAATTGACAATTAACTTATGGCATTGTTATAGCATTGTCTGTCCGTATTAGTACTGTGGACCCTAGAATGTCCCTTCCACACTGCCATGAGTTCCCTCCAGTTGGATGAATGACCTCCCTCCTATATCACCAACTGACTTTGAGCTGTTTTGGAGCCAAAGACTCCCCTCCATCCCAACCTGCCATTATTAACTTGTTACAACTGTCTCTGGAGGAGGTTTCAGTAGCACTCCTATCTCCAGAGACCCTGGCTGTCACCTCCATCACTCTGTGTTACTGGAATCAAAGTGTCGAATTCGGAGAGATGAAAGACCATTGCCAAAGAAAACGGAGTACCAGCAGTTCCAGGTGTAATCTCTCCCAGGGGACCCACAAAGGGGCATGATGCCTGTAAAAAAAACATAATTTCTATGAAGAAGTTTTTGTGATGACTAAAACTTTCAATCATGTGAATAAGGAGAATTGCATACCATGCCCCCTTGGACTTGGATCTGATCCCTGGCCGGGGCCTGCTCCTTTAGTAATAGATGCCCCAACATCTCTCTCAATGTTCTTCTACTTGCCATAGGAAGGGGCACTATTCCCGTCTTTTGTTTGGAACTAAGCTCCTATGTGTTCAACGTTCTGGGTTGGTTACATATGTGACTTCTGAAAATTTATCAGAAACCCAGATCTCTCCAGGATTTGATCTGCTCTCTGTATTTCTTGCAAGGCTTGGGCTTGTGTTTGAGATACAGTCATCAGGTCATCTAAATATGGAAGGACTTGAATATTCTCCTCCTTTGATGGAGACTCTCAGGGATGCCTTGATACTAAAAGGAAGGACTTAAAACTGCCAATGTAACTCTCCAACTGCAAAACCCAGGTACTTCTGATAATCTTTCTGTAACTTGATGTAAAGTGTTCATTTTGAAGTACAGTGTTGTGAGGGAGATCCCGAAATCACAAACTAGTCTGTGCTGGTCTTAGGATTTCTTTACCAGGAAGACCGTGCAATAGCAACCCTTCTTCCTTTTTTCAACTGGTGCTCGAGCAGTTGCATTTTTGCCTAGGAGCAATAGCACATTCTCCTCCAAAACCCTCATTTGTCGAGATTTCTTGGAACAGATGTGGGAAGAAACCTTCATTCTGGAGGAATTATTTGAAAGTCCAATGAGTACCCCTGAGATACCAGTTGACTCACCCAACTGTCTTTTACTTCATTCCTCCATGCCCAATTAAACAAAGATAGACGGTCCCCCACTTTCATTGATGAGCTTTGCTACTCGGAATGGTCAAGACCGTTTCCTCTGACTTCCTTTATGTTCCCCTTTGCCACCGTTTGGTGCCTTGCCTGAAAACGGGACATATTTAAAGATGGATCAAAAGGCATCCTCAAAAGACAGGACTTCTGGAATGCTTCCACATTTCAACCCCTCAGATAAAGCTGCCTTCTGGTTGCAACCATACCACTTGCTGCCACTGCGGAGGCTTTAAGGTTGTCAAAGGTTATCTCTGAAACGAACTTTGCTTGGGCTTCCATTGCTGTAATAGCTGTGCTACATCTTCACCTTTCAGGATTGCACCATGCAAGGACTGGAAATCTTTGACCAAAGACTGAGACATGTATACAGGATAAACTCCTGCTCTCATGGACAAGTTGAGACCAGAGTATGCTCTTTTAAAGACACTTCTCCTTTCTTACTTACCAGATCATTGATCACGATATCATCAAAACTATTCCTGTCTGGCCTGGAAGTTGGCTAACAAGGGATCAGTTACTACTTTGTGGGGAAGTTTCATTCGCTCTTAGAGCATATAATCTCCCCATAAATCTAGGAACAAACAATGTTTCAGGGTCCCTCCCTTCCCTCCTAAACAACCCAGGAATAGCCAAATGTATAGGAAATTTTGGGATTGCTGGCTTATTGAACTGTCTGAACCATTCCCCGCTTTTGGAATGGGAATGGTTCCACAGACAGTTGTAGATTAGTATACAAATATGAGATCGGACCATGTGACTCCTTCTGGCTTTATATCCCCTTGGGCATATCAAGCTCCACAGTCGTCCTCATCATCATAGCTTGGTGAAGACCAAGAAGAGGAAATCGATGAAGGAGATGTATAAAACATCTCTGAGGAGCCTCATCCTGCAGGGGACCAGGACTTGTTTGTTGAAATTGGCTGAAATAGATCTCCCCAGCAACTGTCTTCCTGACAAGGAGCTGGCTAAATCCTTGTCTCTCTGAGAGGATGGTCTCCTGGGACTATCATGATGTCTCCTTTGTCTTCGAGGAGAATGCTTCTACTTCCTCGTATCATGTAAATTGGGAAGAATACACATTCTCTCTCTTCCCTTATCTAAAGGCCCTTTCTCTCTTTTTTTTTTAGAATCCTAACAATATCTAAGGATTAATCACAGACAAACACATACATTTGTTATACCATATTCTATATGTGGAAGTATTCTATTATGTTGTTGATAGTCTTTCATACATAGTAGTTTATTAGAATTAACCTCTCGGGTATAGCAAACCGAGATTACTCAAGAACAGATAGCAGGCAAAACCACAGAATTGTGAGAAAAATGCTTACTCGCATCCTCTGTTTTGTCTAGTTTTGTCTCACACAGGACGGGCCAATGCTCTGCCGGAGAGAGAACACACATACAGTCATGTCAGTATATTTTGGTTTAAAGTGGCTCAGTGCACCGCGTAATGCAGTCTGCCCGCTATCACATCTCTCCTCCTTCCGCGTGCCGATGCCCCGCTATAAAGAGGACATAATGACTGTATTAAAGTCTCGGGCCTCGCAACTTCTTCAAGTTATCAAGTGGGTCTGCGCGCTGTTTTCAGTACTAGAGATAATTATAATTCGCACTGTGGCCAGTGCATTGTGCAGTAAAAAATAAATACGCTAAAGGGACACACAAAAAATAAACCGGAAGATCTGGGGATATGTACTCCCCTTCAATAGTAAAGGGGTGGGCCTTAGAGCTGCAATAGAAACAAAAAAAGGACTCTTTGAAGGGGTGGTTTTTGGTGGATGCCGTTCCTCTACACTTCACTTAGTGAGGAATGGGACGAGGTATGCGGGCGAGGAGGTAATGCCCCCAGACCAGGTTCGCACTATATAAAACTGCAAACAAAAATCATTTTTAAAAGTCCATGTATGTTGCCCTCTTCTTTTCTCTTCTAGGACCCTTAGTCTTACAAGGACTTCCCATTAGTGAGGCTTTCCAGTGACTCCAAAACTATCCACCTCATACCCTGTGCGACTGACTCAACACTAAATAAATGTCTTCATGAGTATTTGTGCTGCAATGAATGGCCCATTACAGTACTCGTAATTTACAGGGGGTAACTACCTCTCCATCTCCTTTCCTCAACCAAGTGTTAGCTTGTCTGGATCGAAGTTGTTCAATTTTATATTAAGTTTCAATAACTGAGCCCTTCTGAGAAGCAGCTATGCTGCCAGCACGGTTGCTGTTGTCGGCTGTCAACAGTTTTCTTCTGAAGATTGTGACCTCTTGCAGCCGAAACTCAAACATCAAAGACATTTTTGCCTCTCATGACCATGGGGCGAGATATCACGCTGCCCTTATGAGCACGTGGCTCCTTAATGAGGTCTCGCAAAGAGTGGATTATCTGCTCGTGCAAAAAGATACCATGAATGATGGTGACCAGAAAATGATAGTGGCCCATGGGAATTACCTTAAAAGCTTGGGTTCCCTCCTTAACATTTTTCAGAGATTGCTCTCACAAGGGAGCAAGATCTGGATGTAGGACATTTAACTCACTGCCTCAAACTTCTTTTTTTCTTGGAAGTGTTTTTTTTAATAAGTTGCTCACAGTTTCAGAGAGTCGCAAAGTTACACCAGGAAGTAAATGACAAAAGAGACTCCCTTTAATACAAATAAATAAGGAGCAGGTTCTTTACAGGCTGATAGATACGCAAATCAAGAGTGTCAAAAGACTGCAGACAAGTTATGGAAACAGATTTCTCTTGTAAACCAGGCTCAACAAGAGCAGACAAATCCAGGGTGTGAAAGAAATCTAACACTGCCAAATGCTATTTGTAAAACAGTGTAGAGGAGCTGCCTCTGGATCCGAGCCAATACCAGGAAGTATTGATTTCTCTGTATGCAGGGTAATGGCTTACTTTCCCAGGGCTGTGTCATAAATGCATTGACCTCGAGGACACTCCTACTGTTTCCTCAGGAGATTTAATATATAGGCCTTGAGGTATTACATTCTAAATGAGATTGAGCAGCGTACACACCGCCAGGCTCAAAACTAGGCAGTGGAACCTACCCCCCTCCCCTGATCACTGCTCTCTCCCCGATGAATGTAGAAATTTGGTTTGGATGTGCTACGTGCTGGACCCAAAAAGCTCCAAAAACGCCTGAAATGAAGACATTGGCCATCATTATGTGAGAAAAGTAGTTTTTATTTGCAGCTTGGGGACCAAATTCATGCCTGTTGGTCACTATACTCCGCTAGGAAAGCGTAATGAGGGATAGGCTTACAACCAAGGTTTCCCATTCTCCATACCAATATGGCCTCCTTAAGAAACAGGGACGACACATTCCCCAGAATTCAAAGGGATTGTCGGCCCGCAGGCCCGCAATGTTATTGCATAGCTATAGACTAGAGACAACAGTCAGTGAATTGGAGGTAGTCGGTATCTCTAAGGCCCCTTTGTATTTATATGCATTTATTGTCCTCTGTAAACATTTCATATGTACCTGCACGTGTCTATATCCTCACATTTTGTCTTATTACCCCGTTGCGACTTTATAGCACTCTGATGCCCTTTTGGGATATGTTTGCATACATTCTTCCTCATAAACTGTGAGTTGTGACCATCTGTTTTCACCGTTCCCTTACAAATTGGCATAAGACTTTGCTACGAAAAGTCTTTTTTAGCAGACTCCTGTATCATGTGCAGTGATCCCGGGCACTAACTCTCCTTCTCACCAGTTTCAGTGTTCCAGGAATTCACCATAACACACATACTCAGAAATGGCTGTTTCTCTTTCCAGGGGACTTCCAGTTCGCAGTCGCTTCAGATGACAACTCCGAGTTCTGGCTCAGCACAGATGAAAGCCCGGCCAACATCCGGCTCCTGGCATATGTGGGAAAGGTACAGTGCATCCATGCCCTCTGCTGCTTCACATTCACTCCGTGAGGAGATTGAACACAACATACATGTACAATTGAAAAAAATGTGGACTCGTAAATGCAGGCTGCTGATTGGTTGGAGCGCCAAAGGTTCATCACTTTGTTATACCGCTTGGAACATCTACAATCTGAAAGGAGCAGAGAAGGCCATGTCATTATTGAATACTTAGCCAAGGCACAATTGATTGGCAGAGGGCGAGGGCCTTTTCCCCCTTTTGTGTAAGTTGATTGGTAACTTCCAACAGCTATTGGCAGTGCTTAATCTGAGGCGGATGTTGCAAGTGGGACCCACTGGTACTTATTTATTCTCAGAAGACATTAATCCAAGGCAAGAGAGAGAAAATAAAGAAGGTGGAAACGGGGAGGAAGGCTGTCTTGCTTTGCCCTAAAAAAATACCACTCCCACACGATGGCCCAAACACGACGAAGCGAGAGACATATAACACAACAACACCTAGAAAGGGGTTTCACTTTACAAAATGAAACACATCAAATACTCTCTTTTTAGAATAAGGCTTGGGGTTTTATTTATGCAATGCTCTCTAACAGAAAGGCTTTCCCAGATGCAACATTCAAATGTATATAGAGATATATATTTATATGCAAGCAATAATAACACACTTGGTAAATGTAACAGTTAAATGCATGAATAATAAAAATGAATAAACAAGCAGCAAATAATACTGGACGTCTTGCAAGAAATCAGAAAAATATATACACTAAATACATCAAATGATTACTTTGGATGTGCACTCTGACTCACCCACCTTCCATGCAAGCATTCCAGGGCAAAAGGAGTTCCCACATTACCTCAACATTCTCACATGTTCCAGCCTTTATATTAACGAAGCTTATGAAAGCCTTCGGTACATTGAACAATCTCTTCTCCAAAAACAAAACAACCTTGAACGTGATTTACCCAAACAACTTGCAAACACTCTGTGGGCCTGTCTGTGCGCGCAAAAAAGCTCAAGCAAGGCAGAGTCAGAATTCAGGATGACATGAGGCCATGTCAAAGCCAATAGTAAGAACCTCATAATTCTTCCCAATGTACAACACAATGTACATTTGTGCACCACTGCCAATAGCATCACATACTTCATCTCTCAATGTACAACAAATTGCACATTTGTGCACCACTGCTCATAACACTGCACTTCGAGACCAAAAAGTACATTTCACACCTCTCTCTCTCTCTCGTACTTTCAAATACACACCCCACACGTTCTGTTCTTGGCAAGGCTGTTCTACTCTGTGACAGCTCTCACTTTAAGACTGCAAGATTACATGAAAGAAACCTTCAAGGGAAAAAGGCATATGCAGGAGGTCGTACATTCAGGCTAGGATAAAGTAAAACGCCAAAAGGCAATTAAAATGATGGTAGTCAAAGGTCATCACGTGGTGTCAGACCATATGAGTGCCTCTAGCCTACATTCCACCCATTGACCTTTGACTATCATAACATACATATATCAAAAAATGAACATCTTAAGTGAAAGCACAAATATAAATGAAGCACATATTAAAACAGTGACATTATAAAAGCCTGTTCATTTTTTTTTTAAAAACAAGCTCATGCATATCTGAATACTTCATTTAAAATAACTCATGCATATCTGAATATTTCATTTAAAATAGCTCATGCATATCTGATAATAACTTGGCTGTAGGAATACACAAAATGAATGAATTAATTGATGCTCCTAGTGTTATAAATGGCCAATTCTGGACCTTCTACTATTGAAACAGCCAAACTTATTTATTTTGCTTAAAATAAAGGAACTTCAAAATCATCTTCATCGAACTGAACACTTCTCCAGTAACCTTCTAGATCAGTGGTTCCCAAACTTTTAACTCCTGAGGACCCCTATTGAGTCACTGCTGGAAGCAGAGGACCCCCAAGCAATTCGTACGATTTAAATTTCAAACATTAAAACAGTAATTCGAAAAAAATACACACGTGTGCACACCAAACAGATACCCAAATTACTAAAGCTTTTAGTATTTTATATTGAAAAAATTTGCAAAATCGAAACTTTTTAATAGGAAGGTTGGTGCTGCATCTCGGCGACTAACTTTTCAATATTTGGCTTTATTTTAGAGTATGAGGCTCCTGCTCCTGACGGGGCCGGACTGGCACCCAAAGCAGCCCTGGCAAATGTTGTCAGGCCAGTCCCTGTACGGTGCACACCAAATGCAGTGAGTGAGCCTGGCCACTACAAAGCGGACTTTGGGGGGCTCTCCCACCAAGAAAATTTGGGGGAAAATGGTGCATTCTACAACACATTTCTAATTATATATTGAATTGTATTCGCTTTCAAAGCATAGTAAATGATGACCTTACTATGCACCAATACAACAATCTTTTTGGGGCTCTTCCATGAATCCCTCCCTATCATCCTCCAACAGTGCCTCTCTTCTTCCCATAGCACCTCTGTCACATGTATTTCATTTGTTTTATAGCATCTCCCATACTAGTGTAGGGTGTCAGAGCACTTTACATCACACACATACAGAAACAATGGGGGAGATTTACAAAAAAGTTGTGCAAAGCAGTGCAGTCCCCGCGAGGCTGCGCTGCGTTGCGCGACAGGGAGGGAGCAGGGGAGCGCCATATTTCCAAAGCTATGGCTCTCTCCTCCCCTTTCTCTGGCGCCGGCGCTGATTTCAGTAGCCCCGCGCCATGCACACACCTTAGCGCTGTAGTGCTAAGGTGTGTGCATGAGTGTAGCATAGGTTTTGTACAGGAAGGGTACCCTTCCTGTACAAAATACTATGCTACACTCATGCACACACCTTAGCGCTGTGCTAGACACGAGGGAAAGCTTTTCCCACTTTATAGGCGTGCTGCACAGTGCAGCACGCATGCAAAGCCGGAAAAGGAAGGAGAAATGAAAGAATTTCTCCTTCCTTGTGCCAAGTTGAAAAGGGCGCAGTGTTCTCACACTAAACCCAATCTCCTGTTTTTAGTAAAATGGGTTTAGCGTGAGAAACCTTGGGTGGTTGCATGGGAACAAGTTTAGTGCTGGAAAGTAAATTACAAAAAAAAGATTTTGCGTTTTGTGTCACTTTTGTGACGCAAACATGGCGCAAAAGCTTAGTAAATCTCCCCCAATGAATCATACGTGTGTAAATCAGTGTATAGAAAATGTTACATAGGGAAAGGGGACTTCAAGGTGTAGGATTCACATGTCATCCATACTGGTAAGCATTTTTTAAGAGTGCTTGATTTGGAGAAGCACAAAATCTGGTTTCAGAATGTAACAGTGGTTAGCATTGACTTTAATTATAACAATTTAATTCTACCCAAACATACCTTTTTGGCAGCATCAGGATAATGAAAGACTGGGAAAAAAGATGGCATACTAACTTGTACCATGCAGTTTGTATACAGCTCTTTGACGGCAGTTCATAGCTGACGGTGCTAGATTATGATTGTAATTTATGAACTGCACAGTAACAAAAGAATCTCTGTGACAAAAGCAGTAACCCAGCTATGCACATAAAATACTGTTTTATTAAAAATGCATGGTACACGTTCTTTGGAGCAGGCATATTAACCCTCTGCGCTACCTACCATCTCTCTCCAGCAGGTACATTAATCACTCGAGTTATCTTGACACTTTTATTGTTGTTGTAAAACTGCAGATTATACAAGGAACTTTGCATTGCTTTTAAGACAGCTGCCTGCGGACCCCCTGGGAATGTGTCAGGGACCCCTGGGGGTCCGCGGACCCCAGTTTGGGAACCACTGTTCTAGATTGAATGAAAATATTCTTCTGTGTGAAAAGTCAACACTCTCTTGCTTTGAAATTATCAATTTTGGTGATTCACCCAAAGGATTTCAGCAACGATGTCGGTTTGCGCTGACCTGTGATCACTCCAGGGTTGGGGGGGGGAGGAGGGTCCCACACCCTCATGGGCCCACTCTTACAAAGGCACACGCAGGACAGGGACATCAGGTACACCAACACGTTGCAGTATGATCTGAAAAAGAAACAAGCATCACTCTTCTTGCAAAAAAATATTTTTCAAAAAGCGCACGTTATCCTTTTTCTGTTTTGGGTCTGATGGCACAATATTATAATTTCTGTCTGCACGGTTCTCTGCTGGCTCTGGGGAATTATCTGAGAATTCTTCCCACACTATGGCCTCTGAATTCTTGGCATTGGATTGAAACTCTACTTCGCCTTGCTCAGTAAGAAGGGCTGGGGCAGTCTCCTTCCTGACTATCTCTCCATACACTGCTGAATACGTGCACCCTTGATCATTTGGCATGAACCCAGTGCAGTTCATCTGCCCTATCTGCTCTGGCAACTTTCCTTTCTCCAACTGACCCTTCACCATCTGTGGGACTGGTCTGCGCTGTGCATACTGACAAATAGGAATCACAGTTCGAAGTAGGTCTAGGACAATATGCATCCCTTCATTCTCTGCCCACCTGTTGGTATGATCTTTCTCTCCTAGGTGCTTGCACTTAGTTATGCACACCAAATCAGAATCGTGTGTCACCACCTCTGTTTCCAAGATTTTAGCCTTTTCATCTGTAAGGGACTTAAAGGTTCTATATAGTGAATGTATAGGACAATGAGCATCTACATGATACACAGTAGCTGCGCTTTGCAGTAAAATTTGCCACATTTCCCTGTTCCACTTCACTGGGGAATCCTGTGTCTCAGGCACCTCAAACACCACCCCTGGACTTTCTATTGGGACCTGCACAAACTGTCCCTGCAAAACTGCCGTTTCTGTCTGTATGTACCATTTGATCACATTTGCTCCTTGTGCGTTACTTGTTCTGTTTAACTCAGGGAAATTAATCAGCCATTGCATTAAAGAAATTTCAAAAGTCAAAATCACATTATGCCTTACTGTCATCTGCCCAGTGTCTGTCAGCATGCAAAAACACAAAAGCACCTGTATCTGCCCTGTCTGTCACAGCACAACTCCAAAGCAACTGTGTCTGCCCTGTACCTATCAGAGCACAAGTCAAAATCAACTGTCTGCCCTGTGTCTATCAGAGCACATTCAAAACCAACGGTGTCTGCCCTGTATCTATCAGAGCACAAAAACACACACACAATTGCGTCTGCCCTGTGTCTGTCACAGTGCAAGCAAAACATTTTCCAGCATTTGAAAATGTTTCAGTCCAAAAGTCTAAGAGCACCCTCTTCTTTACTTGTTTTTCACACATACTCAAAGTGGCACACTGCCCCTGAACTGTCACATGTAACTCAATGTCTCCTTTCTGTATTGGCCACACGTCTGAAACAAAGTGCATAATCTCTTTTGCAAATTCAAAAGCACATTGCTGCTCCTCTTCCCATTCAGACTCATGTTTTAAAATTGCATTTTTCATAACGTCTCTCCATGTAAAGCAAGGTTTGTCATTCACTGACCAGTCTGATTTAGAACTGCCACCAACGTTCGCTAGATCTAAAAGGCTGGTTTGTTTATCTTCCTGCACGTTTACATTTTCTCTGTTCAACGTTACTTCAGAAGCTTCTAATTCAACCAAAATACCATTAATTTCTGGCTGAGGAACATCCTCAAAAGAATTAATTAAAACCTCCTGTGAGAATTGTAAATTAACCTGCAGCTTCTCTGCATCCACATTTTTCATGAATGAATCACTCTGGCTATCTAAACAGCCTGGCACAATAAACTGCGTCGGTGCTTGGTACATTTTCAACTCTCTTTTCAAATATTTATTTTCAGATGTTAAAATGTCTGACTTTTCTTTAGTTTTAACTAACTCCCTTTGCAGCTCATAACGTTCTTTTGTTAACTGCCCACATTTTTGATACATTCTGAGCAATGCATTCAAAATGATACCACTATTTCTCTCTGAAATGCCAAGTTGTTTTCCCTCTTTAAGAGAAAAATCATGTACACATTTAAATATCTGGGTTTGCCCCATATCTGTTAAACATGCATTAGAGGCAACTTCCCACCCAAATAACTCAGTTGGCATCTGGGAATCTGCAACTGGAAACATGGACATTTTATGCTTTAAATCTTTTTATTGATTTTAAAGATGCATAGGATAACATTAGCCGCCACCTACATCCCATGGCCGGTGGGGAACAATCGAGAGATTATATAGGACAGAATGATATGAGAGGTAGGAAACAAAAGTATAGTAGGAGAGATAGAGGAGTTACAATGCCTGGTATGGGCGTCTGCTTACTCATGGTCAATAGGGAGCCACAGGTGGGGTATGCCGTTTACTGGGGGTGGTCTCCTGAGTGGGGGAGTGTGTTGGTAAGTCAGAGCACTCGCAGATATCTCGGGCAGGTAAGCTCCATAAATTCGGAAGAGAGGAATTCAATGGTGGTACCCCATGTTTTGTCGAACCTGGGATAGGTACGGGACAGGCCAGCTGTGATCTTCTCCATTCCCAATATTTCCCATACTTTATATAGCCAGTCTAGTTTAGTCGGAACCTCTTCTGTTCCCCAACGGGCCAGCAGCGCTTGCTTAGCGGCGCCTAGTGTTAAGGTGATGGCTCGTCCCCGACATGACCGGAGAGGATAGGTGATGGGGTTTGGCAATCCCAATAGTGTCTAGCTGGGAAATCTGGGAATTTCGGTGTTGTGTATGGAGTCCACCTCCTGTGGCACTGTGTTCCAATAAGTCAGTATCTTCGGACAATGCCAGAGGATGTGTGTAAGGGTGCCTGTCTACCCACAGTTTCGCCAACACAAGTCGCTGCCCCTGGGTTTCCATTTTGCAGTTCTAGCTGGGGTATAGTACCAATAATGTGCTATCTTTAAAAACATTTCTTTCCCTGCGGAACTACAAGATGAGGATCTGGCTCTGTGTATTATGTCCTGCCACTCCTTTGGGGAGAATTCCAGTTCAACTTCCGATTCCCATCTGCGCTGCGGTGTCACATATGAGTTTACGTGTATTAAAAAAGGAGTAGATATCTGACAGCAGTCGTTTGTCGGAGGAGCGTGTGATATACCACAGCTCAAATTTAGTAAGGGGTCGGCTCGCATGCGGTTGCACTAGGGGTTGTGTTACCCAATGTCGGAGCGCTAGGTACTGCCAATATGCATCTTGGGGGATCCCAAAACCTGAGACCAATCCGGGAAAGTCTATTATCCATACCTTATCAAATAGGTCCCCTATCCTTTTACAGTTGGCTTCTTGCCATTTCAGATATCCAGATCCCTCCCGCGCTGGTTGGAAGTCTGGGTTGCCTATGAAAGGTGTTAGTGGAGAGAGGGGGTTGAGAGGCCAAAAGGCTCCTGCACTTTGTCCCATGCCCCTATAGTTGCCCGCAGTGCTGGCGAGAGAGAAGCACCAGCTGGTCTGTGACGCCTAGGGAGCCAGGGAACTTTCCAGATATGCATTCCAGCAATTGCGCGATCGATAAAACACCAATGTTTTTCTGACTCCAGCTTGTACCATTCGACCATGTATCTTAATTGCGCTGCTTGAAAGTATTTCTCTAAATGCGGGACCCCAAGAACCCCATCGGCTTGTTTCAGGAATGTTTGCTGTCGTGCCTTACAGGCTCTTTTCCCTTCCCAGATAAAGTTCCCGATAAGGTGCTGCAGTTGCGCCAATATTCGTGGGGGGGGACATAAGTGCAATGTCTGCATCACGTAAAGGATACGAGGAAAGAGTGTCATTTTGATGACCGCCAGTCTGCCCAGCCAGGACATGGTGTGTTTCTTCCAATTTAAGAGCTCGCGTCTGGTCTGATCCAGCAAGGCCGAGTAGTTAACCTTAGCCGTTCTTTCGGTCGTGGGGTATATCTGCAGCCCTAGGTAGGAAATGCCACCGTGGGCCCATGCAAACGAGAATGTTTGACACCGTTGTTCCTGCTCAATTTGGGGCAGGGTCAGGCCAAGCGCCAGTGTCTTTTGTATGTTAATTTTGAATCCGGAAACCTCACTGAATTTCCCAATCTCCTCTAATAGGGGGGGCAGGGAAAGCGTCAGGTGCGTAAGGAATAGTACCACATCGTCCGCATTTAGCGAAATTTTGTGTTCTCTGTCTCCCATCCAAATCACAGTAACCGAATGGAGTTGTCGGACCCTTTCAGCAAATGGCTCCATATAGAGCGCAAAAAGTAGAGGGGAGAGCGGGCACCCCTGGCGAGTCCCCCTCTCGATCCTGATCGGGCGAGGTGCCAGACCGTTCACTCTAATGCGGGCTTCTGGCGCACTGTATATGCAATTGACCCATCTTCGATACCGATCTCCAAACCCAAATCTATCCATAGCGCGACGCAAATATGGCCAATGTACTCGGTCAAACGCCTTCTCGGTGTCGACCGATAGGAGCAGCGCAGGTTGGTGGGTGCGCTGCGCCTTGTCTAGTAAGTGACAAAGGCGCCACGTCCCATCGCTGCAGTTGCGTTCAGGGATGAAGCCGGATTGGTCCGGGTCCACCAGGCCTTGCATGTGCGCCGCCAAGCACGCCGCCAGCACGCTGGTGAAGATCTTTAAGTCCACGTTTAACAAGGAAATCGGACGGTATGAGGCACATTCTAATGGATCTTTCCCTGGCTTCGGTATTACCACCACCTCCGCCATATACATTGTAAGAGTTAGTGTTCCAGAGTCACTGAATTCATTAAAAAGCTGCACCAATAGCGGTACCAACTCCGGGGCAAACGCCTTATAAAACTCTACTGGGAAGCCGTCCCCTCCTGGGGCTTTCCCGGCCGTTAGCTTCTGTATGGACTGCAATATCTCTTCCGGGCGGATGTCTGCGTCCATTGCATTCGCATCCATCAAGGGGAGGGACGATACCGGGGGCAGCCGGACATAGTCCTCTGCGGCCTCCTCGTCCAGGTGCTCTGCCTTGTATAGTGTGGCATAGAAGGTTTCAAACGCAGCTGCAATTTCTGCATCGCTCTGGAGGATCTCTCCTCGAGCAGCCCTTATTCCCGCGATACGGCGGGAATTCGTCTGGGCTCTCAGAAGGTGCGCTAGGAGTTTCCCAGCCTTGTTACCCCCTTCATAATAGCGCTGTTTAGTGCGTAGGAGCGCATACTCCGCACGATCGCAGTCTAGGGCCTTCAGTTGCTTCCGGGCGTTAGTGAGTTGCCGCCTTGTTTGTATTGCTCCCGTGCGGCGATGAACCCCCTCTAATTCTTTGATTTGCGACTCAAGGACCTCCCTCTTCTCCCTTCTATCTTTATTGAGTCCCCCAGCAATCGATATAAACCTTCCTCGTATAACTGCCTTAAGGGCATCCCACAGCTGGGGGAGCGGAACCAAGCCATTATCATTGAGTTCCAAATTGTCCCGGATCGCGGCCCGTACGTCGGTTATATTAGAATCGTATGTGAGTAATTTATCGTTGAGTCTCCACGCTTTCGGGTGGGGAGTCCCCCCGGGTAGTCGCAGTGTCAGCGAAAGTGGGGAGTGGTCCGACAGCGCCGCCGTCCCTATAGTTATATCCTTCGTACATCCCTTGACTCGGGGAGAGGTCCAGAATAAATCAATGCACGCGTATGTTTGGTGAGACGCTGAAAAAAAAGTGTATTCTTGTCGCGAGGCCGGTGGTTCGGGGGAAGCCCTGACACGGACAGCTGCTTGGTGGGAGGTGCATCCTGACTGCTCACCTTCTTTTTCCATGCAGTACGATGAATGGGTGAATTCAGCTCCAGAGGAATGCGGGAACGCGAACGACACGGGCTGCTATACCTTTAACAGTCCCAGCCAGGACTGGGACTCCGCCCCTTTTTCTGACGTAGCCTACAGCGCCGCAACAAGAGAGGACGGATCCAGGAAGGAGGTGTGCTGGTTCACCGGAGGTCGAGAGGAGCGAGGAGAAGGAAGGAGCGTGGAGAGCAGAGGTCGAGACGGAGAGAAAGAGGAAGGAGAACGAAGAGGGACGCGAGCATCATCTGGCGGAGGAGAGACCGGCAGGAGCCCGAAGACGTCAGGAGGACCGAGGGTCTGCGGGGACCGCTCTTCGCCCGGCCACGCTCCAGGAGGAGCGTGGCTGAGACAGGTACGCAAACAGTTCGCAGGCTGGGTAGGGAGGCGGGAGAAGTCGGCCGGAGAAGGCAAACCGCCCTGTACATAATCTCCTACCGAGAACAACCCCTATTCCCTCACAACCACGTGTCACCCCCCCCCCAGCTGATACCGTCGTCACTTGTGTGGAGGTGCTCCCTCACTACCCCTCCCCTCAACCACTGCGTAGCACTCGTTGCTCACAAACCCTTTTCTATATTCCCCTTTTATGCTGCCTCGAGTATCCAGTGCTGACGACCAAGCCGAGAGACCAGGATGACCCTGAGGGACCCCGTGGAGAACAGAGAGAAGGGGTCTTGACCCGGTAGACCTGACCATCCAACATCGGGCCGCAGCCTCCTGACTGTACTGGATCCTGGCGAACAGACTGAAACGGGGACTCCGTTCAATAAAACCCTCTTTACCTTTCCAAGGAGTACAGCCTGTTATTTCCGACCCGCTAACAATTATCTAGCAGTAGGGTGGCGGTATTGCCAAATATCCGTCAGTCCCGCCTCCCCCAGCCTCTGCCCCCAGCCTCTGCGCATGGAATCTGAGAGGGATCCTGTGTTGCCTATCTCGCGCTACTGACCTATCAATCTCTGAGTCCGGGTCTGAAATTCAATAAAAATATGTAAACGCTGTGGTAGCTGTATCCAAGTTCAGGTTTATTCTTGGTATGAAGTTACAGGATGAACAGCATAATAATCCAGGTGATCAAGTACAGGAAAGTAAGCCCCACTGGGAGCAGCAACCCTGCTGCTCAGCTTACATACAGCAACTGACAGATTGACTCAAACATACACAAAAGGAACATTCCATGACATCACTGCTATGTTAAAATCTCCCCCTATCACCAAATCATCATCCTGAGTGTCTATAATAACATTGAGTGAGTCCCGAAGAAAGGCCTCCTGATGTTCGTTGGGGCTATATATAGAGGCTATGGTGTATGTGTGGGATCCTATCCTAACATGTATTGCCAACACCCTGCCCGGTATTTCTACATGTATGCCTAGTACCTTCCCCAAAAAATGCGAAGCTATTAATATGGCCACCCCAGCCTTCTTCCCGGTGATCGAGGAAAAATATTGCCGATCATACCATTTAGAACGGAGGCGTTTCCAGTCTGCGCGCATCAAATGGGTCTCTTGCACTAAACATATATCGCAGCGGGCCTCTCTAAGCAGTGCGAGGAGTGCTCGTCTCTTAACAGGAGTGTTGAGTCCCCGTACGTTGAAGCTCATTAACTTGACCTCAATTGTGGACATATGGGTGATTAGAGAAATGCGTGGGAATCCCCTCCGGAGTAGCAGATTGTGAGATTTGCGTGCCTCGGCCCTAGCGTCCCCACTCCACCCTGGTGCCGACGTCTCCCACCCGTGTGTTACCCCCTATTTTGTTACCTAGTACTAGGACTCCCCACCTGCGACTTCGTCGATTACGTGCCCCATGTCTAGAGGAATAATAAGAGACAAAGAGGGAAAAGAAAGAGACAGAAGGGTTGAACAGGAAAATGAAGAGTGCCGACTAATCGGCTTTAATCCCACTATCGTGCATGGGTCCATGTGTCCTGTGTTCAGTCATCTCGTCGACTGGGTGGAGCCCGACCCATCGGGACCGGTTTTCTTCATCACTGGACAGTTCTCGTGGGTTCTATTTCCAAGAGAAGAGTGTATCTGTAGATTCAGCTCTCAGGCGTCAGGGTTATCTCAAGCCCCTTCACGGCTCTGGAGCTGTCGAAGCAGCGCCTCTCTTTCTTTCTGGCTTTCGGTGGCAGTGGGTTTAGAAGGTTTCCCACATCTGTTCCCTCTTCGTCCTCCAGATTTTTGCAAATCTCGTATAGCAGAGTCCTCCACAGTGGATCCCGGAGTGTCACCCTCCTCCAGCTCCAGGCCAAGCACCTCCTGCGCCTCCTTCAGCGAACGTACAGAGCGTGTCTCTTTGTCCCAAACAAAGGATAGTCTGAAGGCGTGCCCCCACCGATAGCGAATTCCCTTGTCTCGCAGAAAGGTTGTAGCTGGCTTCAGAGCTTTATGTCTTTGGAGAGTGAGCGGGGACAGGTCCTGATAAATTCCAACCTGGAGACCCTCGTAGGCAATAGTCACTTTGTCCTTGGTGGCCGCCGTAATAGTCTCCTTGTGCTGAAACGAGTGGAGGCATGTGAGGATATCCTGTTGTTGTCCAGGGTCCCTGGCCGGACGCCCGGCACGGTGTGTGCAGTCTAGGACAATTTCTTTGTCCCCCAGTGTCGGCGCAACATACCTGAAGAACCTGATCACCCAGTCTTCCAGCTTACCACCGTCTGCGAGAAGAGGTACTCCCTTAATGTGGATGTTGGATCTCCGAGAGCGGTTTTCTAGGTCTTCGAGGCGAAGGTACAACTCCTCGTTTCGGTCTTTGAGTTCAAACAACTCCCGGGTTTGCTCAGTGATCTACTTCTCCTGTCGGTCTCCATTCCATTCCAGGGAGTCCACTCGGTCCCCAAGTTCCTGCATCTCAACTCTGATCTGCTTGATGTCCGAGGCGACATCCTGTCTCAGGCCTGCGAAATCCTCTCTGAGGGTCCCGAATAGCTGCTCCGCGGCTGATTGACTCTTCCGACTGCTCTCCCGGGGGATCCATATCTTTCTCCTGCAGTTGGGTCCCCTGCTGCTCCGCTTTTTTGGTGCCCTGTTTCTGTAGGAGGTCCTTAATTGTCGGATCCTTTTTCCCCCCGTTCCGCGGACATCGTTGGAGAAACTCGTCTCTCCTCTGTCTGCAGTATCGCCCTCAAGGTCGCCCTCCGTAGCTCACTAGCTCACTGGGGGTCCGCGGCCTGGCAAAGTGAATCCTCATGACCACTTGTCGAGGGCACCCCCCCACCCCTCCCCTCACGAGGTGTTGCTCTGTAGCGCGGTGTCGCCGTGGGCTCAGCCTATGGTATCCTGCTTTGGCTTGATTTGCAGCGTTCCTCCCAAGGTGGGGCTAGATCTGCTATTGTCCGATTTCCAGTGGCTATAGGGTGACACGGATCCGTCTTCTCTCCGTCAACCCCGGCCACCCTCTGTCATTCCAGGCCCAGCCCTACACCGCAGTAGGCCCCACTCCTCGATATCCTCCTCGCCAAGACTCTCACCTGCTCAATGCCCCTTACTATCCGGGAGCCCTTCGCTGCTCCGGTCCGCTACTGTGGTTGTTGGATGGTGACCTTGGGATCCGTTATCTGCCTGACGATAGCGTGTCCTTTCTGTCGCGCGCTGCCCGTGCAATCTGTCGTGGTCCCGCTGAGAGGAGTAGGCCGCTCTCTTTCCCGCCACTCTCCGTGCTGGGAGCCGGGTCCGGAACCGCTATAGATCCGCTGTTGTCCGATTCCCTTAGGCTGTGGGGTGCTCCAGATCTCTCGCCGCTCGTTTCACCCAGCCGCAGCCCTTTTACGTCCTCGTGCCCAGTCTGACTCGCAGGTGGGCCCCTCTCCTCGGTATCTTCTTTACCGTAGCTCCCACTTGCGCAGTGTCACCTACTATTTGGGGATCTGTCGGCTGCTCGTCTCACCTCTGCTCGACTAGGGGGCCGTTTCTTCCCCGGCTCAGCCCGGATGTCGCAGAGTCCTCCTCCGCGCACCCCAGTCTCTACGGGTCTCTGAGTGGGACCACTTCCGAAGCGCCGCGTCGGGCGTACCAGTGCCCTAGCTCGGCTCCCGGACAGGCCGCACCTCTCCGCCTGCAGCCGGCAGCCCGGTGGTCCAATGCTTCTCCGGCGCGCTCCAGCCGTAGTTCGTGGGTCGCAGTAGGTTCCCTGGACAGTATTATCTACCCACTTCAAAGGAAATGTTTCCAGCTGCGTGGGTGGTCCAGGATCGCGGTTGGATGCTGATTTACCAGCCTCGGCGAGCGGAGCTCCAAAGGAACGCTGCTACTCCGCCGCCATCTTGGCCACGCCCCCCAACATGGACATTTTAGAGAGCATTTTTCCCTTTAAAAATTGCACTTTTCGTAAATCCTGCAAGTGACGCCAAAATATCTTGCTTCGCCCTCAAAAAATACCACTCCCACACGATGGCCCAAACACGACGAAGCATGAGACATATAACACAACAACACCTTGAAAGGGGTTTCACTTTACAAAATGAAACGCATCAAAGACTCCCTTTTAGAATAAGCCTTGGGGTTTTATTTATGCAATGCTCTCTAACAGAAAGGCTTTCCCAGATGCAACATTCAAATGTATATAGAGATATATATTTATATGCAAGCAATAATAACACACTTGGTAAATGTAACAGTTAAATGCATGAATAATAATAATGAATAAACAAGCAGCAAATAATACTGGACGTCCTGCAAGAAATCAGAAAGATATATACACTAAATACATCAAGTGATTACTTTGGATGTGCACTCTGACTCACTCACACATCACAAAGAAAATTCCTCAACTGATCATAGCCACTGGCCACACATCACAATGGCAATAATCAAAACTCAAACACTTCACCTGGTGCAATCTTCATCCTGACCCACTCCAGACTGGGGGACTTACAGCCGAAGCCAGGAGACTCGGCAACTAGATGCCTGCACTGAAGATGCGTCCATCGTTCAGGCTCAAACAATCCCGGTTTCTAAGTCAACAACCCTCAGCTTTATAGTCTTAAAACACACTAGAAGGTTCGAGAGTCCTTCCCTCTGCTCCAAGGAAACGTACTGGAATTGGCCACCTTCCATGCAAGTATTCCAGGGCAAAAGGAGTTCCCACGTTCCCTCTACATTCTCACATGTTCCAGCCTTTATCTTAACGAAGCTTACGAAAGCCTTCGGTACATTAAACAATCTCTTCTCCAAAAACAAAACAACCTTGAACGTGATTAACCCAAACAACTTGCAAACACTCTGTGGGCCTGTCTGTGCACGCAAAAAAGCTCAAGCAAGGCAGAGTCAGAATTCAGGATGACATGAGGCCATGTCAATGCCAATAGTAAGAACTTCATAATACTTCCCACTGTACAATGCAATGCATATTTGTGCACCACTGCCTAGAGCATCACATACTTAATCTCTCAATGTACAATATAATGCACATTTGTGCACCACTGCCTATAGTATCACATGCTTCATCTCTCAATGTACAACACAATGCACTTTTGTGCACCACTGCTCATAACACTGCACTTCGAGACCAAAAAGTACATTCCACACCTCTCTCTCTCTCATACTTTCAAATGCACATCCCACACGTTCTGTTCTTGGCAAGGCTGTTCTACTCTGTGACAGCTCTCACTTTAAGACTGCAAGATTACATGAAAGAAGCCTTCAAGGGAAAAAGGCATATGCAGGAGTTAAAAGGGACTTGATTTGAATGGTGCAGCAGGTGCAGTGGCACCAGGGCCAAAAGCTCTAGGGAACCCACTAAACCCAGATTATTTCTAAAATGTTAAACTAAACAGGCAGTCACAAGTGCAATTACCTTGCAGACACCAGGGTCATGATTTGAATGGTGCAGCAGGTGCAGTGGCACCAGGCCCACAAGTTGTCAGAACTCCTCTAAACATCAAATATTGCTATAAAATTTACTACTATACAGACAGTCACAATTGCAGTTACCTTTCAGTTGAAAGGGACTTGATTTTAGTGGTGCAGCAGGTGCATACACCAGGGCCAAAAGTTGTAATAACTCCACTAAACACAAATAATGCTATATTTTACTATCTAGTTATCTAGCAAGCACTAGGGTCATGATTTTAATAGTGCAGCAGGTGCCGTGGCACTGGGACCAAACCCTCCAGGCACCCTACTAAACACTGATTATTGCTATATTTTACAACTGAACAGGCGGTCACAATTGCAGTTATCTTACAGGCACTAGGGTCATGATTTAAATGGTGCAGGAGGTGCAGTGGAACCGGGCCAAAAAGTTGTCAGAACTCCTCTAAACACCTAATATTGCTATATTTTACTGCTAAACAGGCAGTCACTAGTGCAGTTATCTTGCAGGCAACAGGGTCGTGATTTAAATGGTGCAGCAGTTGCAGTGGAACCGGACCAAAAAGTTGTCAGAACTCCTCTAAACACCTAATATTGCTATATTTAACTACTAAATAAGCAGTCACAAATGTAGTTAGCTTCCAGGTCCTAGGGTCATGATTTGAATGGTCAGCAGGTGCAGTGGCACCAAGGCCAAAAGTTGTCAGAACTCCTCTAAACACATAATATTGCTATTACATCAATTAATTCTATTATTTCCCTCTTTCATTTTTCAAAATTTTTCCATTACTTACCCGCACTCAGTGGTGGCTGCCACAACACGAAGGAGGGAGTGCGGGGGAGGGAGGGAGGGAGGGATGGACAGGCGGTTGGGGGAGGGGGTTGGAACAGGGAAGGGAAAATAATAGTTTTTTTAAAAGTTACCTTTTCCCCGCAGCCTCCGATGGCGGCCGCAGCAGGCTTGGAGCTCTCCCATTAGTCTCTGGGAAGGCAGAGGCTGCTCAGCCAATCCTGGCGCTGCTCTCCTGCCAGGAGAGCAGCGCCAGGATTGGTTTGAGCGGCCTGCTACGCCACTCAGACACTGCCTGTGAGCCTGCTGCATTTCTCCAACCTGGCTGTGAACACAGCTGGATTGGAGAAATAGAAGAGCGCATGTATGTCTGACCGGACTAGGACGGCAGCTCAAACATACTTGCGCACTTCTAAGTGCCAACACCTGCTTGTAATGGCCAGGCCCCGCCCCGCCCTTCACGCATTCCAGAATGAGTCTAAGAAAAATTAAATTATATTGTTTCATTATCATTTTATTTTTCTGCGACTGACTCTGACGAGTGGGGCGACGCTCCTCCGCCATTACAGAGGAGCCACCTCTCACCACACTATTCCACTAGGAACTGCACAATATATTGCCTTTTTGTACCTAAACAAGTCATAACACTTTAACAGAGATTGCTTAACTTATATTGTACAACTACTCAGCAAGCTACAACTTACAGCAAAAAACAGCTTATTTTTAATCACATAGGCGAAACCCAATGCATTTACCAATGCTTGTAAAAACAGAGGTTTTTTAACAACCCAAGGTGTTTTACCGGAGAGGGTTGCTTTAATCAAGAGATTATTTACATAAAAGGTGGTTCACATGGTGTGTGCTTTACAGTAGATGTACTTTATAAGCGTGAAATACTTTACAAAAAAGTGGCATTTACAGGAGACGTGTGCGTTATAACACAGAGGTGCTTTGCCAAAGGGAGGTAGGTGTTTTAGAGGAGAGGCCTGCTTTATACAAGAGGCATTGTTTACAGGAGCACTGCTTCTATACTAGGGCTGATCTATAAGTTGTTTGTTATGCAATGTCTCAGATTAATTGATTTGATCTGATGTGACTTAGCTGCTCTATATATACTTGTTCTCTATGTTGTGAACATTTACTGTTGTAAAGCACTCTGATACCTTTGGGTCTAGCTAGCGCTATATAAAACTTTCAAATAAATAAATACATTGGAGATGACCTCTGCATACATGTACAAGAAACAACCATGTATGTGAATGACAGAACCAGAAGACTTGAGAAAATGGGTGACAATAAAGACCTTTGTGTCACCCTTAAGGACAGCTCTGAGACCTGAGAGGAAAGACGGGATGCTCATTTATTGACACAGGATGTGGCAGACATGAGCAAATACCTGAACTGGCAATGTTGCTGGCTCAGAATTACCAGACGGTGGATATTTTTTAACATAAACATTAAAGCTAGTGAGTCAAATCGCAAGACAACTGCCTTTAACAGTCAATGTGGATTTGTCCAACAGGGACACAAGGACAGCCTCTCCACCACAGGGAAGATAAAGAGGATATGGTAGGGATGTATCCCTTAGTTTTTAAATATTTTTTTAAATTTCTTTTTCAAGAATGACAGTGAATACATGGAAAGAATTCCTATGGCATTAGCCCATGCAGTTTTTGCATGTACACAATACATTCAAAACCTGGTTGTGAAAACTTCATCCCCTATCATTTAGAAGGGCCCCAACTTGGTCCTTGGTGAAGCTCTTGCTTTCTTTTTCCTTCAAAGTACAAGTACTCCAAGGGAGGAGCCCGAAAATTAAAATACCCCCCACTTTGTACCGAAACTTTTACAACACTAAGCAAGTTAAGAATTGCCCCCCTACCCGGAAGAGCTTGCTTATCTCTTCCATCCAAGCATCTATCCAGTCATCTTTTCATCCTTCTATCCACCCGCTGATAATTACCATTTCACCTTTACAGTCTGTGATCCATTCAGTCTGTCACTATTCTGAATGCAGTGTCATATCTAGGTAAAAGGTCAGGCCATAATAACCGTTATGTATGTAGGTGAAAGGTTGCGATGTTACCTGCACCTATATAGGGTACCTATATGAAATATAACACCCACTCCTCTTCCGAATGGACGACATATGTAACCTATTACTGTACTACTAACATGACTAGATAGCGGTACGCACAAAGTTAATAAAAACATTTCGTTAGCTAAAATGTTTTAAAATTCAAAATATTTCGAAAAACTTTAAAAAATGGAAGTTTTTTTAGCCTTAAAAGTGTCCGTGATTATAGTCCGAAGCACTATAAGCATTAAAAAAAACCATGTATGCCCAAAAAATGAAAGGAAAGTCAATTTAGTTTCAAAGTTCCAAATTTGAGCTTGTTTAGAAAAGGGCGAATTTTTCCCAGCACACGACGAGATAAATTAGTTCAAATGTTTGTGTCCTGGCTGGTAGATGCAATATTTTAGTTGCTTGCTTCCGTAGTAGACGGCCCCTGTAGCACCTCGCAGAGCACGTCAATTGAGCACAGATGTTCCACTCTGTCCACAGCCGGTGCTGGGGCAACCTGTGCGCCGTCCAAAGCCTGGGTGTCAGAGGAGGAGCCGGTGTTCATACCAACAGGTGCTGTTACTACCCGTGGGGGCTCAAGGAATGCCTCCATCAACATTGGAATACGCTGAGGACACTGCAGAACATGGGCCGTTATCGGGTCCAGTAAAGCATTCGCGTCTGGTGGCGCACATGATGGTAGTGTCAAACAAAGGTCTAACACGCATTCTTCTCCACAAAACAGGCATCGGAGGACAGGTAAGATGCAGTCTAGCCAGACCGGTGAAAATGACAAGAACCAAGATTCACTTAGTTCTCTTAGGCGAGGCGTGCCTAGAAGTTGTGGCATGCGGTCACGGTATTTACGCTCCAGGAGTGTTCTTTCCATCGCCTTGGTGACTGGGACGTCCGTTGCGTAGCAAATAGAAAACAATCAGGATACCTGCTATTAGAAACAGGATCAGCGGAAGTCCTCCAAAGATGCTTCTGAATACGGAGTGTATGAAGTTTGGTATAACTCCAAGTATCGTCTGAAAGGTGCTCAGAAGTCCAGAACCTATCGTCTTAAATAGGTGGACAATGCCTGTCGTATCAGACATGTTAAAGATACGATTTACCATTTCTGCGAAATGGAAAGGGCAGTTTGTATGAATGAGCGCCTGTATCTCTGCCGAAGACCTTGCGATCTGGAGATCAAAAGTCTCTCGAGCGGAGGTTAAGGGCACCGACTTCTGTAGAAGCATGGCTTTCATTCTGCTCAGAGTATCAAACCGTATTAAGGAAATATTCAGTGAAGGCCATAACGGCGCATCCCTGACTGTATGTGTCGGTGGAAACAATACTTCAATCAATCAATCAATCAATCACGGCATTTATAGAGCGCGCTACTCACCCGGGAGGGTCTCAAGGCGCTGGGGGAGGGGGTAAGTTACTGCTCGAACAGCCAGGTCTTGAGCTGCTTCCTGAAGGAGAGATGGTCCTGGGTTCGCCGAAGGTGAGTGGGGAGGGAGTTCCAGGTCTTGGCTGCCAGGTAGGAGAAGGATCTTCCTCCGGCGGTGGCTCTGCGGATGCGTGGTACGGTGGCGAGGGCGTGGCTGGTTGATCGTAGCTGGCGGGTGGGCGTGTAGAAGGTCATGCGGTCGTTGAGGTACTTGGGGCCCAGGTCGTGGAGGGCCTTGTGTGCGTGGGTGAGGAGTCTGAACGTGATTCTCTTGCTGACGGGGAGCCAGTGCAGGTCTTTCAGGTGTCCGGTGATGTGGCTGTGTCGGGGGATGTCCAGGATGAGTCGTGCGGAGGCGTTCTGGATGCGCTGGAGTCTTTTTTGAAGTTTGGCTGTGGTTCCGGCGTAGAGGGTGTTCCCATAGTCCAGTCGGCTGGTGACGAGTGCCTGGGTGACGGTTTTCCTGGTTTCAGTGGGGATCCATCTGAAGATCTTGCGGAGCATGCGCAGGGTGTTGAAGCACGAAGATGAGACGGCGTTGACTTGTCTGGTCATCGACAGGGAGGAGTCCAGGATGAAGCCCAGGTTGCGTGCGTGGTCCGTTGGCTTGGGCGCGGTGCCCAGGGCCGGGGGCCACCAAGAGTCGTCCCAGGCGGAGGGTGATGAGCCCAGGATGAGGACTTCCGTCTTGTCTGAGTTCAGTTTAAGGTGGCTGTTCCTCATCCAGTCGGCGACGTCTCTCATCCCGTCGTGTAGGTTGGCTCTGGCGGTGGTGGGGTCGTTGGTGAGGGAGAGGATCAGCTGGGTGTCGTCGGCGTAGGAGATGATGTTGAGGTTGTGTTGGCGTGCGATGGCTGCGAGGGGCTCATGTAGACGTTGAAGAGGGTTGGACTGAGTGAAGATCCTTGTGGAACGCCGCAGATGACTTCGGTGGCCTCGGATCTGAACGGGGGAGGCGGACTCTCTGGGTTCTTCCGGCGAGGAACGAGATGATCCATTCCAGTGCTTTCTCTCGGATTCCGATGTTGCTGAGGCGCTTCACTAGGGTGCGGTGGCAGACGGTGTCGAACGCCGCGGAGAGGTCCAAGAGGATGAGGGCTGCTGTTTCCCGTTGTCGGTTAGGGTTCTGATGTCGTCGGTGGCTGCGATAAGGGCGGTCTCGGTGCTGTGGTTGGCCCGAAACCCGGACTGCGAGGGGTCGAGGGATCCATTCGTCTCGAGGAAGGCGGCAAGCTGTCTGTTGACGGTCTTCTCGATGACTTTGGCCGGAAACGGAAGGAGCGAGATGGGACGGTAGTTCTTGAGGTCGGTGGGGTCCGCCGTTGGTTTCTTCAGGAGGGCGGTAAGCTCGGCGTGCTTCCAGCTCTCCGGGAAGGTGGCGGTGTGGAAGGAGGAGTTGATGATGTCCCGGAGATGGGGTGCGATGGTGGCGTCGGCTTTGTTGAAGACGTGGTGTGGGCAGGGGTCGGTTGGTGATCCGGAGTGGATGGAGTTCATCGTGCGGGTGGTGTCTTCGGTGCTGATCGGGGTCCAGTTGCAGAGGGTGGTGGTGGCGGGCGTTGGTTCGGCGGTAGGGTGCGTGGTCTGTGCGTCGAAGCTGTTATGTATGTCGGTGATCTTGCGGTGGAAGAACGCGGCGAGTGAGTTGCAGAGGTCTTGCGAGGGGGTGATGTCGTTGTTTCCGGCGCTGGGGTTGGAGAACTCTTTGACGATGCTGAAAAGTTCCTTGCTGTCGTGGGCGTTGTTGTCCAGTCGTTCTTTGAGTGCCGACTTCTTGGTGGCACGGATCAGCTGGTGGTGTTTGCGGGTGGCGTGCTTGAGGGCGGTCCTGTTGTCTGTGGTCTGGTCGAGTCGCCAGGCTTTCTCGAGAGTGCGGCAGTTCTTCTTGGATTCCTTGAGTTCGTTGGTGAACCAAGGGGTTTTCTTGCTTCCGGGTCTGCTGGGAGGGTTTTTAGTGGTGCGAGGTCGTCGGCGCAGGCGGTCAGCCACTTGGCGAGGTTGCTGGCTGCTTCGTTTGGGTCCGTTGTGTTGGTGGGTGTGTTCTGGCTGAGGGAGGCGGTGAGCTGCTCGGCGGTGATCTTGCTCCAGCTCCGGCGGGGAGCCTGTTGCGGGTGGTGGTGGGTCGCAGTCTTTCTGAAGCTGAAGTGGACGCAGCTGTGGTCGGTCCAGTGGAGTCCGGTGGCGTGGCTGAAGGAGATGTGCTTGCTGGAAGAGAAGACTGGGTCAAGCGTGTGGCCGGCGTAGTGGGTGGGCGTGTTCACCAGTTGCTTGAGTCCGAGGTTGGCGAGGTTGTCCAGCAGGGCGGTGGTGTTTCTGTCGTTGTTGTTCTCCAGGTGGAAGTTGAGGTCCCCTAGGAGGATGTAGTCGGCGGAGGGCATGGCGTGCGGGCTGATGAAGTCTGCGATGTCTTCGCTGAATAGTGTGCGTGGTCCCGGGGGTCTGTAGATGAGGGTGCCTCGGAGGGTGGTCTTGGGGTCAGTGTGTATCTGGAAGTGTAGGTGTTCGGCGGCGGTGAAGGTCTCATCGGAGTTAGTCGAGATGCGGATGGTGTTCTTGTGTACGATGGCGATGCCTCCTCCCGTCTGGTTGACGCGGTCCTTCCGGGTGATCTTGTATCCGTCCGGGATGGCTATGGCGATGTCGGGCGCTGAGGAGGCGTTCATCCAGGTTTCGGTGAGGAAGGCGACGTCCGGTGCTGTTGCGTCGAGCAGGTCCCAGAGTTCCACGGCGTGCCTGTGGACGGAGCGGGTGTTCAACAGGATGCATTTCAGGTGGTTGCTGCTGGTGCTCGACTTGGCGGAGGTGGTGCACGTCCGGGGGCAGGTGAATCGGCAGGCTTGGCAGGTGAAGGGTCCGTGGGTGCGTCTCGGTGAGGCTCGGTAGCAGGCAGGGTTCCGGCCGGCATTGAGTGCGGTGAGGGTGGCGGCGTCGTAGGTCCGTCGAGTAGTGTTGCATCGGTGGAATCCAGGGGTCCTGGCGCTGGGCGCGGGCCAGGCGCGGACGGGCGCAGACGGGCTTACTTTTGGCGCACCTTCGGCGCTCCGTCGGTGCTCCCGCTGCGCGCGGCCGCTGCGCGGTCGCTCAGGGGGCGTCATAAGTAAGGAGCCTGGAGGGAGGAGCAGCTGGGTGGCGGGAGCGGGGCGGCGAATGGAATCACGGGGGCGGGGCCGCAGGGAGGCAGTGGCGGGAAGTCCCAGGAGCAGCGGGCAGCGGGAAAGTCCCAGGAGCAGCGGGAAAGTCCCAGGAGCAGCGGGCAGCGGGAAAGTCCCAGGAGCAGCGGGCAGCGAGCGAAGGAATCTCCAGGCAGGAGGCGGCAAGGCAGGCAGGAGCGGCAGCAGTGAGTGGGGCGACCAAGCCCTGTGGAGGGCTGAGCGGTCACACTCTGTGGTCCCCTACGGTCCCCTTAAGTAAGGAGCCGGGAGGGAGGAGCAGCTGGGTGGCGGGAGCGGGGCGGCGAATGGAATCACGGGGGGCGGGGCCGCAGGGAGGCAGTGGCGGGAAGTCCCAGGAGCAGCGGGCAGCGGGAAAGTCCCAGGAGCAGCGGGAAAGTCCCAGGAGCAGCGGGCAGCGGGAAAGTCCCAGGAGCAGCGGGAAAGTCCCAGGAGCAGCGGGCAGCGGGAAAGTCCCAGGAGCAGCGGGCAGCGAGCGAAGGAATCTCCAGGCAGGAGGCGGCAAGGCAGGCAGGAGCGGCAGCAGTGAGTGGGGCGACCAAGCCCTGTGGAGGGTTGAGCGGTCATACAACAAGTAACCCTGGAGCTCACGGTTACCAGATATGCGATGCCCGGGAGCATGCCACAGCAGCCTTGACTGTTCAGCATCAGGTAGCTCCCATTTGAAAGTAGCCTGAATGCTGGAGTAATCACTGCAGCTGGGGCACCCTTCAAATGACAGGACAGGTTTGCTACAGAACCATTACAAGCTCCGTGCAACATAATATCCTGGCATATGAGTGATCCACTTAAAGCTTTCTCGCAGTTTGTACCGCTCAGAAACACTTCTCGATCCCCACTCCGGCATCGAAATCTGTATGGTAATTCCCAAGATTCCTTAATGTATTCCTTACCCATTTCTTCATATCTGCCTGCCTGCTTTTGTTCAAGGCAATACTGAAACTGAAAAGTAGTGACCGGTAGAGTAATGTGGCCATGGATTAGCCATTCTGTGGACAGTAATTCTGCCACTGTAAATGCTAATCTATCCAGTTTTTCGATACGCAGCATTGTATATTTTGCTCCCCTTTGTACCATTTCTATCTGTTTATCTGTTAGATTGTATTCAGAAAACAGAGACGTGCTGTTGATAAAACGCCAAGGCACGTAGCCTGCACGCAAAGATTGCAGTGCCCAGCTTAACAACATAATAGAACGTAACTGTGATTGCCCGTGTTGTAATATGGCCAAATCTTGTTCTAGTATGTCTATCGCAGAAGATACAATGTTACCTAAGGAATATATCCTGGAGGTCAATGTGGTTAACCCATTGTCTACCACTGCTAGAGATTTTTCTAGATTTATACGGTCGATTTCCCGTAACCTCTCTGCGGCCTCTTGTTGGGATATTTTCCAAAGTTCATTGTAGACAGCATAATAGAAATGTTTCTGACGTGGCTTCCTGGGACCCATTAGAAAATCCCTAAGATCCTCATCCTGTGACAGTAAGGATAAGTGTTGTTTCACCTGTGTGAGGGTTGAGGTTTTTAGCCAATCAAGGCACAACTTCCCAACACTAGGATGTCACTACCCCTGGATGTTGTCTCTGTACATAACGTGGATCTGGCCTATGGATACTAAACCCTTCGGTTTTACCCATGAATCTTGCTTGACAACTATTAGTGTCTGTGGGCCAAATCAACCATTTTTTCCAATCGCGGTCTGATCTGTTGTATTGTACGATGTCATCTACTGTAATCTCTTTTTGTGATGTTATGTTGCCCTCGGTGTGTGATGGAGTTGGCAACCGAGGTGTGTTCAAGTCTTTGTTCTTGGCTAGTCCAAGGCAAGACGTCTGTTGCGCTCTCTCGTTCAAAAACATGATTTGTTGAGGGATGAGGCATGCTCTAAACAAAGCTTCTGTTCCCTGAACTTGCCATTCTCTAGTACCCCAGACTGATTTGAGGTCTATGGTGTCTTTCCATAAGTCGAAACCTTGTTCAGACAACTGGGCAATAAAAGCAGCAGAGTAAATCTGTTTGGTGTTTGTCAACATATTTTTCTGTGCTGATGTTGGTGCAACCTTATAATAATATGAGGCTGTGTCAGGCATATTAAACCCCGAAAAATATGGAAACTTCTGTGTAAATGATTTTGAACTGCCTTTCGGCGGTGTTGGACAATGTTCCCACTGGTGGTATGTGAACACATTTCTAGGATTAGCAGATTCATGTAAAAGGTGATGACCATAGTGTTGATAACAATACATACTCTCGAAATTTGATGTGCTTTCCAATGTTTCACTATTAGAAAACGCAGCAGATTTTTCCAAATTAGATAACATGTTATTAACAGTTTCAAAATCCCAATCATCGGAAAATGTACTTGAGGTAATGATATCACTCAATGATATTTTAAATAAATGAGGAATTCTTAAAATTTCAGTCGGACCAAATATATCGAAATCAACCTTGTCCCAAACTATACCATCAGGTATGGGAACTGCTGTAATGTTCACTGATGAGAAGTCTCTTTGTTCTCGATGAGATGATTGGTGTGGTTTTAAAAGTAAGTTCACCTTTTGGGCTGCAGAGCTTTGTCGAATGTATTTCCCATTAATAAGCATACTAAAAACTATTACCAAGCCCACCCAGAAAAGAAAGAAAAGTATCCCGGTGATTATCCATAGTTCTACCCAGGGTGACACCAGGTAAGTCTTTTTAAGAAAGTTCAGAAAGTCTTTTACTTGCTGTTTGCGTGATTTTTTGGCTGGCGTCGTTTCAGGTTCGCTTGGATCCAAAGAAAACGTATCAAAGTTTATGAAGTAGCCAGAAGCAGTTCGATCAATTGTTGGTATTGCATCAGGATTTGTAGAAATCGTGGTTTGCTCTTGTTGAGGCATGTTGAAGTAGACATCTGTATTTGGTCGAATAGCGAGTTGTCTTTGATTTTGAGTTTGATTTTGAATTTGAACTTCAGGTTCAAGAGGAACGAGTTCCATAGCATTGTTGCATAGTCCTTCATTCCGTGCAGGAGACTCTTTGAACATGATGAGTCTTTCCGTTTGAACTTCTTGGATTGTAGCGAGAGGAGGGCGTCTGCTACTTTGGAGTCCATGTGGCCTACTGATTAGTAGCAGCCACATAGTGTGGTTTGATTAGGTCAATTGAGACAAATCTTTTCTCCTTTTTTCCGGCAAGAGGCGGCAGAAGTACAGTTCTTGTTCCTTCAATTGCTAAGACCGGTACAGGCTTTCTGTATGATGGCCCAAATTCTTTTTTGTCCGCTTTTTTCTCTCTGACCAGATCCCTGACTTTTGGGATCCAGACAGGTCTTGCCGTGACTGATTTGACTTCCCCAGTGGCGGTCTGCTTCAGATGGACATTACTTTGTTGTGTCCTGGATTCATTTAGATCCTGTTAAACAGCCAAAGATCATGGATGTCAAAAGGCTTTTCATCCGCCACTGTGCCTTCACAATCAAGATCAGGTACCCACATTCTTGTCCCAAATAGGACCTCATATGGAGTGACCCCCCTAGAGAACTTCTTGGCATATTGTTAAGAGCACGCTGGACTCCTTATAGATGTTTTACCCAACTTTCACCCGTGCCTAATACTCTAGCTGTTAAAGATTGCTTTAAGTCTCGGTTTTTCTCTCCACTACCAAATTTCCCTCGGGATGGTACGGAGATGAGTACCGCAATGCTACACCCAATCCTCGCATGGCCTCCTTGTAAGCCCGAGAGCTAAATGCAGGGCCCTGGTCAGAATGTAATGTGCCAATTGCGTATGTCCCTATAAAGACTCGCAAATCTTTTATAACAGTTCGAGCGTCAGCCGAACGTTGGGGCCACACCCATAGGAATCTCGAGCAGGAATCCACTGCAACCATGATATACTTGTAAGCCCCATCTCTTTGTAAGGGGCCACAGTTGTCCAAATAAACACACGCTAGTGGTTTGTCAGATATTAACAGCGGTGTCTGTGCTGGACGTGTTACAGTGGAACCTTTCATCTGCTGACAGATGTCGCATTTCAAGACATAGTCCTTAGTCTGTTTTGTTAATCCAGGCCAACCAATAGCGTTGTTTCAACAAAGAAACAGTCGCCGTAACTCCTGCATGTCCAGAACCTATCCCTTCGTGTGCTGCTAGAATTAAACCTAACCTACTATCCATGTTTGGAATTACTCTATGCCCCACTCCAGGAATCTGAGCAAATGGAATGTTATTGGCATCTAACTTGTAGGAGTACTTGAGTGGAAACCTTTTTGGTACTGCTCCGCTGTTTTTGCGGGTTGCATTAATAGCTACCATAATCTCATCGTCTATTCTCGTTTTAGAACGAGTGATTGCAGCTATGGAAGCCGTGCGTACAGCCCCCTTTGCGGTTTCATCAGCCAATGAATTCCCTTCAACGTGAACGCCATCACGCTGATGACTCAGTGTATGTATCACGTGAGCCCTCGGTAGTTCGGTTTTCAACTCCACTACCTGTTCCCATAGCATTTTATGCTTAATTGTGCCACGTTTTGCATCTTTGAACCCTTTTTGAACCCAGTACTGCAAATATTCATTGTAAGACTGCACACAGTAAAAGGAATAGCACACAATTAGTGTGGGGAATTCCCGATCCGTATTTACTAGTGCCAGTACCAGCGCTTTTAACTCTGCCAGCTGTGCCGTGCAGTCTCCTAGGGACTGCGTCTTTGTGCAACTCGGGTGGAACTTTCCATCCCGCATGCGACCTTTAACGATTGCACATGCTGCGCTATATTGTTGCTTACTTCCTATGGCCGGTTGAGCAGATCCGTCATTGTAAATTATATATTCATACTGATCTCGAGGCATTATTTCATTTGGTAGAGGATATTCTTGTTCGTATTGCAGGAATGCTTGTGTTTTTAAATTTGGGTCGTACCTGTATTCTACATCTGTTGCAGTAAGAGAGTTAGCCCATTGTATCCATCTCGGATGTAAAGCTTTAGCATTAGGAATGCTTGCCTTTGTCGCAGCCTCTAAGGCTGGAACCGGAGTTACTACTATTATTTGTTTCCCCTGAGCCAGTGCTCTTTCTCTCACTACAGCTGTCTGTACTGCTGTTAGAATTTTTTCTGTAGATGCGAAGCGCATCTCAGCATTTGTGATTTGTATGCAATTGGTACTGTTTCACCTTCATTATATGTTAGATAGGTGTACCCAGATTGACCCGCAACAATACGGATCACCAGGTTGCGTACGTTTACGCGTGTCTGTAAGTGTTTGGAAGCTATCATGTCAGCTTGTAAGGAACAAAGTTTATCTGTATGTTCCTGTGTCCATTGGCTTACTGAAAAATCAGGTTTTATTAAATCATAGAAAGGTTTCACTCTTTCTGCGTAATCTAAAATGTATGTTCTACCAAACGTTAGGAATCCCAGAATTAACTGTAAATTTTTCAATGATTTTGGAGGTTGGAGCAGTGCGCATTTTTCTAAAAAATTGGCTGCCAGGCTTTTCCCTTTACTTGAAAGCTCATATCCTAAAAACAGGACACTGAGGTGGGAAATTTTTGATTTTTTAAAGTTGAATTTGTAGCCCTCAGATGCAAATCCCATAATTATGGTATTTACTCTGTTCAAGTGTTCCTCTAGGTCATCGTCTGTTAGTTAAATATCATCCACATAGGACAATGCCTCTTCGTCCAAATTTTGAAGTAACTCAGTTACTCTGGCCGAAAACAACCCCGGGCTGTTCTTATACCCCTGGAGGAGTCGACAAAATTGACGCTGGGTCCCTAGCGCTGAGAAGACTGTTAGATGCCTGCTTTCAGGTGCTATATTTTGGGCGAAAAATCCATTTGAGATATCAAGTGTTGTTTTATATTTTTTCCGCACAATGTTATTCATTAATGCGGCACTGTGTGCATTTTGGACTGCAAATGTCTTAGTGCAAGTGTTTAAATGTCTGTAATCTAAAACTAGACGATATGAATTGTCAGGTTTCATGATAGGAAACAAAGGATTGTTCATTGGTGAGGTGCAATTTTCGATCACCCCTTGGTATTCAAGTTGATCTAAGATCTCCCTGACCTGTTTTTTAGCTTCTTGCTTTATTGGATACTGCCTCTGTGCAGTTGGAGTATTTTTTAAAGGAATAATGTGGTGGGTTGAATCCTCATCCCATCCAACATGGTTTTTGTATAATGCTGGAGCCTGGGCTACCGCCCACTCCTGCGCATATGTGTGTTGCAAGTGCCTGGGAATAAGGTCTGAGAAGGCCGGAAGAATTACTGTTTCTCCTTTAGGGCAATCCATGATGAATGCTGGCGGCCAATCTTGTTCAGCTAATAAAATATCATAGCCAAACGTCAGGTTCTCCCAAAAGAGACCTCTCACTGTTCTACATTTGTCCCCCTCCATTTGGAGCGTTATTTCATATACTTTATGTGGGACACTTACCCTAGTATCAGGTGTTTCCACTGTGATATAATCATTCAAGTCCGCTGTCACCAGAAATTCCTTCAGGTTCTGGCGAGCTATTGTTACTTCTGCTGCACTGTCTAGCATCGTCCGAGCCCATTCCCCGTTCAGTAGTCGAGTCCTCACAATTCTGGGCATATCTGATATTTAGACCTGCAACTTTCTTCTTTTTGAACTGTGGCTTTTGCTTTGGTTTCTCTTCTTTTTTAGAAGTGTAATCTTGAGCGTGATGCTTGTCTCTGGACTTTGTACGCTCTTCTTGTCTTTCTGACCATCCTTCCCTCTCGGAGTTTTTCGATGAACCCTGAAAGGAACGAGAGGAACGTGTATCAGTATCCTGATACCTGTCAGGTTTCCTAATGTTATCCCTATTCCTAAGGTTGTACCTCTTTTCGGAGGAGATCTACCTCTGGATTGATATCTATTTCCTTTACAGTTTTGTTGTTTTTTATTGTCCCACTTCTTCTTAGTTGAAGCAGGTATCTGCTTAGTAGTGTCCTTTTCAGGACTGCCCATCAGTTGTGGTTTTAAAGCTTTCCCACCCAAACTGTCTCTGCCTAATTCTGCATATGCAGTTTCAATTATTTTTGGTAGTTCGTGTTCCTGTTCTAAAGGACTGAACTCCCTTAGGCGTTGGCGGATGGCCACTGAAGCTGCTTCCCCCTTAATGTTAGCTAGTATTATGGCTGATACCTGGGCATAGTTACCTAGTAACTTCATCCCTAAGTTTAGGGCAGGCTCTGCTCCGTACTCATTTTGTATTTGTCTCAATACATCAGGTACTACTGCTAATGACGGGATACCATGAGTTCTGGTATATATGGCAGCGAAGACTGTACCCCAAGTGGTACAATCCTCTAATTGTGGTGTGATCCCCATGGGCAAGCAGATTGTTAGCATTCTGTGTTTTTCATACGGGGTAGTATTTGGGAATACTGCCTCTAGCTGCGTTATATTCTGAGCTACCCAGAATGGTATTTGTTCACGTTTTGTGGGCATCACTGCGTGTAATGTTTGTGGTGTAATTTTAGTTGCTGTACCCTGAATTTGAGTTCCATTTGTTGCAACTATTGCTGGTTGGACTGTGAGTGTCCTCATGACGAATTGCGTCAAGTTCCTATAGATTTTGATTAAATCTTTATGTTCTATGAGTAAGTCTCCTGGTGGCATTGTGTCAATGTCAGGATGTGGTGTGTAGGCCGCTAATATTGCCCATGTTGCCCCTTCTCTTTCGAGCGGGCCGAGTCTTACTCTTCTTCTTATGTGGGGTAGGGCGCCTTTAAACCAGTATAAGTGTTCCTGGTACGTGAGCGGAACCTCTATATCCTCGAACGGATAACATTCCGCTGGTGCATCTCCTTCCGTGTAGGAGTGAAATGTTTTTGTTCTTGCATTTGCTGCTGGGAATGTACCCACGAATAAAATACCTCTGTTCTGTTTGATTCGTGTGCCTCAATCACGAATGCTACTATGCCACCCCTAGCTGATAAACCATGCGCAAGTAGTTTCAGGCTGACTGTATTTCTAAAGTTTGGTGCAATTTGTATTGCGGCTGCCTCTTCCTCACCATCTGTGAGGGGCAGTGCTTGTAGCAGTGTGTCTAATTCTGTGTTAGTCATTGTTTTTAGTACACTAAATAACTTTTTCAAGGGATCCAAGATATGGTGTTTTGCACAATTTTAGGAACAATGTGTCCTTCAAGCTTGATTAACCAACAGCCAATAAATAGGATTTTTTAGCCTACTCAGCTGTGGCGGAGTTTGTGCCCACCCACTCCAGACGTCTCTGGTGTTTTGTGAGTAGGGGTCTCTGAGAATAGCACTACTGAACTACTCAGATTCTACTGTTAAATAAGTACCCAACCAACGTTGGCGGCGCCATGTCGTGTGGTTCCTATATTACCTATACAGGATCTGCACGTTCGGATAACATAAACTGTGGGATTGGTGGCAGACGGATTCCGTGCACCCACACCGGATACGTTCGCCTGTCTGTATTAGCTAGCTCACAGTGCCACTAGAGTCTCCTCTTATCGGGGAGAGAATAGTTCTTGGCAACCTCAGAACATGACAACCCGATCCCTCAGAATCGTGGAAACAATATACTACCTTTCGCTCAGTCACTCGTGCTCACTTAGTTTGTCTCAGAGAGATACACAGAATAAATAGTCGGGCGTTTCAATAAGTATTTATTGAACAGTTGTTATTCTGGTGTAGAATATATGAGCTGCAACAACCATTAGACAGTAGCAGAGATATATGATTAGCAGTACTACGAAAGTAAAAGGATGGTAAAGTTCTACCATCTTGCCGAAATCATGAATATATACAAGTACATAAAACACATGATAAAAAGTGCGTACTCCTACGATGTCTCCCTAACTAAATGTACCTAGCATCTATGTAGGTGTTATGCCAAGAATCCCTCTAGGATCTAGTCCACCCCATTACCTGAGAGTTTAGAGAATGTGGGGCCCCGCCCTGGTCTCGAGTTGGACACCCCGCGAGGGATGTTAGGCCACTGCTAGCTGGAGCGTCTGCATGCAGGAACCTCAGCGTCTCTGGTCAGTGTGTCAGCCGGGAAGTCACGTTCTCCTCTATCTTCCTAAGCAAGATGTGTTGTATATATACCCATAGGTCTCCCCCGGGGTCCTACCTTGCTGTGTTACTGTGTCAGCCTAAAGGATGACGTTGGGCCTGAACTTTATACAGAGATATTATACAGGAGATGGTAATCCTACTGTTAGTCTTGCTGTGCTTCCAAGAAGCCTCATGCATAATGTATGAGTATCGAACCAGGGAAAAACCCGCGTTCTGAATGCAGTGTCATATCTAGGTAAAAGGTCAGTGCCTAAGAACCGTTATGTATGTAATGTAGGGTAGGATGTAGGTGGAAGGTTGCGATGTTACCTGCGCCTATATAGGGTACCTATATTGTTATAGGGAATATAACAATACATCCATTCATCCATCCACCCTTTCACTCAGTCCATCCATCCATGCATCCATCCATCTACCCTTTCACTCATCAATCCATTCTTTCACTCACACATCCACCCATTCACCCACCCTTTCACTCTTCCATCTGTCTACTCTTTCATCCAGCTATCCATCTATCCTCCCTTTCACTCATTCATCCATACTCTCATTCATCCGTCCTTCCAGCCATATTTTTTCTCATCGATCCACCCTTTCACTCATCCATCCATCCTTTCAACCTAACCATCCACCCTTTCAACCCATCCATCCACACATCCGTCCATCCATTCATCCATCCTTTCTCCCTTCACTCATCCATCCTTACATCCATCCTTTCTCCCTTTCACTCATCCATCCTAACATCCATCCATACACTTGTTCGTCCATGCATCTATCCATCCACCCCTTCTTAAAGGAGGGGAAACCTGAGCAAGAGCAAAGGCTAACAGTGAGTTTATTCCAGTGATAAGGGGTTGTGTAAAAGAAAGATCTGCCCCCATAACTTGAGGTACAGATACGAAGGCAAGCGAGAAGGAAGATTACAAATTAGCCAAGCAGCAGTGTTCTAGACCACCTGCAGTTTGGACAGCTGATATCAGCAGGGCGTTCCCATAGTCCAGGCGACTGATGATGAGAGCCTGGACAAGAGACTTCCTAGCAGTGTCTGTTAGCCGCGGAAGGGTTTTTTTTTTTTTTTAAAGCCTCATCGTAGCGAAGCAGATGCTGCAGGTGGCGCTAACTTGATCATTCATGGAAAGAGATTGATCCAACCTCAAGGTAAGATTTTTTACTACCTGCTTAGGTGCGGGAGCCAAGCCGAGTTGTGTGTCCCACCAATCGGCTGACCATATCTCATTCGCTTTGCCAAAAGCAATTTGATTCACCCAGTCAGTCAGTCAGCCATCCATCCATCGACCCAGTCATCCACTCTTTCACTCCTCCATCCACCCTTTCACTCACTCATCCGTCTATCCACCCTTTCACTCATTTGTCCATCCATCCATCCTTTATTTTGAACTATTTTTATTGATTTTTGTCACGGTACAGGACATCATATGGTACATCATGCAAGGCCACATAGTAGCTGGAACAGATGTGGTTCAGATGGTTCAGTACAAAGTAAAAAGAACGATATATCAAAACATTTTCGAAATTCAGATCACAACAGTGGAGTCCCATCATGCACGGTTATTTTCCCATTAGAATTATCTGGCCTTCCTCAGCGTCCCCCCCTACCTACATATGAGCTACTGCATTGGCCTCATGTATACGATCCCTTGCCTCCTTCCCCTTGCTGTAATGTATGCGACCCCTACAGATGACAGGGAGCAGGATGCATAATGGGAGTCACCAAGAATCAGAGAGTGGAAGTGAGGGCGGTCAGCTGTGGGCCGACTGATTATGTTACTTTACTTCTATAGCAATATGACCTATATGATCTGTAACTGTCCGGGAGGGCATCTTGTAATGATTTCAAATCTTGCAGTACAGCCTCCCATGACGCCAGTATGGGGATCCTACGTAGTCCCCAGGCTTCCTCTCCCCTTGGCGCTACTGCCTCCGCCCTTCCCCACTTCAGCATTTGTGCGCACCAATGCTGTATACCCGGGATGGCTTGTGCCTTCCAGTGCGTCTCCATGGAACGGCAAGTGGTGAGCATCGCTAGGTCTATGAAACAATTAGTTACCTTCTGGGCTTTACCCCACTTATACAAGCCCAGCAATGCACTTTCCATAGTGTATAAATCTACCCAATAGTATCCACTCCAGCCTCCATTCAAGTCGCCAGACCGTCCCTCCCTACGAGTTTGAAGAACGGCACAATAGTACTTACTCGTATTGCCAGGGAATGTGGCATAATGTGCGGCATGAGGCGTAGGCCTCTTTGATAACTATCATAGGCTATGCGCACTAGGAGCATCGCCTCACCAGTCATTGCCTGCACCCTGGCCACACTGTAGCCTGCCCATCTCTTCAGTCTGCCGCCCTCCTAAACATCTTGCGGGCCATTGTAACTGAGCAGCCAAGTAGAAGTATTCAAAATTCACCGCCCTAAGCCCCCTTTATCTACTGGCTATTGCAGCTTACATAGTGCCACCCGTTGTCTGCCTTTGTTCCGTATAAAACTCCCCAGCATTGTATGTAAGGTGTGAAAGGTGGACCGTGGGATATGCACGAAAAGGTTATGGAAGAAGTACATGCCTTTTTACGGTAAGCACTAGGGTGCTCCAGAGCGTTATTTGCGGTCGTAGTGAGGATATGGCTCTTGTGAGATTTCCATCAATGAGGACCTGCGTTTCGTGATATATATGAATCCCCAGGTTACAGAACATACGGGGTTTCCCATGCAGTGAGTGGGCACCCACTGATAACAGTTGTTGAGGGCAACCCGCCCGGAGTGGAAAAACAAGATTTAGTCCAAGTAAACCCCAGACCTGAAGACCTCTGGTACGCTTCAACAACCTCTGCAATCCCAGATATCCCTGCCCGATAGTCTTGAACATCTATAAGGACATCATCTGCATATAGTGAAACTACATGCATTTCTTCATTTAGTGGTATACCCCACTCCCCACCCCACTGTTAGAACCGCTGAGCCAAATGCTCCATAACCAGCGCAAATAGGAGCGGCAAGAGGGGGCATCCCTGGTGAGTCCCTCTACTCACCGAAAAGGAAGGCGACATAAGTTGGCCTATTTTCACCCAGGCAGCAGGCTCCCTGTAGAAGAGCCTGATGAGTCTCTGTAATCTCCTGGTGATGCCCAGTTGAGTCAGTGTGGAGAAAAGTTAGCCCCAGTCCACAATGTTGAACGCTTTTTCTAAATCCAGTACAAGACAGGCTGCCTAAGGCCACTGTGCTGGGGCTACCTCCATCACCATATGTAACCGTCGGATATTTAATGTTGTGGACCTTCCAGGAATAAAACCATTTTGGTCTGCATGAACCAGACGAGGCATGTGCTCCAACAAGCGGACTGCTATTACTTTACTGAGGAGCTTGTAGTCTGCTACTAGCATCGATAATGGGCAGTAAGAGGATACCTCCAGTGGGTCTTTATCAGGGTAGGCCAAGGACACCAATAGGGACTCCCATAGGGAGTGCGGGAGACGGCCTTCATGAAGGGCGGCCTGATATAACTCAAGCAATTTTGGAGCCAGGAGAGACTCTTAGGCCTTGTAAAAGTCGACAGGCAGGCCGTCGAGGCCTGGGGTTTTCTGCGTAGCTGTGCCGCTAATAGCTCCCCTACTTCTTGCAGTGTAATTGGGGCATTCACTTCCTCTCTTTCCAGGAAGTCGAGAGTAGGCAGCTCAAGATCATGAAAGAATTCTGCTAAGTGTGCTTGACGTTCTATGTGGGGGTGGGGGGGTCGTACAACCGTTGGTAATATGTGGTAAAAACATTGTGTATGTCCAACTGACTAGTGAGCGTGTGCATTGGGGCCTCTCTAATCATAGTGATGGGGATTACCAGGGGTTGCACTATTCAGGAGCCATGCCAATAGGCGGCCTGATTTGTCCCCCTCCCCGTGCATCCGTGCCTGGTATTCCCTAAAATCCAGGCAGCACAGCTGCTCCACCAGCTGCGCATGATGCTCCAGTGCCTTGATTAGTGCGTACTGTGCTGCAGGATCTGTAATTCCTGTCACTTCTAAGGACCCCAGTGACGCCTCCGTCTGTACTAGGTCCTTGTGTATGTCCACTGTAGCCCCCACCACCGCCCTGATGCAATGACCTCTGATCGCTACTTTCAATGTCTACCATTTGATTTGTCTGGAGGTGGCTGTGCCCCAATTCTCTAGTGTGTCAGAACCTCCTAAGTTTCTTCTCTAAAGGCGTGATCTTCTAGCATAGTTGGCTGTAATCTCCACGTGGAGACCGGAGGACATGGCACTTCCCAAGCAAGGTGTATCTGAAGGGGATTATAGTAAGAGAATTTTTTCCCTAGATACTCTGCACCTGTAACCTGCACCGTGGAGTGACAAAGGATATGGTCTAACGTCATGTGTAAGTCGTGTGCGGCTGAGTAGTAGGAATATTCCCTGGATGCAGGAAGCGCCAGCTATCCTGAAGGGACCAGTGGCTGATCCATTGCATGAGACAGGTAGCTGCTGACACTATTGGAGAGGCCGGCAATGGGGGCTGCAAGCGGTCTAGCTGTGGATCGGGACCAAATGAAGTCTCCTCCAATTATCCAGGGAATGTGGGCCTACCAGGTGAGGGTAAGGGCAAGGGGTGCTAGGAATGCTAATTGTGCCATATTCAGCACTGGTATACTTCCCAACAGTATGGGCAGACCATCGAGCTTGCCCTCCATTAGGATATAGCGTCCCTCTGCAGCGATATGCCTGAAAGGGAACCCCTGGCTGAACCCATATGAAATCCCTCTAGTGAAACCTCAATATGTAGTACTATAACATTGCCCTCACCAGTGCTTTTGTAGGCGACTCTCCTCACCTTTTGCTAGGTGGGTTTCTTGGAGGAACGCTATCTGCGCTAAGCACCTCCTTATGTACTATTGCACTGCATGTCGCTTACGCGCTGTCCCCATACCCATACATTCCAAGTTATTACCCCTATTCTAGCCATGTATGTAATGTGAGGGAAAGGAGAGGGCCAAGCTCACAAAGTGACGGGAGGGCCAAGGAGGGCGCCGCCTAGTTTGCATGCGCATGTTGTCTCACAAGGAGCGGCATCATGGTTGGCCGGGCTCTCTTTCTCTGTGTGATCTGTGTAACTTAAACCCCTTCAACTCCTAACACAGGGCGGTTTCCGAGCTGACTACCCAAACAGTTAACCAAACGTCCCATAAATTTGAAGCTCTGTCACCCACACATGTATAAGTGTTGACTCTGTAGAGATTGTCCGGGTGAGTGGGGGAGATGTATGTGTGGCCTTCTATAATCTAGCCCCAGCAGTGCAAGAACTGGTCTAAGAAAGAGAAAAGGCGGAAAGACGAATACAGATCCATGTCAACATTGCAACTTCATATAACTTAACACATGACTTCCTTCAGGAGCAAAGTTCTAATCACCGCCTCCTTCAGCTACAGCCTCGTGTTATGTCAGTCAGGACGGAACTGCAGACTTCTCAGTGCGGAGTAGTCAAGTAGGAAGGTATGGGAGTATTCTCTGCTTTAGATCCCGAATGCTGGAGCCTGTGGTACACAAAACGTATGGTTATCTCATGAGACAAAAGAGTTCTTAGATCATAGTGTCGGCTGTTTGCGGGGTGACCTCTGGGAGGACCAATGATGCAGTACTGCTCAGTGAGGCGCGTGAGTCTGCTTCTGAGAGAGTGTTCTCAGTGGCCTTCGACAGCGGAGAGCGGCGTTCCCCCCACCAAGAGGTGGCTGTAGACAGCACCTGGGACTGATCCTCATGTGCCTGTTCCGGTGTGGGGATACCATTGAGCTGCGCCAGTTTGCGACCCCGATTTCATCTGCCTCTCTGCCCAGGCCTGTCCGCATGAGAACCCACCAACGGCGGCATTCCCGTGTCAAAGCGGCGCTGCTCCACCAAGTCCCAAGCGTCTGAGGGCTCCATGAAGATGTAGCTGGTGTTGTTTGCCAACGCCTTTAGCTTGGCGGGAAACAGGAGGGAGTATTTCAGGCGGGCCTTCTGGAGTCTACGCTTCACTCTCATAAATGAAGCTCATCAGTGCTGCACTGCCACTGTATAATCTGGGAAGAGATATATTTGCGTGTTGCCATATAGGATTGGATCGGCTGCGCGGGTCGCTTGAAGTATGGTTTCCTTGGCATTTGGTATGGTTTTCTATGGCATTTCCTCCGGCCCAGTTTCAGAGCCAGGGCGATCCACTGGGTTTTGGTTCCCCACGGACTGAGGCCCTATACCACCTCTTCTCCTCATGGTGCAGTAGGCGTGGTCCTTCTGGGTTCTAGTAAAAGCTGTCTAGGTCACTTTGGCACCCCTCACAGGTGGAGTGTGGATTTAAAGGCACACCCAAGCCCACCACACCCTTAGTCACCACAACTTGGCCAGGTGGTAGGGCGGCGCACGCAATCTGGGTGAAGTCTCCTTCGTCAGCGAAGGGGAAGACCCGGTCTAGACTCTCCCTCGTTCGCCCCGGGGTCAGATTTCATGCCTCCCCTCCAGCAGACGGGCGGTGTTCTAGTGCGGCTAGGCGCGTGTCTAGTTCCAGTGTAGTGCATAGTCCAGGCCAGAGTCAAGGTGGAACCCGCCTCACCCCTCGCGCCTCAATGTTGCAAGTGTGCCGGTGGCATTAGCTGTCCATTCTCTTCGGTGATGTAGATCTGAGAGACGGTGTGGGGGAGAAAATAGGGAGGGCAAGGTCGCTTGTCTCCCCCTTGCCCCATGACATTCTTATGCACCTCCAGCTCCACTGCTAGGTCAGGAATGCCCTCGGTCAAGAGAAGGATGAGGGATTCTTTTTGGCTATACACACCATCTCGCTCCTGGTTTCTTTTACGGGTGGGAGGTGGAAGCCTGACAGCTATCCATCCACTCTGGTCTTAGGTGTTAGGCCCCAAGTCTCCTACAAACACACCTGGGCCACTTGTCTGTTTTCTAATGAGGCGGATTGCACCACTGATCCTTAGCAAAGGGTCACCGTCAACCAGGTGTCCCATACACTTGTAGGCCGCTCCGTTCTATAGGACCATCGAGGCAGAAGATGAAGGGCTCGCTCACTTGCTTCGCGCAGCACGAGCCAATGAACACCTCTGCCGTCTCTGCCCGTAAATGCTGACATGCACTCTAAGCCCAAGGGCAGTGCTACGGCTAGAGTGCTTCTTGAGGGGAGGGGCCTCTTGGGGAGTCACCGCCAACACAGTGTCAGAGGAATCTGTGGAGCGGGAAGCCATGCAGTAGCGACCCTATGGGCCGATGTGTTACTCACTGCAGCACCCCGCGAGTCCTCCCTGCAGCCTTGCCCCGGGCACACCACCGATTAGCCGCTACGCTGTGAAAGTCAACATGCCAGCTTGTATTTTGGCTGGCCCGTATCTCGCGTAGAAAATATGGTCACATTCTACTGGAGGGGCTCCCCCGATCACTCCTTGCAGGGCCCTTTCCTCAACCTTCTTCGTTCAGTGAAAACACTGACCATCAGCCAGTCTTCCTATTCCCCTTGGTCCTGCAGCTTCTCTACAGACAGGTGGCTCGCCGCATCCAAATGCTGCTCTCCAGAGGGGAGCCTGCTCCTCAATTTCTCCCCTGCTCCCACGGCACCTCTTCGTCCGCCCTCCTGTGTTTCACGCCGCCGCTCTGACTCCGCGGACTGGGCCGTGCAACTTTAGGCCTCGCCACCAGCGACACGCGGTGCAAGGCCGCAGTAGTCTATTAAATAAGAAGCCATAGCAGTATCAGTCGTGCAACAAACTATGCAAGAAGATGGAGCTTCCCCTTAAGTCACGCAATGCGAAGGCCCTTGCAACCTCCACCCTTGCATATAAATCAGGGTGCAAGTATCTGATCCGCAACCTCTCTGCGTTTTCCGCTCCCCCAACACTATAATGCGCGAGTGTGACTGTGGAGACTACTAGCCTCTATGAAAGGGGGGTGTTAAGGCACTGACCCAGTATCCTAGTTATGTGTACGAATCTATCTGGGGTGTTTGTAAGGCATCCATAATGCTATCCCAGTCTGCCGTTATAGGTCTCTTCCGTAGTCCATGCAGTTCTTCTTGCCTCAGCACTGCAGTCCCGGTTCTGCCCCACTTAAGTATCGCTGGGCGCCACTGTCCCAACCCGGGTAGCACCTAGCACCTCACACCGCTCCCCTACAGCTATCCGGCCTTGCATTTGGAAACATTTGATGTAACCTTTCTGGGGTGTAGTAGCACTCCTTCATCAATGTATAACTCACTTCCCTGTTCCTAACACAATTGAAGTTTTTGTGTATGTGAAACCATAGATTCTTCCACTCCTTGGCAGTGATATCTTTTGAAAAGCTCCTTCCCACCATATATAATATGCTCACTGGCGAAACACTTGTTTTCCTTAAAAATGGTTTAAATCTTGGATATAATACCCTTGGAGGAGGTGATGTTTGCCAAACGTTTCTCAAAGATAATTCTTTACCTCGTACCCGTTATCCTATAATCAGAATGCATGACCCAGTAGCGCAGTTGGGCGTATCATAGGTGCTCCATTTCCTCCAAGCCTAAATCACTTTTGCATTGTGCAAAAGATTTAATTCCACCACCATGAAACCTATCTGATATAAGTGTGAAATCTCCTTCCCTCCATATATGAAACAGTCCGTAGTGAGGTGTTGGTGTGAATTCAGGATTAAAATGGATCGCGGTGTAGGTGGGAAGAAAGGAGGTGAGCCCTTGTTTGAATCCCATCCCAAACGGTATCCATCTCCGACAGTCACTACTTTTATTTCGGAGACTTTGTAGTATGTTTTGAAGTCTAGTAGTGCTAGTCCTTCTACTTTGACTCCAGGGAACTCTCGGAATTTGGGCTCTGGAGCCTTTCCAAATGAAGCAAGAGAAAATTTGATGAATGGTCTTGCAAATTTGATGGTCGACCCTCACCAGGAGAGTCTGGAATAGATACAAAACATGTGGCAGAATGCTCATTCTTATTACATCAATTCTACCAATCCAGGATATAAAAAGGCAAGACCACCTGATCAGATCTCTACGGATATCGGCCAGTATGGAGGGACGGTGGTGGAATTGGCATTAGCCAGATCAAGCACAGATTGATTCAACTTAATTAGTGCCCGTCTGCTGCTCGTGCTGTGATTCAGGTACTATTTCTACACCCCCTCCCCCCACGCCCTCCTCCTGCATTCCATTATTTCTGCTGTGTAACATGTCAAAAAATCATTGACAAAGCCAATAGATGTTGCATAGGCAAGACCTATTGGCTTTGCCGATGCTTGGTTACATTGAGCAAGCAAATTACGAGACCTACTTCATCTGAGTCACTAGGGCCGTTAATTTGCCCTTTAAGGTTATAACTTTCCTGAGGAGCATTATCAGTGGTGTCTGCCTATATTCTATTCCCTTAAGCTCCTCTTCTGTCTTTTGCATCGCCAGGGCCCATAGTCTGTGTAGTCCTGTAATAAGTATGCATTTCCCCCTTAATAACGATTAAAAGCCATCCCTACAACGCAGGAAGGATATTTCCATTGCTTTGTTTAACTCAAAGTATTCCACGACGGGAACTTTTATCTCCTCTAAATACCGGATGCCTAAGTAAGGAGGATTGCAATCACCACTTTCCTCACCTTTTTATTTTCAAGTGTATATCAAGGTCCGTCATCACTGGAGCATGGTCAGATTCCTGTTTCTGATGAAAGCACTAAAGTAATCAGGGCATTGCTTATGAATGTATAATCAATCCTTAAAAAGGATCTGTGGGGGCGTGGCCTGGACTCCGATGGAGTAGGACGCACGCTGTTCGTGCTCCGTCCTCCGGGGTCGGATTGAGGCATCGCCGGAGTGCTTTTGGGCACGGGGGGCACAGTCTGTGTCCCCCCCTCGACTGCAGACAGCCTGCGGCGACTCCGGACTTCCTGCGGGGGCCCTGACTGTTTGTGTGAGCCCCGGGAGCTGACGTGAAGGCAGCGCGGCGGCTCTGTCCGCCATCTTGCAGAGCACCGCGAGGCGGCCCTCGGCGGTGAGGGGACTCGGAGGCTGAGCCGGGCTGCGTGGGCGGCTTGGAGCGGTGACCGCTACTCCCCCCCGCACCTGTTTTGGACGGCAGCCCGCCGGAGGTGCTTCGGGAGGCCCTGGAGCTCGGAGGCGGCCCTGAGCGGCGTTCTGCATTCCTGTCTGCACTGCCACGGCATTCCGGAGGTGAGGTGTGGGAGGCGCTGGTCCCGGGGGTGGCGGAGCGGCCCTGAGATCCGGTGTTATCGCCCCTCGGGACCCCAAGTTTAGCTCTACGCAGCGGCGTTCTCCCCTTCCCCCAATCGGACGAGAGGGTGCGGGGGGCGCTGGCACATGAACTGGAACATTGCGGAGATCGCGGCCTACCCGGGCCTGTGCCCTCTGTCTCCCCGCGCCTGCCTACCTCCTGGCACGGAGCTGCTGCAACAGCGCTACCCGACGACTCCCTGGCCGAGTGGTGGGACCGGAGGCCTTTCTTCCTGCGCATTTGCCCTGGGCCCCTCGAGGATTCCCTGCCCGGGAAGAGACTCTGTCGTGAGGCCTTGCCTGGCGGGCGGCCTGGAGGCATAGAAACAACTACGGCAGGCACCTTCCCCTGCGTACTACTGCGGCTCCCTGTGGTGCCCCCTGTTGGGCCGTCAAGATCGGGAGGGGACTTGGAGCCCCCGGGATAGGACCACCTTGCCTGAGCTCACGAGGTCCTGGGAGGCCGAGGATTTGGACCGCGTTCGGGGGCCGTTGCTGCACAGTTGTCCGGGCCCGGGCCCCATCTGCTCTCCTCCACACCCTCACTGGTGGACTGTCCAACTGCCGGGGTCGTGGTCCTTGACTGGACGCGGGTGGGCGCTCGCGGGGGCCACACTTCTCCCCACACCAGCAGTATGACCAAACCTAGAACGGGGAAGGCAGCGGCGCAATCAGCATCCAAGGACGCCTCAGTGAAGGATCTGTGGAGTAAACACGCCCCGACACCCCCACCAGAGACCTCTGAGATGGCCTCTAAGCTGGAGGCCCCTGAGCCGGGCACCATCACGCAGGCGTTCATGGCTAGTTTCCTCCAGGAAATAAAGTCGGAGATCTCCTCCCTCAAGACGGAGGTCAAAACCTACCTGACGGACGTTCGCCGAGATGTCACGGAAATTGGTAATAGAGTGGACGATTTGGAACGCACCCTAGACTCGCGTACGGAAGACCAGGAAGATCTTAGACGCAGGGTCATGGCACTCGAAGAACAAAATGTGGAGCTCCAGCTTAAGCAGGAAGACCTGGAAAATCGGAGCCGCAGGAACAACCTCCGAATCCGGGGGATGCCGCGGGGTGCAGAGGGGCAGGATATACTGACGTATGTCGCGGATCTCCTCCAGGCTGTCCGGGGAGACGACGATTCCTCCCCCCCAACATTAGACCGCACGCACCGGGTTGCTCCCCCACGGGGCAACCCCAATCTGGTCCCTGACATCCTGACCAGAGTTCATTTCTATACAGAGAAAGAGGCGATACTCCGGGCTTCCAGGGCCAATGAGAAGCTGGAATACGAGGGCCATCATATCCAGATCTTTCAAGACCTCTCACCACTCACTTTGCGTCATCGTCGAGATTTCCAGCCCGTGACGGCCAAGTTGAAGGCATCCAACATTAAGTATCAATGGGGGCACCCCTTCGCCTTGATCTTTCAGTGGGAGGGGCAGCGACGGTCCCTGCGGTCTCTGCGGGAGGCCCTCCAGCTGCTCCGTATCTCGCCGGGGTCTCGGCCTACCTCCCCCTCTCCTGCGGACTCGGCCTCCCAGGTCTCTCTACGCCCTGAATGGTCAAAGGTGGGGCATTATGGTTCGAGACCTTCCACGGCCAATTTGACAAACAGTCAAGCCAAGCAGGACATAATCCGACATCTGAAAGCGCTGGAAGGGTCGCAGTTGTCGACGGGGAGGGGTCCCGGGTCCAGCCCACCCCTTGCCCCTACGATTCTTCTTGCCGTGATGGACCCTCGCCCTTTGTTAGTGCATTCACTCTTAACCCTCCTCCTAGATGTTGCACCTGGTGACTGATGTTGATTCCTGGTATTACCTGCGGTCTAGACACTTGCTGGGACAGCTGCACTCTGAGAGCCCAGGTTCTGCTCACATAACTCCCGAAATCAGCTGAGAGACACCTGTTCTTGTCCCTTTTGAAAGTACTGTACCTCTATGATGCTTACTTGCTTAATTGTTATCAGCATGTATTCTCCAGGCGCCATGAGTCCCGTGTGCCTCTCCCTTCCCTCCCCATAACCCTGCTGCGCGACCTATTGCCCCCGGCTGCCTTGCTGCCCCTGGGGCTTGACGATCTTGGCGACTAATTTAAAGTGGGCCCCTGCTCTCCCCCGGTGCCCAGGGACCGGTCCGGCCGCCGGAGGACGGGCGACGTTTGTTCCTTGAACCTTCCATGGCCCACCCCACCCTTTCCTTAGTCCCTATGAGGAGTGACTTCTTCAGAGCCGCCCTGGTGTTTTCCGCTGGGCCGCTCCTGGACTGGAAAGAACCCTTTTGGCCCTGTTGGCCTTCTACTTACATGCTCCTCTCTCTGATCTCTGCCTTTTCTCTTGCTTTCCTTTCTTCTTTTTCTTTCCCTCTTTCTTCCGCTTACCTACCTGGACCTGGGGAGGGGGGAGTACGCCTCTAACGAACCAACCTACATCTTGTCTGCCACTTTTTGGGCTCCACTGAAACCGTCCTTCGAACTCTGTGCCTGGGTGGGGTCTCACGCTGCTTGTACGCCCCACTACAGCCAATGCTCCGATTTGGGTCCACGACTCGGCCGGAGAGTGATGTGCCGATTTACGTCCCAGCCATTGCATGCCATTGAGAGTACCGATCAATGACGCAACTTAAATGTTTGTCCCTTAATGTCCCGAATAAGAGGAAACAAATTTGGCGGTATCTCCAACTCCAGGACCCCGATGTTATCTTCCTCCAAGAAACTCATCTTTTACGTGCTACTGTTCCCCGCATGTCCCACCCTAAATACCCCTTACAGTCCTGGGCCTCTGGGCCAACCAAGACGGCGGGGGTGGCTATCCTTTTTAGAGCGGGTCTTCCCGTGCATCTTAAGAGTACCGTTCGGGGCAAGGAGGGTAGGTATCTTAAGCTCGCGTTGGAGCTGCGGGGTAAACCGCTTACCTTAATTAATGTATATGCCCCTAATCAGGCGCAGGATGCCTTTCTTCGCAACTTCCTTAAGGCTCTGCTCTCTCGGGAGTCTAACCCTATCATCCTTGGGGGGGGGGGGGGGGACCTTAATTTAGTGTGGGACCCTAATGTGGATCGCACCTCCTCCACCTTTCAGGGGACTGCGGCTATGTCTGCTGCTCTCAAGCGTGATTTTGATGATTTGGGCCTTATTGATGCGTGGCGATACAAGGAACCAGACACGCAGGACTACACTTTTTATTCTCATGTCCACCGCTTGCATTCCCGGATCGATTATTTTTTTTTTTATCCCACGCGCTAATTCGCTCTCTAGATACAGTGGGAATCTCAGACATCTCCATCTCAGATCATGCCCATTTGGAAATAACCCTGACCGGTATGGGGCGTAACCCGAACTCTGTCCGGCGGTGGCGTTTGCCCTCGCATGTTCTGCGTGACCAGGTGGACGTGGCCGAACTCCGGCAGGCCATACAATCATACTTTCAGGCCAATGATCTGCCTGAGACTCCTGTGCATATTTTATGGGACGCCTGTAAGGCCACGATTCGGGGCACCATCACCTCTATTTCAATAGCCCGCAGGCGGGAATCCCGCCTGGTGGAAGATACCCTTACCCGCGATATTAAAGCCCTGGAGCAATCCACCCGTAATGCACCTACTTTAGCCATGCGCAAGAGACTCGCTTCACTTCGCGGCCAGCTTAAGGCTCTCCGGGTGAACAAGGCAGAGCACTCCCTCTTAGCTCTCAAGCAAAAATTCGATGGGGGAGGCAATGGAGTGGGCCCCATGCTGGCGCTTCGTCTTCGCCAGCAACTTTCTCGCGGCCACATTGCTAAGATTGCCTTGCCGACCCGGGGTTGGGCCACTTCTGAGCAGGCTAAACAACGAGAATTCAGCACATTTTTTACCGATCTGTATATCCCGGCTGCGACCTGTGGGGATCAGGTGGGCGCCTTTTTGGCAGCGTGTCCCTGGGAGCCAATATCCCCTTTTTTTAGGGAACAGATGGAAGAACCTATCACCGCAGCAGAAATCCGAAAAGCACTCAACAGTATGCCAGTGGGCAAATCGCCAGGACCTGATGGCCTAACACTGGCCTTCTACCGCTTATTCCTCCCAGAGCTCCAGGCCCCTCTGCTGCGCCTTTTCAACTCCTTTGTGCAGTCCGGGACTGTAACCCAGACGATGGCGGAGGCGGAGATCGTCCTCATCCCCAAACCGGGGAAGGACCCTACTGTCTGCTCCTCTTTTCGACCTATTTCACTATTAAACGTAGACGTCAAGCTGTATACAAAAATTCTTGCCCTGCGACTGGCCCAGCACCTCCCCGGTCTCATTGACCCGGATCAGGTGGGTTTCATACGGGAACGCCAGGGAGCGGACAACGTTCGTCGTGTGGCCCATCTAGTGCAAAAGGCCCAGCACCATAAGATACCGGCCTGCCTCCTTTCCCTTGACGCCGAGAAGGCATTCGATCGGGTGGATTGGACCTTCCTTCGGGCGGTCCTGCACCGTGTGGGCCTTGGGCCGAGCATGATTGCTCGAATTATGGCTCCGTACGCGACTCCCTCGGTGCGCATTCGGGTCAATGGCCTTCTCACCCCCTCCTTCTCCATCTGTAGGGGCACACGCCAGGGGTGCCCGCTCTCGCCTTTGCTTTTTGCTCTCGTAGTGGAACCACTGGCGATTGCAATCCGGGGGTCGACGGATATCCGGGGCATTCGCGTAGGAGGGGTCGAACACAAACTAGTCCTCTTTGCTGATGATCTTCTTTTGACACTTACAGACCCTGCGTGTTCCCTCCCTGCGCTACTGGATATACTCTCACAATTTGAATTGGTGTCAGGTCTTAAGATCAACCTTTCCAAGTCGCAAGCACTCAATCTTTTCCTCCCTCGTCAACAATTGGAGGCTCTGGGAAGCGTTAATCCCTTCCAGTGGGCCCCACATTCCATCCGTTACCTTGGGCTAAATGTCACGGCTACCCTGGACACTTGGACGGGGGCGAATTGGCCGGCCTGCAGGGCAGCTATCCGCACTGAACTTACTCGATGGAAGGCGCTCCCGATTTCGTGGCTGGGCCGACAACGCAGTTAAAATGGCTATTTTACCAAAAGTTCTCTACCTTTTCCAGGTGCTCCCTACGCCGATTCCCCACAGGGACATCCTGAATCTCCAGCGGGACCTGACCACCTTTATTTGGGGAGGGGGAAGGCCGCGTTTTTCCACGCGGGTCCTGATGTTGCCTCGAGACCGGGGGGGTCTGGCCTGTCCCGACCTGCTAGTATACTACTGGGCCTCGCACTTGCGTTACATATCGGAGTGGACGGTCCGCGAAAGTGAAAAGCACTGGTTCCACATGGATAGGGCAGTGGCTTGTCGCCCGTTATGGGATCTGGCTTGGATACGGAGTGGCGCTAGACACCGCAGTGCCTATATTGCCATTCCGACGAAGTCTGTCCTAGAAATTTGGGATAGGATCGCTGTCTCCCGTGGTCTCACTACATTTCCCTCCCCCAACACATCGTTGGCGCTTAACCCGGACTTTCCACCAGCTCTGGCCCCAACGTCTTTTTCGGCATGGTCGGCTGGCGAATGCCGGGTGATAGAACAACTGTTTGATGAAGGACTCTTTAAATCATTCGACCAGTGTAGGCAGGATTTCAACCTCCCTAAAACTGCACGCCTGGAGTACTTCCAGGTTCGTCATTGGCTTCGAGCCCCCTCCTACACGGAGGGCGCTACGAGGCAACTTACGTCGTTCGAATCCCTGGTTCGAGCCTTTGATGGGTCCCGTGGGTTGATCTCTCGGACGTATAAAGTCCTTCAGCATTCGCATGGGGTGCCCCCACACACCTATCAACGCCAATGGCAGGCAGACATTGTGGAGGATATCCTCCCAGAGCGCTGGGAACAGCTATGGCGGGATATTCCGCGCATCTTTAGAAGCATAGCCCAGCAGGAGTCAGCATATAAAATCATGACCAGTTGGTACTATACTCCCTTGAGGCTCCAGAAGATGTTCCTTGGCTCCGCCCCCCTTTGTTGGCGCTGTCAATCGGCCCAGGGCTCCTTCCTGCACATATGGTGGACGTGCCCGCTCATCCTCACTTACTGGAGCGAGGTTTTGACTCACGTTAAGGAAGTATTGGGGTTCCCCTTGCCAAGTGACCCGGGAGTGATCATTCTGGGACTTCGTCCAACCTCTCTTAAAGCATTTACGCATACAGATTGGCGCCTAGTCTTCCATATGCTTACTGCGGCGAAACAGGTTATTGCCCTCCATTGGAAAAAACCGTCCCCCCCCTCGTCCTTGGTCTGGCTTACGCGACTTTGGCATGTTATGGCAATGGAACTTCTATCTCATAGGCTGGCATGTACTGACGCTAAATTTGAGCGCATCTGGCAACCCTTGGTCACACATCTCGCCCGGCTTTGGCACACACGGTCTGTTCCCCCCCGCCTGTGGGCTCTTCAGCTTTTCGATGATCCTATACTTCCAAGGGGCGAAACTTACGACACCGAACCGTGATACGGTTGTGGGGGTGTAACATTTAGCAACCTGCCTAATCCTGTGCAGATGCGGTTCCTTGCGGGTGGGGTACACCCTGCCCCCAGAGGCTGACCTTTCATGCTCTCTCCCCCTCCCCTCTCCTCTCTTCTCCCCCTTCTACTCTTTTTCTGTTCTCCTCTCTGAGCTTTCAATCTTTCTCTGGCTTTCTCTTGGTTTTAGGGGCTTAGTGTTTCCCCCTGGTTACAGGCCTTAGAGGTCGCTGTTACCGTCACAGATGAATGGCCATTGTCGGAACCTGTGCCACTGGCACATCATATCACTAGGGCAATCTGTACGATTTCTTGCTGTCTTTCGCATGCGAGCTCTGCTGAGGCCCTTAAGCGTTATATAGAGGTACCCCAACTGGGTGTCTAGTGTTAGAGGGCTTTGCTTTCTCATCCTTTGTCCCCATCATGCTATGAAACATGCTTAGAGACTTTGACTGTAGGCACGCACATGATGTGAAATGCCCGGCCTTTATTATGGCAGTGTCTTTGATTATTTGCTGGGAGCCATACCTCCCTGTTGTGGGGCATGTGATTGTTCTCCGGGGTTAAACCCGGTCTTTAGATTCTCTTAGCGGCTTTAGGCCCAAAGTTCCTTTTATGGTTCATTGACGAATGTCATGTGCTATGTTCATTCTGTGCTTCCAAATGTTGCTTACAGTGTGGCGACTTCTATGGTGATTTTTTTGGTTGTGTATAAAATCAATAAAAGAGATTTGAACAAAAAAAAAAAGGATCTGTGTGCATGCAAGAATCCCTTTACATGATCTTGTCACTCATGTCGTATGTCACTCCGCTCCAGAGTAGTGATTGAGACCTTAACTCTCTTGCAGAACACATTATTAGACCCCCTCCCTAACCCCGATCTGTTTATACTTGCATCCCATACTAGACTGAATTAATGTGACACATTGCAATGCATGCCTTTACCATGCAGATGCCTTTAATACGCAGATGCCTTTACTACGCATGGTAAGCATATTTAAGGTAAGTAAACCCCATATATCCGTTTGTATATATTATTTTAATTTAATAATGTTTTTTTCTTTTTGGGGGTAAACCACCCCCTTTTTATTAAATTACTCCTAACTTTCCTTTACCACTACCCACCCTATACCCTGAAATTAATTATACCTCCCTTTACCACTACCCAGCCCTAAACCATAAATTTACCCTTATCGTTGTATATATGGCAATCTCCATTTGACTGCACAGCATGCTGTGATGTGGAGACGCTGTGGTGCGTCGGGAGCGAGTGGAACTGACACTGTAGGACAGAGCGTTGCATGCGAGGTGTTTGGGCAACCACCACCCAGCCTTCGTGCCCTACACCTCCAGAGGCAGTTTTGTTGCCTAGCCTCGAGACCAGAGGTGCCAGCACTCCTGATTGTGCGCACGCTTTTGCACATAGTAGGTCAGAAGACCCAGCATACCAGCAACACCCCTCCCGCCCCCCTAGGCAAATCGTGCTGCAGTGGCTTGGGGGGTGAAGAGGGGGCCTATGAGAGATCAATGGCTGTGCAAGGGATAACAGAGTGGGACAGAAACGTCAGCAATGATAAGTGCATAGGCACCAGGCAGGCACTCCTCGTGGGCGGAAGCAGCCAGCAGTAGGTTGGTGCGGCTTCCACACTAGGAAGTGCCCACTGTGTACCCACTGTGTACCGCGGGGGTTGCCATCTTTTCAGCAGCATGCTCGTGCCACTTCCCAGAGTACCAGTTGGGCACGGTCTATAGTGCCTAGGGAAGGATAGGCAGGGTTACTTCTGCTAATTTCCTACCAATTTTATCAAATCTAACTATCTGGACGTATGTTGAACGTGCACCGGTAGTGAAGAAACACTCCCCCATAATCAGCGTGTTAAGCCTTTCACTGAGCCACTTGATTCCTTTTGCTGAGGACTCTGGATTGCTTGCTCTTCGGGGCATAATAGACTCTTGGTACCAACTTTTGGCGGCACAGTTTCTGTGTAGTATGGCGAGATGAGGACACCACCTGAGGGACCTGTGCTTAGTGACCTGTGTGCAAAGTTGCGAGTGACTTCTAAGTTTTGACCATCGACCAGCATTAGTATAGCATACACTGTACATAGAGTTATAAAGAATCTTCAGCCGGCAAATGAAGTTTTTAGGATTGTGGGAATAGCTCTCCCCCTTCCCTTAGTTTCGGTGTGGTGTGGTCCACCCTCTTTTTGGCATGCCTGGCTAAAATGACATTAAGGAAACTTCACTCTGGTCGTCTGATTGCTGCAACAAATCCACCCAATAATTTCTTGAAATTAAAAAAATCTATTTGTCAGAAAAGTCTCAGTTGTCTCACCTGATATCGTATCCTTCAGTTTTGAACTCTTTTTCTGTAAGTGGCAAAGAGTAGAAAAAAATGGAGATGGCTACTGGTTTGGATCAAGCCTCTGATGTGTGCGTGGATTCTCCATCCTTTCCATTTGCTTCTTCATGTCAGGAAGCTCAAGTTGGCCACAGCTCCCTCTCTTCATTATGCAGATCTCCTGGCTCAGCAGAAGCAGGGGCTGATGCCAGGGAAATCGATCCACATTTGAGTTCTCTAATTTGTGTAAGAAGTGATCATGAATTGGGCTCTATGGAGCTGGAGGCTGCAATGCTGGGCCCTGTCCTAACTAGTAACATTGCACCAAATTCTGTAAGTGACCCACCCAGCCACCAGGAGCTGGACTTAAGTCCTGCTCGGTAGGAGTCTAACTTTGGTCAAGCTGTCTCTCCAGTTCTAAAGAAAAAAAACATGACTTCTTTGGAAAACTTTATTGGGTCCCATAATGAGGTGCGCGACGAGGGGTGCGTTGTGTTGGAGGACTTCACTTTGCCTCACATGGGTCTCTTTAATGATCAGAATCGGTTGCGGAAGGCAGGTCTGAAATCGCCCCCTGCTTTTGGAGGGGGCGATTTCGGCCTGGACTCGCAATGTTTACTCAGCAGTCCATCTCTGCCTGCACTAAACAGTAGTACACCATCTCTGAGGGCTTCTTTAGCCTCATTAAAATCTATAAATTGTGAATTATTTATGTCCTGAAGGGCACAATGGAATGTGCAGCCGTTTAACCTGGAAGGGGAAGGTGGGGGAGGTGTTTCATGTGAAATTATGCTATGTATTGAGAACGTTTTATCTTCTATTCTATCTTTGTTAGAAAGATCAGTCTCTAATTCTGAGCATGTGTTGAACCCTATTCTTTTGGGGGTTCAACACCTTACCGCCTCATCTTTATGTCAAACGCAGGGACAAAAGGAAAGAGTTGAAATCGCAGGTCACTCAAGTCAATAGTGTGGATAATGATGGGTTTAAAGATGTTGGTACCCAAGTGGGCAAGCCATGCAGGTCAGGGGTCCCTTCTTTTAAGGTAGCTAACCTAAAATCCAAAATAGTAAAGGTAGAGGATAATGTGTATTTATTAAAAGCTTGTACACGTGGCCCAGTTGACGGAAATTGTGTTACCTGTCTTTCTGATTTTTAAATAAAGGGTGAGTTCACCCTGGTGGTGCTCATTCCCCCCATGATCGGCCTATTGTTGATCCTCCTAAAGTACCTTCTAATGGGGCTCTACAGGGGGTGGGGGCACCTCAGGTAGTTCTCAGATAAAACCCCCTAAGGAGAAGAGGAAAAAGACACGAAGTATTATGTAATATAAGTCTAAAAAACTAAGGTTTGCAAGTATTCCTGTTGAATCTGTATCTCCTGATTTTTCCTCAAATGCTGAATAATGTTCCTTCATATCTGGGTTTGTTGCCTGATCGATCTGAAATGTTCATCTTACCTATATCATCTAATGTATCAGAGGAACAGTGTTCTATATATGTCCTGTCAGGAAGAAGGGCCAGTTCCTAATAATGGGGAAATTATCTTTGAGACCTATGATTGTATGGATGAGGCTGATCAAGATTGTGGTTGTGGGAGAGGGTATGGGAACAATGGCTCTTTAAGAGCTAAAGTAGAAAACCTGGGTTCCCAAGTTGGGGGGGGGGTGGAATCCAGAGATGCCATCATTAGTCTCCCCCCCACAACCCCCAGGAAAAAGCCTACACGGCACAAACTAAGACCCAATAGACCCCTTAATGAGGAGGCCCAACCATTTTTCCACCATCACAGAATCCTCAGTATGGACATGAGACAAAGCCTGATAATTCCAAAGAGAGCACGAAGGGTCCTGAAATTGCTCCAATCTCAAATATGTTTGACTTTGTCATTTTGTTCGATCGTGAATTGGGCCCTTCGAATAGACATTTCAACTTCTACTCATTATTGGAAATTGAGGCCCTGAGATTGGTATCAAGTAAAGACATAGATAATGTTTTTATACATTCCTCTGCTACTTTGCCGAGCTCAAGAGTAACATTTAACTCTAAGATTATCGTAATGCTGATCTTAGAGAATGTGGATTCTTTTTTTAAAAGAGGAATTGATTTCTTTTGTGTAGAGCCTACTACAGAGTCTAATCGTGACAGTCCAACGTGGAATTCTCAGGGTAAATCCCAGATCTAATAAGGAGGGGGGTCTGCTAATTTGAAGGATATCATTATTTCTGTAGGCAGAGATATGGGGAGTAAAGTTATAAATATTCCGAAGGTGGAGGAATTGAGTGCTCAGGAACCAGAGAGGGGTGTTGGGCTAACTAACTGGAGTTGGGTAGCTGGCACATTGAATGGAACCAGCAACATCACAAAGCACCCGGTGCTGCGGAGGTAACCCTTGGGTAAACTAGTATCCTTGAATATGACGCGCCATGGGCAATCTAATTTGAAACTGAATTTTGTAACTCGCCTCAAGCCTTTGATTATATGTGTGCGGGAAACATGGATCTGTACAGACTTCACACATGTGATAAATGTTTTGTTTTTTCTTGTGTAGCAAAACCTTCTGTAAAAGGCCATGCCAGTGGAGGAATTGCTATTTTATGCAAAAATAATATTAATTGGAATCCAAAGGCATTTGTTCATCCTTCAAATCTTTGCCTTTGTTTAAATTTGGCTAAGTTCAATGAGAGTTGTGGGTTGTCATCTTTTTTGCTGGTAAATGTATATATTCCCCCTGGTATGCCTCATGATATTCTAGTTAACACCATGTTTTCATTTGTCCATAATATTAGTCAGCTGGATGATTTTCCTTGGTTTTAATCGTAGGAGACTTTAATACTAAACTATCAAATGCAGCTTGCATGACCTTTTTAATACTGCAATGGGTGAGGTATGGCGTATTCCTGATGTGGTTCTGCTAGAAAAAGTTAGATTAGATAGGAGAGGCTTATGTTTCCTTGAAAGTTGGAGACTGCATGAATTTGTGTTTTTGAATGGCAGATTTCCCGTAGACTCCCCTTCTTCGTATACTTTTTATTCCCCATGTGGTCAATCTTTAATTGACTATTTGGTAGTGTCCCATCAAATATTCTGTGTTTGTTCACAGTTGGAGATTTTGGTGACTGATTTAAGTGATCATAATGATCTCTCTGTGTCCGTTGACTTAGAGTTTAAGGCTCTTGATTCCTGGAACCTCAAGACGGATAATATTGTGTATAATAAATCTAATAGGTGTACTTTTTGGTCACATGACTAAATAAAGGCTTTGGGCCAAAGTCTAAAACTAGCAAGCTTGGGCTCTCCTGATTTGTCATTATATAACCCCATTTCTGGGTTTGAAAGGCAGTTGATCTGCCACCAAGCCTTTGGGAGTAAAGATAGAGGCAAAATACCCAAATCTCCTATTGAGATCTCTTGGGATGTAAAAAAAAAAAAAAAAGGTAGAACACAAAATAAATGCCCTCATTAGGAAGCAATTTCATTTCTCTTTGATTTCGAGATGGGGGGGAAATCAATCGTCCTAAGCGTAAAAGAACAAGACTGAAGGTGGCAAAACGCAGAAAGGAGGAGGAGGACAGCAAGTGGTAATCCTAGTAAATATTGGGCCATAATAGCACAATATTGCGACGCTAGAGTCACAGCCCAGGCTATCCCAATTTTGGATGATGTGTGAACCAAGTATATTTCTCAATTATCTGCCTGTAATTCAAGTAGTAGTGATCAGTTCGCTTTTACTGTTGTAGCAGATTCTATGGAACTATATGGTCCACCCTCCGTTAAGAAGATCGAGGGATTTTTCAAAGGTGCAAGAACCTCGGGTGCTATGGGCCTTAACAAACTCCTGATAGCACTTATTAAACATGAGGCCTCCGTATGGACTTCCTTTTTATGTCCCTTGTTCCAGCATTGCTACCTGCCTGGTGATATCCCATCAGCCTGGAAGGAAGCATCATCACCCTTAATACAAAAATCCCTTCCCTGCCAGTTATAGACAAATCGCCATATTGGATGCAAAAGGCAAAACATTTATTTGCCAAAAGCATTTTACTACATCTTCAAGAATGGGCGTTTGGTAATAACCTTATACCCCTTGAGCTGGCGGGTTTTCATAAGAACTGTGGTATTCTCGATAACATTACAGCCTTACAAACTTTAATAGAAAACTATCCTCTGTCCAAGCGTATGCCCATGTATACTGCTTTCATTGATTTCTCCACAGCGTTCAATAGGATTGACCAGTAGATGCTGTGGAGAAAACTGTCAGCGCTAGGGATTCCCGCTCATCTTTTGAAGTTAATAATTGCTCTACATTCTTCCACCTGGACTCAGGTTTTGTTGGGAGGGAATCAAGGTTTGTCAAGAAGAGGGGTGACGCAAATGGCTTAAAGCAAGGCTGCCTTCTGGCGCCACTTCTCTTCTCGCTCTATAGTCATGATTTGTCTTGTAAAGTTGGTTTGGTAAATGGGGATCCTCCTAAACTTGGTTTAATGAACGTTAGTTGTCTTTTTAACCCAGACAATGTTCTTTTGTTGGACCAAATTTTAGTAGGCCTCCAAAGGTGGCTTTGGGCTATGGAGAAATATGCAGAGGAACACTTTTTAAGAATAAACATATCTAAGAGTAAAGTTATGACTTTTAGAATGAAGAGGGTCAGAATTAGGCAAAACTTTAACTAGTTCTTGGGGAGCGTCAAGATGGAAGTAGTGCAGTTTTATTCTTATCTTGGTAGAATGTTTTAAAGTAATTGCCTAAACAGAGATCATATAAACTAATGTAAAAGTAAAGCCTTGTCCGAGGCCTCAGCTATCTACAGATTGTACAAGTGTTGTGGGGAAAGGCACTTTGTACATGTCCTATCAGTGTATAAAACAAAAATCCCACCGACACTGAGTTATGCCTGTGAAGTGATGGACGTGCGGCATTGGTCTTTTTTTGAGACAGTAGAGAGGCGTATATGGTATCAAAGTTTTGATTTGAGCTCTTTGGCTTCTCCTGACGCCCTTCGCCTTGAATTTGGTTTACCTTTCATATTTGTGCCTGCTATGGTACCTTACTTGTCTCAACTAGATCGTTCTGTGCATTTGCACTTTTTAGCCCTTCTTTGCACTTAGTATAGAATGTACTGTATTTTGTATTGTCTTTGCGCTATTGCACATTA
>CAWUFW010000271.1:0-100275 GCA_963921515.1 Calotriton arnoldi
GTAGCGGCAGAGCAGTGACAGCAGCGTGAGGACAGCAGTGACACTAGCAGGAGAATAGTGACAGTAGCATTAGAGCAGTGACAGTAGCAGCAGAGCAGTCACAGCAGCGTGAGTACAACAGTGACACTAGCAGGAGAGCAGTAACAGCAGTGTGAGGACAGCAGTGATAGCAGTGTGAGCAGTAGTGTCAGCAGCAGACCAGTGACAGCAGGAGAGCATTGACAGCAGTGTGAGGAGAGCAGTGACACTAGCGTGAGGAGAGCAGTGACAGTAGACTCAGCAGGAGATCAGTGACAGCAGTGTCAGCAGAAGAGTTGTGAAAGCAGCAGTAGGAGAGCAGTGACAGCAGGAGATCAGTGGCAGCAACAGAAGAGCAGTGACAGCAGTGTGAGGACAGCAGTGACAGCAGGAGATCAGTGGCAGCAACAGAAGAGCAGTGACAGCAGCATGAGGACAGCAGTGACAGTAGCAGGAGAACAGTGACAGAAGCAGAGCAGTGACAGCAGGAGAGCAGTGACAGAAGTAGCAGGAGAGCAGTGACAGAAGTAGCAGGAGAGCAGTAATAGCAAGTGTGAGGACAGCAGTGACAGCAGGACAACAGTGTCAGCAGCAGTAGAGCAGTGGCAGCAGAGTGAGGACAGCAGTGACAGCAGCAGGAGAGCAGTGACAGCAGCCGCAAGAGAGCAGTGACAGCAGCCACAGGAGAGCAGTGACAGCAGCCACAGGACAGCAGCCACAGGAGAGCAGTGACAGCAGCAGCAGAGCAGTGACAGCAGCAGCAGAGCAGTGACAGCAGCATGAGGACAGCAGTGACAGAAGCAGCAGGAGAGCAGTGACAGAAGCAGCAGGAGAGCAATGAAAGCAGCAATAGAGCAGTGACAGCAGCAGGAGACCAGTGACAGCAGCAGAAGAGCAGGAACAGCATCAGGAGAGCAGTGACAGCAGTGTGAGGACAGCAGTGATAGCAGAAGTAGAGCAGTGACAGCAGCGTGAGGACAGCAGTGACAGTAGCAGGAGAACAGTGACAGAAGCAGAGCAGTGACAGCAGCAGCAGAGCAGTGACAGCAGCGTGAGGACAGCAGTCACACTAGCAGGAGAACAGTGACATTAGCATTAGAGCAGTGACAGTAGCATTAGAGCAGTGACAGTAGCATTAGAGCAGTGACAGTAGCATTAGAGCAGTGACAGTAGCAGCAGAGCAGTGACAGCAGCATGAGGACAACAGTGACACTAGCAGGAGAGCAGTAACAGCAGTGTGAGGACAGCAGTGATAGCAGTGTGAGCAGTACAGTGTCAGCAGCAGACCAGTGACAGCAGGAGAGCATTGACAGCAGTGTGAGGAGAGCAGTGACACTAGCGTGAGGAGAGCAGTGACAGTAGCCTCAGCAGGAGATCAGTGACAGCAGTGTCAGCAGAAGAGTTGTGAAAGCAGCAGTAGGAGAGCAGTGACAGCAGGAGATCAGTGGCAGCAACAGAAGAGCAGTGACAGCAGTGTGAGGACAGCAGTGATAGCAGAGCAGTGACAGCAGCATGAGGACAGCAGTGACAGTAGCAGGAGAACAGTGACAGAAGCAGAGCAGTGACAGTAGCAGCAGAGCAGTGACAGCAGCGTGAGAACAGCAGTGACACTAGCAGGAGAGCAGTGACAGAAGCAGAGCAGTGACAGCAGCAGAGCAGTGACAGCAGCAGAGCAGTGACAGCAGAGCAGTGACCGTAGCAGCAGAGCAGTGACAGCAGCGTGAGGACAGCAGTGACACTAGCAGGAGAGCAGTGACAACAGTGTGAGGACAGCAGTGATAGCAGTGTGAGCAGTACAGTGTCAGCAGCAGACCAGTGACAGGAGAGCATTGACAGCACTGTGAGGAGAGCAGTGACACTAGCATGAGGAGAGCAGTGACAGTAGCCTCAGCAGGAGATCAGTGACAGCAGTGTCAGCAGAAGAGCTGTGAAAGCAGCAGTAGGAGAGCAGTGACCGTCAGCAGGAGAGCTGCAACAGTGTCAGCAGAAGAGCAGTGACGGTGTTAGCAGCAGGTGAACAGTGACAGCAGCATGAGGAGAGCTGTGACAGCAGCAGAAGGAGAGCAGTGACAGCATTGTCAGCAGGAGAGCAGTGACAGCATTGTCAGCAGGAGACGGACTCGGGCGGTTTCTCCTTTCACACGCGTAGCGGCTGCACACGTTTTTGGTCTTCCTATCCAGATCATCTGATTCTGTAGACGATATACGAACCAACGTTTTGGCACGGATCTAAAGCACAGTTGGATTTTTTCCTCCCCCGCTGGTCGGAGTGGGAGCATCATCGCACCTGGTATTAATTACCGCTATCCCGAAGTCCCTCGTAACCTACATGGATTGACGTGTCTACACTTACTCAGGCCGTCTGACATTCCTTCACGATCGGCCTGGCTATGCATTAAATCGCTACCGCTGTCAGTTCCTTCCCCTCACAGGGTGCCCGGCAGGGTTCCCTGTAAGTACCCTTCTTACACTTTCACCTCCTTGTGGTGCACAGTCACTCTGACAGAGGTTGTCTTTTCGCAGATGTCCCTATATTATTAGGTCCTGAAGAGACCCCTTACTGTAAAGGGGGTCGAAACGCCGTCGACATCATTGAAAGCAAACCAATCACTCAGCCCCTATGATTAAATAAGGAAGCTGTGTTCATTGTACATTGTTCTTGATAATTGACTTTTCTATTATCGGACACCAATTTTTTATTTCACAACCTGTCACTATTCCAATAGGTTCCATTTTCACTGGGGACACTTTTGCACTGCTTTTTTGTATTTACATTTGAATAACATAAATAACTGTTGCAATTACCAGACTTTGAGTGGTATATGGTTTTATTTTCCTTGGGACATCCATCTAACCCCTTGTTTCATTGCCATTGTGCTTACTTTTATTTATTATTAATTATATTAATCCACAGGAACCATTGTTTCTGTTCAAATAATATGTACCCTGGTTCCTTGTGAGTAGGGTTTCCCTTGTCCCCCTTACAAGCAGTGTGAGGACAGCAGTGATACCAGAAACAGAGCAGTGACAGCAGCGTGAGGACAGCAGTGACAGTAGCAGGAGAACAGTGACAGAAGCAGAGCAGTGACAGTAGCAGCAGAGCAGTGACAGTAGCAGCAGAGCAGTGACAGTAGCAGCAGAGCAGTGACAGCAGCGTGAGGACAGCAGTGACAGAAGCAGCAGGGGAGCAGTGACAGCAGTGTGAGGACAGCACTGACAGCATACCAGTGACAGCAGGAGAGCATTGACAGCAGTGTGAGGAGAGCAGTGACACTAGCGTGAGGAGAGCAGTGACAGTAGCCTCAGCAGGATATCAGTGACAGCAGTGTCAGCAGGAGAGCTGTGAAAGCAGCAATAGGAGAGTAGTGACCGTCAGCAGGAGAGCTGCGACAGTGTCAGCAGAAGAGCAGTGACAGTGTTAGCAGCAGGTGAACAGTGACAGCAGCATGAGGAGAGCTGTGAAAGCAGCAGTAGGAGAGCAGTGACAGCACTCAGCAGGAGAGCAGTAACAGCAGCAGGAGAGCAGTAACAGCAGCAGGAGAGCAGTGACAACAGCAGCAGGAGAGCAGTGACAACAGCAGCAGGAGAGCAGTGACAACAGCAGCAGGAGAGCAGTGACAGCAGCAGGAGAGCAGTGACAGGAGCAGCAGGAGAGCAGTGATAGCAGGAGATCAGTGGCAGCAACAGGAGAGCAGTGACAGCAGTGATAGCAGAAGCAGAGCAGTGACAGCAGCGTGAGGACAGCAGTGACAGAAGCAGGAGAACAGTGACAGAAGCAGAGCAGTGACAGCAGCAGAGCAGTGACAGTAGCAGCAGAGCAGTGACAGCAGTGACACTAGCAGTAGAGCAGTGACAGCAGTGTGAGGACAGCAGTGACAGCAGTGTGAGCAGTACAGTGTCAGCAGCAGACCATTGACAGCAGGAGAGCATTGACAGCAGTGTGATGAGAGCAGTGGCACTAGCAAGAGGAGAGCAGTGACAGTAGCCTCAGCAGATCAGTGACAGCAGTGTCAGCAGGAGAGCTGTGAAAGCAGTAGTAGGAGGGCAGTGACCATCAGCAGGAGAGCTACGACAGTGTCAGCAGAAGAGCAGTGACAGTGTTAGCAGCAGGTGAACAATGACAGCAGCAGTAGGAGAGCAGTGACAGCAGTGTCAGCAGGAGAGCAGTAACAGCAGCAGGAGAGCAGTAACAGCAGCAGGAGAGCAGTGACTGAAACAGCAGGAGAGCAGTGACAACAGGAGCAGGAGAGCAGTGACAGGAGCAGCAGGAGAGCAGTGACAGCAGTGTGAGGACAGCAGTGATAGAAGGAGATCAGTGGCAGTAACAGGAGAGCAGTGACAGCAGTGTGAGGACAGCAGTGATAGCAGAAGCAGAGCAGTGACAGTAGCGTGAGGACAACAGTGACAGTAGCAGGAGAACAGTGACAGAAGCAGAGCAGTGACAGCAGGAGAGCGGTGACAGAAGTAGCAGGAGAGCAGTGACAGCAGTGTGAGGACAGCAATAATAGCAAGTGTGAGTACAGCAGTGACAGCAGGACAACAGTGTCAGAAGCAGTTGGGTAGAGGCAGCAGAGTGAGGACAGCAGTGACAGAAGCAGCAGGATAGCAGTGACAGAAGCAGCAGGAGAGCAGTGAAAGCAGCAGGAGAGCAGTGACAACAGCAGCAGGAGAGCAGTGAGCAGCAGAAAAGCAGTAACAGCAGCAGGAGAGCAGTGACAGGAGCAGCAGGAGAGCAGTGACAGCAGTGTGAGGACAGCAGTGACAGCAGGAGATCAGTGGCAGCAACAGGAGAGCAGTGCCAGCAGTGTGAGGACAGCAGTGATAGCAGAAGCAGAGCAGTGACAGCAGCATGAGGACAGCAGTGACAGTAGCAGGAGAACAGTGACAGAAGCAGAGCAGTGACAGTAGCAGCAGAGCAGTGACAGCAGCGTGAGAACAACAGTGACACTAGCAGGAGAGCAGTAACAGCAGTGTGAGGACAGCAGTGTGAGCAGTACAGTGTCAGCAGCAGACCAGTGACAGCAGGAGAGCATTGACAGCAGTGTGAGGAGAGCAGTGACACTAGCGTGAGGAGAGCAGTGACAGTAGCCTCAGCAGGAGATCAGTGACAGCAGTGTCAGCAGAAGAGTTGTGAAAGCAGCAGTAGGAGAGCAGTGACAGCAGGAGATAAGTGGCAGCAACAGAAGAGCAGTGACAGCAGTGTGAGGACAGCAGTGATAGCAGAGCAGTGACAGCAGCATGAGGACAGCAGTGACAGTAGCAGGAGAACAGTGACAGAAGCAGAGCAGTGACAGTAGCAGCAGAGCAGTGACAGTAGCAGCAGAGCAGTGACAGTAGCAGCAGAGCAGTGACAGTAGCAGCAGAGCAGTGACAGCAGCGTGAGAACAGCAGTGACACTAGCAGGAGAGCAGTGACAGAAGCAGAGCAGTGACAGCAGCAGAGCAGTGACCGTAGCAGCAGAGCAGTGACAGCAGCGTGAGGACAGCAGTGACACTAGCAGGAGAGCAGTGACAACAGTGTGAGGACAGCAGTGATAGCAGTGTGAGCAGTACAGTGTCAGCAGCAGACCAGTGACAGGAGAGCATTGACAGCACTGTGAGGAGAGCAGTGACACTAGCATGAGGAGAGCAGTGACAGTAGCCTCAGCAGGAGATCAGTGACAGCAGTGTCAGCAGAAGAGCTGTGAAAGCAGCAGTAGGAGAGCAGTGACCGTCAGCAGGAGAGCTGCAACAGTGTCAGCAGAAGAGCAGTGACGGTGTTAGCAGCAGGTGAACAGTGACAGCAGCATGAGGAGAGCTGTGACAGCAGCAGAAGGAGAGCAGTGACAGCATTGTCAGCAGGAGAGCAGTGACAGCATTGTCAGCAGGAGACGGACTCGGGCGGTTTCTCCTTTCACACGCGTAGCGGCTGCACACTTTTTTTGGTCTTCCTATCCAGATCATCTGATTCTGTAGACGATATACGAACCAACGTTTTGGCACGGATCTAAAGCACAGTTGGATTTTTTCCTCCCCCCGCTGGTCGGAGTGGGAGCATCATCGCACCTGGTATTAATTACCGCTATCCCGAAGTCCCTCGTAACCTACATGGATTGACGTGTCTACACTTACTCAGGCCGTCTGACATTCCTTCACGATCGGCCTGGCTATGCATTAAATCGCTACCGCTGTCAGTTCCTTCCCCTCACAGGGTGCCCGGCAGGGTTCCCTGTAAGTACCCTTCTTACACTTTCACCTCCTTGTGGTGCACAGTCACTCTGACAGAGGTTGTCTTTTCGCAGATGTCCCTATATTATTAGGTCCTGAAGAGACCCCTTACTGTAAAGGGGGTCAAAACGCCGTCGACATAATTGAGAGCAAACCAATCACACAGCCCCTATGATTAAATAAGGAAGCTGTGTTCATTGTTCTTGATGGTCGACTTTTCTATTATTGGAAACCAATTGTTTATTTCACAACATGTCACTATTCCAATAGGTTCCATTTTCACTGGGGACACTTTTGCACTGCTTTTTTGTATTTACATTTGAATAACATAAATAACTGTTGCAATTACCAGACTTTGAGTGGTATATGGGTTTATTCTCCTTGGGACATCCATCTAACCCCTTGTTTCATTGCCATTGTGCTTACTTTTATTTATTATTAATTATATTAATCCACAGGAACCATTGTTTCTGTTCATATAATATGTACCCTGGTTCCTCGTGAGAAGGGTTTCCCTTGTCCCCCTTACAGGCAGTGTGAGGACAGCAGTGATACCAGAAGCAGAGCAGTGACAGCAGCGTGAGGACAGGAGTGACAGCAGCAGAGCAGTGACAGTAGCAGCAGAGCAGTGACAGTAGCAGCAGAGCAGTGACAGTAGTGACACTAGCAGGAGAGCAGTGACAGCAGTGTGAGGACAGCAGTGATAGTGTGAGCAGTACAGGGTCAACAGCAGACCAGTGACAGCAGGAGAGCATTGACAGCAGTGTGAGGAGAGCAGTGACACTAGCGTGAGGAGAGCAGTGACAGTAGCCTCAGCAGGAGATCAGTGACAGCAGTGTCAGCCGGAGAGCTGTGAAAGCAGCAGTAGGAGAACAGTGACCGTCAGCAGGAGAGCTGCGACAGTGTTAGCAGAATAGCAGGGACAGTGTTAGCAGCAGGTGAACAGTGACAGCAGAATGAGGAGAGCTGTGACAGCAGCAGTAGAGCAGTGACAGCAGTGTCAGCAGGAGAGCAGTAACAGCAGCAGGAGAGCAGTAACAGCAGGAGAGCAGTGACTGAAGCAGCAGGAGAGCAGTGACTGAAGCAGCAAGAGAGCAGTGACTGAAGCAGCAGGAGAGCAGTGACAACAGCAGCAGGAGAGCAGTGACAACAGCAGCAGGAGAGTAGTGACAGGAGCAGCAGGAGAGCAGTGACAGCAGTGTGAGGACAGCAGTGATAGCAGGAGATCAGTGGCAGCAACAAGAGAGAAGTGACAGCAGTGTGAGGACAGCAGTGATAGCAGAAGCATATCAGTGACAGCAGCATAAGGACAGCAGTAACAGTGACAGAAGCAGAGCAGTGACAGCAGGAGAGCAGTGACAGAAGTAGCAGGCGAGCAGTGACAGCAGTGTGAAGACAGCAGTGACAGAAGCAGCAGGAGAGCAGTGACAGAAGCAGCAGGAGAGCAGTGACAGAAGCAGCAGGAGAGCAGAAACAGCAGCAGGAGAGCAGAAACAGCAGTAGGAGAGCAGTGACTGAAGCAGCTGGAGAACAGTGACAACAGCAGCAGGAGAGGAGTGACAACTGCAGCAGGAGAGCAGTGACAGCAGTGTGAGGACAGCAGTGATAGCAGGAGATCAGTGGCAGCAACAGGAGAGCAGTGACAGCAGGACAACAGTGTCAGCAGCAGTAGAGCAGTGTAGCAGAGTGAGGACAGCAGTGACAGCAGCTGCAGGAGAGCAGTGACAGCAGCCGCAGGAGAGCAGTGACAGCAGCCACAGGAGAGCAGTGACAGCAGCCACGGTGCAGTGACAGCAGCAGAGCAGTAACAGCAGCAGCAGAGCAGTAACAGCAGCGTGAGGACAGCAGTGACAGAAGCAGCAGGAGAGCAGTGACTGAAGCAGCAGGAGAGCAGTGACAGCAGCAGGAGAGCAGTGACAGCAGCAGGAGAGCAGTGACAGCAGCAGGAGAGCGGTGGCAGAAGCAGCAGGAGAGCAGTGACAGCAGTGTGAGGACAGCAGTGATAGCAGGAGATCAGTGGCAGCCACAGGAGAGCAGTGACAGCACTGTGAGGACAGCAGTGATAGCAGAAGCAGAGCAGTGACAGCAGCGTGAGGACAGCAGTGACAGTAGCATGAGAACAGTGACAGAAGCAGAGCAGTGACAGAAGCAGAGCAGTGACAGCAGCAGAGCAGTGACAGTAGCAGCAGAGCAGTGACAGCAGCATGAGGACAGCAGTGACACTAGCAGGAGAGCAGAGACAGCAGTGTGAGGACAGCAGTGATAGCAGTGTGAGCAGTACAGTATCAGCAGCAGACCAGTGACAGCAGGAGAGCATTGACAGCAGTGTAAGCAGGAGAGCTGTGAAAGCAGCAGTAGGAGAGCAGTGACCGTCAGCAGGAGAGCTGCAAGTGTCAGCAGAAGAGCAGTGACAGTGTTAGCAGCAGGTGAACAGTTACAGCAGCATGAGGAGAGCTGTGACAGCAGCGGTAGGAGAGCAGTTACAGCAGAGTCAGCAGGAGAGCAGTGACAGCAGTGACAGCAGGAGAGCAGTGACAGGAGTGTGAGGAGAGCAGTGACAGCAGGACAGCAGTGTCAGCAGCAGCAGTACAGCAGTGACAGCAGCAGGAGAGCAGTGACAACAGTCAGCAAGAGAGCAGTGACAGTGTCAGCAGAAGAGCAGTGACATTAGCAGCATGACAGCAATGTGACAGCAGCAGAGCAGTGACAGCAGACTCAGCAAGCAGAGCACTGACAGCAGAGTCAACAGGAGAGCAGTGACAGAGGCATGAGGAGAGTAGTGACAGAGACATCAGGAGATCAGTGACAGCAGTGTGAGGAGAGCAGTGACAGTAGCAGCAGAGCATTGACAGCAGCAGCAGGAGAGCAGTGACAGCAGCAGGAGAGCAGTGACAGACGCAGCAGGAGAGCAGTGACAGAAGTAGCAGGAGAGCAGTGATAGTGTGAGGACAGCAGCAACAGCAGCAGCAGGAGAGCAGTGACAGCAGCAGCAGGAGAGCAGTGACAGCAGCAGCAGTAGAGCAGTGATAGCAATGTGAGGATATCAGTGACAGCAGGAGAGCAGTGACAGCAGGAGAGCAGTGACAGCAGCAGCAGGAGAGCAGTGGCAGCAGTGTGAGGATAGCAGTGATAGCAGAAGCAGAGCAGTGACCGCAGCGTGAGGGCAGCAGTGACAGCAGCAGGGGAGCAGTGACAGAAGCAGCAGGAGAGCAGTGACAGATGTAGCAGGAGAGCAGTGATAGTGTGAGGACAGCAGTGACAGCAGCAGCAGAGCAGTGACAGCAGCAGCAGTAGAGCAGTGACGCAGTAGTAGAGCAGTGATAGCAGCAGCAGGAGAGGAGCAGAGGCATCAGCAGGAGAGCAGTGACAGCAGGGTGATGACAGCTGTGACAGCAGAGCAGTGACAGAAGTAGCAGGAGAGCAGTGACAGCAGTGTGAGGACAGCAGTGATGCAGCAGGAGAGCTGTGACAACAGGAGAGGAGCAGAGGCAGCAGCAGGAGAGCAGTGACACCAATGTCAGCAGGAGAGCAGTGACAGGAGTGTGAGGAGAGCAGTGACAGCAGGACAGCAGTGACAGCAGCAGGAGAGCAGTCACAACAGAGTCAGCAACAGAGCAGTGACAGTGGCAGAAGGAGAGCAGCGACAGCAGTGTGAGGACAGCAGTGACAGTAGAGGAGAGCTGACAGCAGCTGCAGGAGAGCAGTAGCAGCAGCATGACAGCAATGTGGCAGCAGAGCAGTGACAGCAGACTCAGCAAGGCGTGCAGTGACAGCAGAGTCAACAGGAGAGCAGTGACAGAGGCATGAGGAGAGTAGTGACAGCAAAGTCACCAGGAGAGCAGTGACAGCAGTCTGATGAGAGCAGTGACAGCAGCAGCAGAGCAGTGACAGCAGCAGCAGGAGAGCAGTGACAGCAGGGTGTGGATAGCAGAAGCAGAGCAGTGACAGCAGCGCGAGGACAGCAGTGACAGCAGCAGGAGAGCAGTGACAGAAGCAGCAGGAGAGCAGTGACAGAAGTAGCAAGAGAGCAGTGATAGTGTGAGGACAGCAGTGACAGTAGCAGTAGAGCAATGACAGCATCAGGAGGAGAGCAGTGAGCAGCAGGAGAGCAGTGACAGCAGCATGAGGACAGCAGTGATGCAGCAGGAGAGCAGTGATAGCAGGAGAGGAGCAGAAGCAGCAGTGTGATGACAGCTGTGACGGCAGCAGCAGAGCAGGGACAGAAGTAGAAGGAGAGCAGTGACAGCAGTATGAGGACAGCAGTGACAGCAGCAGCAGAGCAGTGACAGCAGCAGCAGAGCAGTGACAGCAGCAGCAGAGCAGGGACAGAAGCAGCAGAGCAGTGACAGCAGCAGCAGAGCAGTGACAGAAGTGTCAGCAGCAGGCCAGTGACAGCGGCAGCAGGAGAGCATTGACAGCAGTGTGAGGAGAGCAGTGACAGCAGGAGAGTATTGACAGCAGCTGGAGAGCAGTGACGGCAGCAGCAGAGCAGTGACAGCAGCATGAGGACAGCAGTGACAGCAAGTGTGAGGACAGCAGTGACAACAGGAAAGCAGTGGCAGCAGCAGGAGAGCAGTGGCAGCAGCAGCAGGAGAGCAGTGACATCAGTGTGAGGACAATAGTGATAGCAGAAGCAGAGCAGTGATAGCAGAAGCAGAGCAGTGACCGGAGCAGCAGAGCAGTGACAGCAGCAGTAGAGCAGTGACAGTAGCAGCACAGCAGTGACAGCAGCAGCACAGCAGTGACAGCAGCAGCAGGAGAGCAGTGACAGCAGCAGCAGAGCAGTGATAGAAGTAGCAGGAGAGCAGTGACCGCAGTGTGAGGACAGCAGTGTCAGCAGCAGGAGAACAGTGACAGCAGGAGAGCAGTGACAGCAGCAGCAGGAGAGCAGTGACAGCAGCAGCAGGAGAGCAGTGACAGCAGTGTGAAGACAGCAGTGATAGAAGAAGCAGAGCAGTGACAGCAGTAGCAGAGCAGTGACAGAATCATCAGGAGAGCAGTAACAGCAGCTGGAGAGCAGTGACAGAAGTAGCAGGAGAGCAGTGACAGCACTGTGACGACAGCAGTGATAGTACTAGGACAGCAGTGACAGCAGTGTGAGCAGAGCAGTGACAGCAAGAGAGCAGTGACAATAGGGTGAGGAGAGCAGTGACATTAGCCTCACCAGGAGAGCAGTGACATCAGTGTCAGTAGTAGAGCAGTGTCAGCAACAACAGGAGAGCAGTAGCAGCAGCAGCATGAGAGCGGTGACAGCAGCAGTATCAGAGCAGTGACAGCAGAGTCAGCAGGAGAGCTGTGTGAGGAGAGCAAAGACAGCAGCAGCAGAAAGCAGTGACAGAGTCAGCAGGAGAGCAGTGTCAGCAGCATCAGCAGGAAAGCAGTGACAGCAGTCAGCAGGAGAGCAGTGACAGCAGAGTCAGCAGGAGAGCGGTGACAGGAGTGTGAGGAGTAGTGACAGCAGGACAGCAGTGTCAGCAGCAGTAGAGCAGTGACAGCAGAGGCAGCAGGAGAGCAGTGACAGCAGCAGGAGAGTCAGCAGAAGAGCAGTTACAGTGTCAGCAGGAGAGTAGTGACATCAGTGTGAGGACAGCAATGACAGCAGACAGCAGCCACAGGAGAGCAGTAGCAGCAGCATGACAGCAATGTGACAGCAGAGTCAGCAGGAGAGCAGTGACAGCAGCATGAGGAGAGCAGTGACAGCAGCGTGAGGAGAGCAGTGACAGTAGCGTGAGGAGAGCAGTGACAGCAGCATGAGGAGAGCAGTGACAGCAGCAGCAGGAGAGCAGTGACAGCAGTGAAAGGACAGCAGTGACAGCAGCAGGAGAGCTGTGACAGCAGTCAGCATGAGATCAATGACAGCAAAGTCAGCAGGAGAGCAGCAGCAACAGGAAAGCAGTGACAGCAGGAGAGCAGTGACAGCAGCAGTAGGAGGAGAGCAGTGAGAGCAGTGTCAGCAGGAGAGCAGTGACAGGATAGCAGAAAGTGAAAGTCAACTCTAACCGTCCTTGAAATTGCAGAATTACTTCACTTATCCCTCAGGTGCCGTGCAGTACTACATATGTTCCTGAAGCCAACATAACTATTGAGTAAAACAGAAATGCAGGTTGTCCTGGGATGAATGACGTACTAATGTTTCATCACACTAGGAGTCTCCACCTGGCTGCACATTCTCAGTGCTACACGCTGTTCCCAGAGCCCTGCCAGGTGATGAAATGTGTACCTTGGAGAGAGACCGAATTAGGGCAGTGCCGGCTTCGCCGGCAGCACGGCTGTCATTACTGAAGCTGGCGTTCTGTGTGTGCTGTGTCCATTAATTAAGTAAATAGTTCTCGGAACTGATAATGAAAGCTCCCGAGTTAGGACACATGTAAAAGGGCCTGTCCTCATGGGAGGTAACAACAGAAGACAGGGTGGTACTAAGGAGGAGCGAATAAGCCTATTAACAAATCAGAAGCCAACATTTACAAAGGACAATGATGCAAGCCAATGAAAAATGTGGGCGGAGCTTCAATTCCATACCTCAATACAGCATGCCTCGCAAGAGCAGCGCACGCGCTGCCAAGTCTCGACCTTAAAAGGCCTGTCCTGCCACTATCAATCAAAATGCTGCCACCACCCTCATTCTGATGAAATCTGGTTAGCTGAAGGTGTTCACCCTCACTGCGTGTTCGGCCCTTACTCCAGACCAAAGAGCCAGAAATGACCACCACTCCAGAAACTCCCCGCATATTAAGGCCACAGATATTTTGTTTTTCATTAATAAACAGAGTTTCTGCAAAACAGTAAAAATGGTGACTACCGTCTTCCATGCATGCCAGCCAGGCAACATATCGGTTTCGCAGAATGTGGTTCATTTGCAAGAGTGTGTGCTCAGGTGCGGCCGGCATGGCTCGTGGGCAGAGGGGGTGGGAGTGCGCATAGTAAAAAAAAAAAAATCTTGTTATTATCATTTTATGTTTCTGCTTCTCGCACTGCTTGAAAGCAGTGGGGCGACGCTCCTCCGCCATAGCGGTGGAGCCTCTCCTGTGTGTGCTACAGATCTGTCAGAAGTCATTGACGGATGATGTTTAACAGTAACCAACCAGTACTGTGCACAACTGTGGGCATCATTAAGCTTATTTGGGTGACTGAAGACTCGTTGAAAGTTAGAAGTACCCTTCTCTGCTCTTGACTGAATAATCATCGGAAGCTGCCTTTCTGTCCTACCTTCAGTATTCTCCCACTCTCTGTGCGGCTTGCACTGCTGACTTAAGTTCCTAGCTTCAGCCCCGCCACAAAGGAGACAGCTTTTAGCTTCTGGCTTGGCCATCAGTTACATTTCTGGTTAAGCCAGGACTTAATCCATCTAACCTGTGGCTGTTGTCTTAGCTTTGGTAATTCTAAATTAGATTATTAGACCTTCTGGACTACATAAACCTACTTTTTTTTAAAACGGCACATAATTCACAACAGCTGGTTTCGAGAACCTCTGTGACATGTATAACACGGCTAACATCAAAAACACAACTCTTTACCAGGTCATTAACTAATCTTACCATGTCTATCACCAATTTGATCCAGGCATGTTTGAATACTCCTGCACCCAACGGTTTTGATCTATCTTGAGCAATCCGCCCATCCTCATCCAGAGTAGGTGATGTAAATTTGGGTTGGGAGTTGGCATCGGATAATGGGACATTCCAAAGCAAAACTCATAACTCCAAAAAGTACTCAATGTTTTTCCTCAATCTAGATGTAGTTAGTTTAAAAAGAGCACGTCATAGACAGCCATTTACTCTTTAGCTATGCTACTCTCAATCTGCTTTCTTGCTCTTTTTGGATTTAAATGTACTCAGTTTTTCTGTAGTAAATCTCCTCAGGACCCTGCACATGGCCAATCAAGTTTTCTATCATGACATTTTTATATAGACCAGTTTCTATAATGCGGGTTGCATATAGGGCCTGAAATAGACAATCAACAATAACAGCTCAGCCTTGCTATTTAATAAATATACGTCCAGTTCCAGCATCCATCCCGTAGCACTGAGGCAATGCCCCAGAGCTGCACTACAACTTGTTGTAGTCAAGTGTAAGTACTAAAAAGGGCAAGATCCTGTGAGTCATGCGGTGCAATTGGGGCACCTTTGCTATTAATGTCTCTCACTAGGGTAATCTAGGAGAGACCGCCCTATGCCCAATGGAACTTGCACAGAGCGCGCATTGTACTAAGAGCAGTTTCCCTAACCGTGTCTTGATGGGCCTTGGAAGGCAGCTTGCTGGTAAACAGGACACCTGTGTAGTTGTAAGAGGCTGCCCCTTGCAAAAGGACTTTGTTCGATCCCCAGCAAGGTTCATATATCCTCTTACCATACACCAGCACCTGGAATTTGTTGGTCTGTTGGTTTTCATCGCCAATGTAAATTTTCTTGCAATGTCCTGCTGAATAGTCCGCTTGTCTTCGGAGTCCAATTGCAGTTTGGTTCACTAATATCAAATTGTTCTCATATGTGAGAGCATTGGCATGCGCATCACTGAGCTTGGGCAGAAAGCATCTTATTTCCTGTAATGTCCTCTCTGAGCTTAATACATACCCTTTCTCGTCTGGCTTAGGCCTAGGCTCAGGTCCCAGGCTAACTTTAAAGTGTGAGGACAATAGTGATAGCAGAAGCAGAGCAGTGATAGCAGAAGCAGAGCAGTGACCGGAGCAGCAGAGCAGTGACAGCAGCAGCAGAGCAGTGACAGCAGCAGTAGAGCAGTGACAGTAGCAGCACAGCAGTGACAGCAGCAGCACAGCAGTGACAGCAGCAGCAGGAGAGCAGTGACAGCAGCAGCAGAGCAGTGATAGAAGTAGCAGGAGAGCAGTGACCGCAGTGTGAGGACAGCAGTGTCAGCAGCAGGAGAACAGTGACAGCAGGAGAGCAGTGACAGCAGCAGCAGGAGAGCAGTGACAGCAGTGTGAAGACAGCAGTGATAGAAGAAGCAGAGCAGTGACAGCAGTAGCAGAGCAGTGACAGAATCATCAGGAGAGCAGTAACAGCAGCTGGAGAGCAGTGACAGAAGTAGCAGGAGAGCAGTGACAGCACTGTGACAACAGCAGTGATAGTACTAGGACAGCAGTGACAGCAGTGTGAGCAGAGCAGTGACAGCAAGAGAGCAGTGACAATAGGGTGAGGAGAGCAGTGACATTAGCCTCACCAGGAGAGCAGTGACATCAGTGTCAGTAGTAGAGCCGTGTCAGCAACAACAGGAGAGCAGTAGCAGCAGCAGCATGAGAGCGGTGACAGCAGCAGTATCAGAGCAGTGACAGCAGAGTCAGCAGGAGAGCTGTGTGAGGAGAGCAAAGACAGCAGCAGCAGAAAGCAGTGACAGCAGTCAGCAGGAGAGCTGTGACAGCAACCATAGCAGAGCAGTGACAGAGTCAGCAGGAGAGCAGTGTCAGCAGCATCAGCAGGAAAGCAGTGACAGCAGTCAGCAGGAGAGCAGTGACAGCAGAGTCAGCAGGAGAGCGGTGACAGGAGTGTGAGGAGTAGTGACAGCAGGACAGCAGTGTCAGCAGCAGTAGAGCAGTGACAGCAGAGGCAGCAGTGTGAGCAGAGCAGTGACAGCAAGAGAGCAGTGACAATAGGGTGAGGAGAGCAGTGACATTAGCCTCACCAGGAGAGCAGTGACATCAGTGTCAGTAGTAGAGCCGTGTCAGCAACAACAGGAGAGCAGTAGCAGCAGCAGCATGAGAGCGGTGACAGCAGCAGTATCAGAGCAGTGACAGCAGAGTCAGCAGGAGAGCTGTGTGAGGAGAGCAAAGACAGCAGCAGCAGAAAGCAGTGACAGCAGTCAGCAGGAGAGCTGTGACAGCAACCATAGCAGAGCAGTGACAGAGTCAGCAGGAGAGCAGTGTCAGCAGCATCAGCAGGAAAGCAGTGACAGCAGTCAGCAGGAGAGCAGTGACAGCAGAGTCAGCAGGAGAGCGGTGACAGGAGTGTGAGGAGTAGTGACAGCAGGACAGCAGTGTCAGCAGCAGTAGAGCAGTGACAGCAGAGGCAGCAGGAGAGCAGTGACAGCAGCAGGAGAGTCAGCAGAAGAGCAGTTACAGTGTCAGCAGGAGAGTAGTGACATCAGTGTGAGGACAGCAATGACAGCAGACAGCAGCCACAGGAGAGCAGTAGCAGCAGCATGACAGCAATGTGACAGCAGAGTCAGCAGGAGAGCAGTGACAGCAGCATGAGGAGAGCAGTGACAGTAGCGTGAGGAGAGCAGTGACAGCAGCATGAGGAGAGCAGTGACAGCAGCAGCAGGAGAGCAGTGACAGCAGTGAAAGGACAGCAGTGACAGCAGCAGGAGAGCTGTGACAGCAGTCAGCATGAGATCAATGACAGCAAAGTCAGCAGGAGAGCAGCAGCAACAGGAAAGCAGTGACAGCAGGAGAACAGTGACAGCAGCAGTAGGAGGAGAGCAGTGAGAGCAGTGTCAGCAGGAGAGCAGTGACAGGATAGCAGAAAGTGAAAGTCAACTCTAACCGTCCTTGAAATTGCAGAATTACTTCACTTATCCCTCAGGTGCCGTGCAGTACTACATATGTTCCTGAAGCCAACATAACTATTGAGTAAAACAGAAATGCAGGTTGTCCTGGGATGAATGACGTACTAATGTTTCATCACACTAGGAGTCTCCACCTGGCTGCACATTCTCAGTGCTACACACTGTTCCCAGAGCCCTGCCAGGTGATGAAATGTGTACCTTGGAGAGAGACCGAATTAGGGCAGTGCCGGCTTCGCCGGCAGCACGGCTGTCATTACTGAAGCTGGCGTTCTGTGTGTGCTGTGTCCATTAATTAAGTAAATAGTTCTCGGAACTGATAATGAAAGCTCCCGAGTTAGGACACATGTAAAAGGGCCTGTCCTCATGGGAGGTAACAACAGAAGACAGGGTGGTACTAAGGAGGAGCGAATAAGCCTATTAACAAATCAGAAGCCAACATTTACAAAGGACAATGATGCAAGCCAATGAAAAATGTGGGCGGAGCTTCAATTCCATACCTCAATACAGCATGCCTCGCAGAGCAGCGCACGCGCTGCCAAGTCTCGACCTTAAAAGGCCTGTCCTGCCACTATCAATCAAAATGCTGCCACCACCCTCATTCTGATGAAATCTGGTTAGCTGAAGGTGTTCACCCTCACTGCGTGTTCGGCCCTTACTCCAGACCAAAGAGCCAGAAATGACCACCACTCCAGAAACTCCCCGCATATTAAGGCCACAGATATTTTGTTTTTCATTAATAAACAGAGTTTCTGCAAAACAGTAAAAATGGTGACTACCGTCTTCCATGCATGCCAGCCAGGCAACATATCGGTTTCGCAGAATGTGGTTCATTTGCAAGAGTGTGTGCTCAGGTGCGGCCGGCATGGCTCGTGGGCAGAGGGGTGGGAGTGCGCATAGTAAAAAAAAAAAATCTTGTTATTATCATTTTATGTTTCTGCTTCTCGCACTGCTTGAAAGCAGTGGGGCGACGCTCCTCCGCCATAGCGGTGGAGCCTCTCCTGTGTGTGCTACAGATCTGTCAGAAGTCATTGACGGATGATGTTTAACAGTAACCAACCAGTACTGTGCACAACTGTGGGCATCATTAAGCTTATTTGGGTGACTGAAGACTCGTTGAAAGTTAGAAGTACCCTTCTCTGCTCTTGACTGAATAATCATCGGAAGCTGCCTTTCTGTCCTACCTTCAGTATTCTCCCACTCTCTGTGCGGCTTGCACTGCTGACTTAAGTTCCTAGCTTCAGCCCCGCCACAAAGGGAGACAGCTTTTACTTCTGGCTTGGCCATCAGTTACATTTCTGGTTAAGCCAGGACTTAATCCATCTAACCTGTGGCTGTTGTCTTAGCTTTGGTAATTCTAAATTAGATTATTAGACCTTCTGGACTACATAAACCTACTTTTTTTAAAAACGGCACATAATTCACAACAGCTGGTTTCGAGAACCTCTGTGACATGTATAACACGGCTAACATCAAAAACACAACTCTTTACCAGGTCATTAACTAATCTTACCATGTCTATCACCAATTTGATCCAGGCATGTTTGAATACTCCTGCACCCAACGGTTTTGATCTATCTTGAGCAATCCGCCCATCCTCATCCAGAGTAGGTGATGTAAATTTGGGTTGGGAGTTGGCATCGGATAATGGGACATTCCAAAGCAAAACTCATAACTCCAAAAAGTACTCAATGTTTTTCCTCAATCTAGATGTAGTTAGTTTAAAAAGAGCACGTCACAGACAGCCATTTACTCTTTAGCTATGCTACTCTCAATCTGCTTTCTTGCTCTTTTGGATTTAAATGTACTCAGTTTTTCTGTAGTAAATCTCCTCAGGACCCTGCACATGGCCAATCAAGTTTTCTATCATGACATTTTTATATAGACCAGTTTCTATAATGCGGGTTGCATATAGGGCCTGAAATAGACAATCAACAATAACAGCTCAGCCTTGCTATTTAATAAATATACGTCCAGTTCCAGCATCCATCCCGTAGCACTGAGGCAATGCCCCAGAGCTGCACTACAACTTGTTGTAGTCAAGTGTAAGTACTAAAAAGGGCAAGATCCTGTGAGTCATGCGGTGCAATTGGGGCACCTTTGCTATTAATGTCTCTCACTAGGGTAATCTAGGAGAGACCGCCCTATGCCCAATGGAACTTGCACAGAGCGCGCATTGTACTAAGAGCAGTTTCCCTAACCGTGTCTTGATGGGCCTTGGAAGGCAGCTTGCTGGTAAACAGGACACCTGTGTAGTTGTAAGAGGCTGCCCCTTGCAAAAGGACTTTGTTCTGATCCCCAGCAAGGTTCATATATCCTCTTACCATACACCAGCACCTGGAATTTGTTGGTCTGTTGGTTTTCATCGCCAATGTAAATTTTCTTGCAATGTCCTGCTGAATAGTCCGCTTGTCTTCGGAGTCCAATTGCAGTTTGGTTCACTAATATCAAATTGTTCTCATATGTGAGAGCATTGGCATGCGCATCACTGAGCTTGGGCAGAAAGCATCTTATTTCCTGTAATGTCCTCTCTGAGCTTAATACATACCCTTTCTCGTCTGGCTTAGGCCTAGGCTCAGGTCCCAGGCTAACTTTAAAGATGCTATAATTTTTATTAAGACAGCCAATGTCAGCAATTCCAGAAAAGATTCAGCCATTTGAAATTAATTCGGAGTTTAAGTGTAATTCTGCCATGTAGATAGATGATTAGTCCAGGTTTATTTGGAAATGTGCAGGTCAGAGGAGCGCTGAATGTTTAGCGTGCAGTTAGTGGAAACTTCCTCCATGAGCTGCCAAGTTTAGTAGACGCATAATTGATCTAAGCACTGGTGTATTTTACCTCGTCTTTAGAGGCTTCTAGGTCTTTACAGGTGGTCAGGTTCAAGCACTGGTGTTTAAGTACTCAGTAAAGTTTCTTGGGTCAGACCACAAAACCATTTTTGTGGTTGCAAATCCTGCAATTTGCAAAATCACTGGGTTTGCGATTGGAAAATGTTTTTGTTACAATGAACTAAACACTTTTTGTGATATGGAAACACCTTTCAAAATCACAAAAGGGGTTTTGAAACTCATTCTAAATCGCAATTAGAAGGGAGCAAGAGAGGGGAATACATTCCACCTGCCTGGCGATTCACAATGCGCCTAATAAATGGTGTGTGACCACATTTGCAGATGGAAACCATTGAAGAGATTGCAACACCTCAAAAGAACTGGTAAATCATTTGCAAAAAGGGAACAGTCCTTGCTAGACAGTTTTTTGTGAATTGTGTCAGACAGCCTTGGAAAAAGCAGGTAGTGGTGGTCCAGACGAATAGTCACTTTCCTCCTCCTGGTGACCGCCAGACTGACAATAACCCACTCCTGAAACATCCAAACGTGCGGTTCCTGGCTCTCTGATCTAAAACCATGAAAAATATCCTCTTTAGCCAACCAGCAAAATATTTCTGGAAGGAAATAGGTCAATACATGGACTATATCGTAGAGAGAAATGCTCAATGTGGCCTTATTTTGCCTGCAAATTATTAAATAATTGAGTTGTTCCAACCCCTGTCTCCAAATAGGTGTCCATCATCTCCAGGACTTGGCACTTTATTACCTTCGAATATTCAAACACCAAGGATCAGTGAGAGTTTTACATGGCTATCCCAAACTCTTCGCCAAAGCAAGCTCTGCTCAGTAAACCATTTCTCTAATAATCCTAATTTTATTTAAATGGTGCCTGTATAGCCGCTTCTAGGTAAGGCATATTGTACTGTATTGTAATTTCATTTATATAGCACTTATCCCTGATGAGGCATTGAAGTGCTTTTTCTAGCAAGTAGTACAATACTCTGCAACCGAAGGTTAGTGGTTAATTTAGTGTGTTTTGGTTAGTGAGTTTAGACTTGTGTTCTCAGAACAAACCCTTACATGCAGAACTCCAGTTTGTTTGTGGTGGAATGAGATACCTGTGCAGGGGGGAGGGGATATATTATTTTGTGCTAATGATTGGTTAGGTTAGGTGATTAGATAATGTAGAGGAAGCTCCATCTAGGGAGTTGGATGTAAATGTTAGCAGTCGATTGGTGCATTAGTTTGTGCAACTACCAAAGTAAATATGCAAATGGTCTTAAAAATAAGCCTTATTTTAATCTTTTAGCATACTGCGCTGTATCTTTCTGATATATACTTCTAACCCAGATTCCTCACCCTGCAAATACCCGGAGTCGCCAGACTGGATGTGGAGAATATTCTCAGCAATTCCCTCATGTGTCAGTAGGTGGCATCGTGCTCCACATCAGATCCAACCCCGGAAGAGACATCCAGACCGCTCCATAGCCACAACGTCCCTACATAGCCACCAGGGCCAGACTGGCCGTAGCGGGCACGGGGCATTTCCCCGGTGAGCCGCCAGGCTGGGGGCCCGTTTTGGGGCCCTGGGGACCGTTTCTGTTGTTACAGGGCCGTTTTTGCAGCATAGCTGCAATATCGGCCCCTGTAACAAAATCGGCCGAAACCGGCCCTGGCAAACAGCTCGGCCGCACCCCCAACCCCCCCGGGGAGCCAGCGAGCACTTTGCCAGGGCCGGTTTTGGATCCAGTCAGGCCCTGATAGCCACCACTTCCACATGCAGACGTCAGTTCCTTTCTTTCTGTGACATCTGGCGTCGAGCTGGAGCTCGCACCCTCAATTTGTCAGGTCTGACATACTATATTTTTCAGTATTTTTAGAAGATTTTCTAGTGTGCAAGGAACATGTCGGACCCTAAAACGAAAGTTGAAACCTTGCAAGGATTGCTACAAACAAATTTCAGTGAAGGACCCTCACGAGGTCCGTCTCTGGTGTTTGGGCTCCTCACACGATTCAACCTCATGTGGAAAACGCGCTCGAATGAACCCAAAGGCCACCGCAGAGCATCGCCAAAATGCCTTTGAAAGGCCTGGTCCTGCTTGAAGTAAAGGATGCAGATGCACTCTCATTCCTGAAGTCGGTGTCACGAACGCTCTTCTTCAAGATCAGTCATCAGTTAAGTCAAAGAAGGAGCATAAGAAATCAAAGCACAGCTTCTCCTCATCCCTGCCACTCCTGTCATGAGGAGTCACGCAGTCCCCAGTGTGCCTCCAAGTCGCAGTCGTGGTCTCTGACTTCAGAACCAATCCAGTCTCTGATCACAATTCAACCCAAGTTCCCAGGTCCACAGGCAACCCCCAGCATACCCAGGCCTTCAAATAGTCCATGTTGCACATTTGTGGCAACCTGCTACATCCCTATATAGCACCTTTGAGTCCTAAGGATCCAAGGAGGCCTGCAGTCAAGTCACTGCCAGCGGGTCAGTCCTTGATGCAGACTGTGTCTCTCAACCCCATCCATAGGTCAGCTCCGTCTCTGGGGCCAACGCCAGCCCCAATCATGGGCCACAAACAACTGCTGGGCCCCAGCATCAATGCCAGCAGCAACGCCACCAATGCTAGACGAGCAGATAGTCCTTTCAGATTGTGAGCGAATCGCAACAATCTTCATTAAAGTCGCACCCTCCCTGCGTGAATATATTATCCCAATTCAGAGCCACTTCCAATAAATTATAGGCTCCCTGCCCAAGATGGTGACACTTGTCAACTATACAGTGAAGAAAACCTCCTTTTGGATCTACAGGGGGCCAGTGGTCTTGACACTTCACCGGACACTGGTTTCCACTCTCCTACTCCTAGCCCCTCTTTGCAATGATCATAAGGAGAGCACCAGAGGTTTTAGACCTATAACTACCTACTATGGAGGTCAAGACAAATGTACTAACCAAGGTCCTGCAGCTAGTACAGACCTAGCAGGAACCCCTCCTGCCTTTCAATAAAGCACTAACAGTCACACTACTGGGCACCTGGATGAAGCCAGGATCTTGCCTACCAGTCAACAGGCAAATAACCAGGAGCACAGGCCTGCCCCAGAACAGCCAGCTTTTCTCCTGTAGCATCTAGCACCAGAGAGCCAAGCCTTTAAAAGCAGGATAAACGCTAAAGCGTTTTGTCGTTTTGGTCTTTTTTATTATTATTAAAAAATGACTTTTTCTAAACTGGTGTCACATCCCTTTTGTGGTGTGTTTTCACTATGTTACTGTTTGAAGTGTTACACAAATACTTTACCTTTGAGTTAAGCCTGCCTGCTCTTTTCCAAGCTACCCAAGGGTTGAGCACAGGTTTATTTAGAGTTTGCTTTTGACTCCACCCTAAGAAGAATTGTGTTTGCTGCTTGAGAAGGGTTTCGCCCCCTCAACCAGTAACCCAATTTCTTACACATTGGAAATAATTTTGACAGGACCTTTTACCGAGACAAGATGGTGACTCTGTGTGAGACCGCAGCGGTCACTCTCCTGTTCCCCCGCTGCTCGAGGCTCACGTCAGGGAGCGGAGCGAAGTACTGAGACGGTGTCGTGCCCTCTAAATGGAACTGGCTGGGGCATGCTGATTCCTCACCTCGCACTCGGGACCGGCTCCGCTGTCCACGTTGTTACCGGAGAACGGGCGATTCTGACGATGCTGGGAGTCTCGCTGGCAAGGCTCTCTCTTCGAGCTGCTGCCGGGTTCCTGGCTGTGCTTGCTGGTCGGCTCGGACGGCTCTCGGCCGCGAAGTGCACCAGATCAGAAATGCCACCCAAGACGGTTGGCTCAGCTTAAGATCGGAGTGGGGAAGCTGGGCAGGCTGGGCTGGTGGTAGTCACTGCTGGTACATGCCCCCCCAACGCACTAAAGGGGCAAAAATGGCCCCTGCTGGTGGAAATAAAACTGCCCATAAAGGAAAGAAGGACTCAGAGGCCACCATATGTAAAAACCCTGGAATTGTGGATAAAGAAGTGCTGGGACAAAAAACAGACTCACCCCAGCAGCAGTCAATAACCACATTTTTTACCCCCACGACAGCAGTACTCGGAGGAATGCCTCAGACCTTCACCATGGCAGTAGGAAGAGACGGGGGTGCGATCAACAATCTATAAATCAAGATGAGGAAATGATTTCTAATGACTCAGCCAGCCTTGTGGGGAGTGACCCTGTGTCAGACCAAGCGAGACACGAACTACCTGAGGAGACTGTCCCGGAGGCATTAGTCCATGATGACTTACGGGTTGGGCAGGAGCAGGGGGCCACATATACGGAGGTAGGGGGCGGCTCATAGATCACAGCAAGGTCACTCTAGAGGCATGGGGCCCCCCACCCTGTAATGAGGTAAACCTCGAAACAAAGGCTCTAATAAAGGGGGCCGTAGGTCACAGGATTCTAGAGGATTCTCTGGATCTAGGAGATAAATTCTTCTCCTTGACCGATGGCTCTGACACGAGTGCTGCAGGATCCGAAGGGGAGAGCGCGTCGCTGTCCTCCAGTTCTGACCCTAGCAGCCCCTATGATGAATGAATGAATGAATGAATGAATGAATGAAGGATTTATAGAGCACTGGACTGGCCCCCGAAGGGGTATCTCCGCTCTATAAATGGAGGTTAGGAGGCTGGAACAGGCAATCAGTTGTTAAAGAGTTCAGTTTTCAGGAGTTTCCTGAACTTAAGAGAAATCAGGCACTTGCGTAAGTGAACGGGGAGCGAGTTCCAGTATTGAGGGGCAAGATAGGAAAAGGTTTTCTCCACGGAGGACCGAGAAGCCATGGATGCTCCTTTTACATCTGAAGAGATATTCAGTGCGCTTAGTGAGCTCTCTCAGCAGGCAAGGCGGCAGGACCGATTGAATCCCACTTGAGTTTTATAAGGTTATTTGGCCATCCCTTGGGGCAGATCTTATCAGCACCCTCTGCCAGGTTCAGATGGGGGAGCTTCCCCCGGAGTCCTGGGCACAGGCTAGCATTGTGGTATTCTTGAAGAAAGGGAAGCCAGCCACAGATCCAGGCTCTTACCGACCAATCACCCTTATGAATACAGACGCAGAAATATATTCCAAGGTTTTAGCAAACTGTTTGAGCCCGCTTATTGGACGAGTCATCTCACCAAGGCAGCATGGATTTATACCTGGCAGGGGGACTACGGATCATGTAAGAAGGGTTATTACGCTCTTCAATGCTGCCTCAGTTGCAGGAGACCCTATGGCACTTATACTATTAGGTGCAGAGAAAGTATTGGATAAGGTCCCCTGGGACTTTCTGTGGACTTTGCTCGAATGGCTAGGGGCTGGAAAGGGTTTTATTAAGGCCCTGCGCGTGCAGTACGCATGACCCACAGCTAGACTCATAATGATGGGAGGGTAAACGGGGGAATTCAAGATCAAAAGAAGGACCAGGCAGGGCTGTCCGTGCTCTCCATTACTGTTTGCCTGCTATATCAACCCTCTCATAAGCAGAATTGACGTGAATCCAGGTATAAGGCCCATATGCTATCACGGATTTGAAACTAAGATTTTAGGGTATGCAGATGAGACCTAGCGGTCGTTACACCATTCACGGGGGTGGCGCTGGTAGAAATAGCAAAAGAAACTTCTGCTTGTGGGAAGATCTCAGGGTATCTACCTAATCAGCATAAAACCCAAATCCTAATCAATGAACATCTTGGGCTAGTGGACTCCCGGGTCGTTCAATCCGCAACCTATTTAGGGGTAAATATATCCTCTACTGTAGGACAAATCGTAGAACTGAACTTAGCCCCCGTCATACAGAAAGAGTCGAAGGACTTCAATAGGCTGAATAATCTCCATTTGTCATTAGTCGGCCGCTGCAATGTTGTGAAAATGATTTTTCTTCCCAAAGTCCTCTTTTTGTTTAGATCAATATCGCTGGTATTCGATAAATTATGGTTTAAGAAGTTAGAGGGGATGGTCAATGGATTTATATGGGAATACGGGAAGACAAGGCGGACCCTGAAATTTATGTCTCTTCCCAGAGAAAGATATGGGTGGGCTTTTCCTGATTTTAGATTATACCACTTAGCATCGGCCCTACAATATATGTGCAGACTAGTTGGGGGAAATCCCCTGGATACCTGGAACAAGGGGAGGGTTCCGGATATTTATGAGTTATTGGTAGGGAAAGACGCTAAAACCTTTTTTTAAGATTTGCCGAGCTATTACAAGAAGGTAAGGTTTAAGACTCTCTCGGCGGTATGGCGGTTATGGGGGATGCTGAAAAGAAAGATAGGAATAGGAAGAATAAATTATTGCACCCCGCTTTTTATGAATCCATCCATCCTGGTGGTTTTTCACGATAGCACAATAAAACAGTGGAAGGACCTAGGGGTGGAGACGATTGGGGACATGTTTAGTACAGCCTGAGTCAAGTAATTTACTGAGATTCAAGATAGGTATGGGGTGGAAAGAAAAGACTTCTTTAAATACCTACAGATACATAGCTTCCTGGTGAAAAAAAAGGGGGGTCCCAAAGGGATAGCTAAAGATACCATTATGGATATGTTGAGGCATGAAAATGGGTGCACTATTAGTCGGATCCATAGCGAGTTGATCACCATGCAACCTGCCGATCTCGAGAGGCAGGCGGACAAATGGGATCAAAGGCTTGGGTTAAAGGGATTGTGCTTTCTTGATTCCTTAAATAAGGGGCAGACTACATTATGCTCATCAAAGCTCCAGGCACAGCACTTTAAGATGATTTTAGATCTTTATTACACGCCATGGAAAACAGCAAAATGGGGTGGTCTAGTGGGTATCAGCTGCCCTCGCTGCCAAGCCCCTAGGGCAGACGTGGTTCACATGTTCTCGACTTGCCCACTGTTGAACAATCTGAAGATAGAGATATTCTTAGAGCTTTCACTGAAGGTGAAAGTAGTCTTAACGCCTGATTTAATGATGCTGGGGGTGAGTAGTTCAAGATCAGATGGAGCCCAACCATATTTTATGTTCTTGGCCATGGCAGTGACTAGAATTTGCATTTCTACTGCTTGGTTGGACCCCGTGGCCCCCTCTTTTTCTCAATGGCTCGCTCAACTCCTTCCTACTTTTAACTTGAAGAAAGGAATTTATGAACAAAAAGGCCAAAGGCCCAAAAACTGGGGAAAACTATTTGGGCACCAATTTATCAGTGGTAGGCCGAGGTCGGGGGATCCTGAGGCAATATGGAATTGAATTGTTTTATTGTACATAAAACCAATGCTGTTTTTACAAAGTGTAAATGCTTTCCCCCCAATATCTCTATTCCTACGAAATCTCTTTCTGAAATTGTTTATGTATGAATTTATTTATGTGCCCCTCTCAAACATTTTCAATAAAAATCAAAAAAAAAATTAAAAAAAGGAAAGTTGGAACAGGACTATGTTTGGCATACAAGAAGCAAACGGTAAAGAATTCTGCCCAAAAAAAATGAAAATAATTTTGACACGGCGTGTGTTTTAGAGAAACTACTATGAATGGAGTTTGAAGTTCCACTAAATTTATTTCCACTGAAAAGAACAAAGGTTTTGTGAGTGATTTTTTTCTGTGCCTATAATTCAATTTAATTTTGAAAGCAGTACACAGGCATAAGTAGAGCAACAGTTACAAATTAAGTCGGAAAGCCTTGATTAATTCCACAAATAGTGCAGCCAAAAGTACCTGCAGAAAGCAAAGCGACTATGACAAAAGTCCCATTGCCTCAATCGTTTCACATTCTTCTTAAGAACTAGCAAAATATGTTCCCATTGCTAAAGATCAGCACTTTCAAAATTAAACTAAATGCAATCAGTCCCACTAAGGAAGTTTTCAAAATTGTCAGAGACCTTTCCATTTCTTTGGGTTACGACTCTTTTATCATATCCTGGCAAGTACTATTTTTCAATCTCATGATTTTTTAAAAAGAAAATTAATAAACTTCTTTGGCATTTCAAGTGCCTGCACCCTCCCTAGCTGACTATCACGACGCGGAACTGTTCATATTTCCTCCTTTTGTAATTCATTACTTCTGACCACTACTCACCACTACTAATTATGTTCTCCCCTGGACCTGTGACAGATGTGGACCATCAAGAAAATCAAGTAATCAGTGGCAAGATTGCTGTACCCTTTGGCTAGAGGAGGGAGTATTTCCTCTACCTGGAATAGAACCACTGTATTCCCACTCCTTAGGAAACCCTCGTTAATCAGACCATTCTTTCTAATGTTTGCCCCATGGTCAATGATCAGCTCTCCTAAATCATTAATGCTCTAGCCATGCTCAATGAATCTCAAGCTGGATTTATACCCGGCCACAGCACTCATTCATGGTCAACTTAAGGCTCTTTATGGATGAGGACAAGATTGCCGCACTGTGTTGTACTCCATACCACTTAATCATTTGAGGGGTATTGGAGTACGAGGCAAAGCTTGGCTTTGTTACGGGCCTGCCTCTACCCCTCTCTATCCAAGTCCTCCTATAAATGTCTAAAATGTGGGGTACCATTGGGGTGTGCATTAAGCTTTTTAACATATGTTTCTAACCTCACTACCATCATCCATTTTGTGGTTGTTTTTATTTTATGTTTACCTGGATGACATTTAATGGTCATTAGAACCAATATAGAGGCTGCTGCTGATCAACTCAAATTCAAATACTGTCTGTCGGCCATTGGTATCTGAATACAAGGCAACTCCCTCCAACTTAACTCCAGTAAGACAGAAGTGATCATCGTTGATTAAAGGTATGATTCATTTGTAGGTCCACTGTCTATGATTGTTTGCAGAAACATTAATGTATGTTTTTTGACTCAATCAATCAGGGAATTGTGAAGCGCGCTACTCGCCCATGAGGGCCTCAAGGCGCTAAGAGGCAAATAAATGGTGATCGCAGTAATTCACTTGCGCGACCACAAAGGGAAGCATTGATCTTGTGAAAAGATCGTTAGCATTGGCATATGTATTTGTGTAACTTTTACATAGTTGTCATTATCTTGCTTTAGACATTTAGGGCTTATAGCCTGTCTCTGGGTCACATGACTGGGTGTAGGTGCCATTTTGGCTTTGTCTATTCCTCTTAGCCACACGCAATAGAGGGCTTAGGTGTGCCTGGATGAGCAATCACTGGCAGGATGGGAGGACGGAGCTGAGCACAGCCCGACTTACACTTGAATAGCATGCCCACTGTAGTTAGTCTGGAGCCAGGACAGAGAACGCAGGATGGCTAGGGATTTAAAAGGGAATTCTCTAGAAGCTTCTCCCCACGTCAAAGGCACAACTTGGTATAAATTTCTGGACCTCTGACACCAACTCTTCAGTACACTTCTGGTCCTGTAGATACTCTGTCAGGAAGAAGGACTGCTATGCTGCTGAAAGGACTGTCACTTTACTGAACCGCTGCTCTGAAGGACTGCTGCCCTGCTGTGTTGGCATCCTGCCTGTTGCTCTCTTGCCTGGGTGAGAAGGACTGGGCATGCATCTGTTTAACCCAGAGTGACTCAATGGGCTAGTTAGCTGGCCTCTTGACTAGAGTCTCGGGGACAGAAAGCTCCATAACCTTCAATCCAGCATCTGGACTCTGCCATCTGTGAGTCTACCCTGCCAAGTGGCGGCAACCTAGTCCTGGATCCTTGAAAGTGGGCCTAAGGTGCTCTGCTAGCCTCTGTGGATCCAGCAGAACTGACGGATTTCCTCTGCTGCATGGCGCAACTCCAAGCAGAACTGATGCATCACCGCTGCTGCATGGATCTGTACCGTCCGAAAGACCCTTCACATCGCAGCCCGTCGCCCCATTGGAACCGCCGCTGTGCGATGTGTCCTCGGCACAAGCCCTCGCATCCCTCATCGACTGCAGCATTGATGCTGGACTCCACAAAGCAGCCTCGTAGCTCCTCAGGACCAACGCATCTCCCCAACTGTGCGATGCATCCTCAACGCTGGACATAGCATCACAAACACTTGTTTTTTTTTGTTTTGTTTTTTCTTAAAAACTCTTTTTATTGATATTTTCAGTAACATACAGCAGTAACCAAAAGTGCATGTAAAAATGGTAGGAGTACAAATATATTAATTCCATAGCAGAATTGATGTCTACAACAGGCATTAAGGTTAACATGCAACATCAGCGGGACATGGATGCTTAACAAATATATACCAACACATCATTATGGACCCACTAGACCTTCCAGTATTGCATAGTGTGCAGTGTAGTTGCCGCATTGTTCACTCCCCCCTTAACTGCTCTTGATGAGGAGAGTGTCAGTTGCATCACTCTAAGCCTATCCGCCTGATATAGTGCAAGTGGTCTTTTAGTCAGGTGTGTCACGTAAATACGCTAGCAGGGGCTCCCAAATATCTCTGGGGCAGGACGAGACTGGCAAGAGCTTCGCATAAGCTGTCAGCTGGTCTTTGCAATATATGAAGTCTGAGAGCCAGTCCTTAAACTTGGGGGCGCGGCCTCTGCCCCATCTGCACGCCACTTTTCGCTTTGCTAGCAGAAATCCTAGCGCAACCAGCTTCTTATGTGGTGTCAGTAAGTCTGCTTTGTACCCTAGAAGTGCCTGCACTAGCGAGAAAGGAACCCAACCATCTTGGACAGGGCTGCTACCACCTCCCGCCAGTATCCATGCACCTCCTCATACAGCCATGTGAGGTGAAGAAACCCCGCTCCCTCCCACCGGCATCTGTCACAGCGATCATCATTTCTCAATTTGCATTTGCATAAGCGAACTGGAGTGTAATATACTCTATGTAGAAATTTAAAATGTATGATCCGCAAGCGGCTACTTGCTGTGATGGTGCCTGTCTGTGTGCAGCAGTACCTCAACTGTTGATCTGTCAGTGGCTCATCCAAATCATGGTCCCACGCTTTCCTGACATCGTGTGGAATCTCTGGGCGTTCTAGCAGAGCACTGCGATAAAGTCTGGATATAGCATGTGCCGGCCCGACATTTGCAATAAGGCATCTAAAGTGTCAAGCGTGGGAGGTTCCGGAGGGAACTCAGGGGTATTGGCTCTCACCTCGTGGCTAAGCCTGATATATAAGAAGATCTCCAGGGGCGTGACATTGTCAACACTCAGGATCGCCTGCCGCTCTTTAAAAACTCCCTCCTGGTAGAGGTCGCCCCACGTGTGTAAGCATCTTTTGCGGAGTTTGGCTCGGCACACAGTTTCACGAGTAACTGGTACATGGGCATGATATGGGAGAGGCATTAGTGGAAAGTATAATAAGGGTTTACGTGCTGACTTGACTAGCCGCGCCCATGCCCGATTGGTGCATGCCACTGTGTGGTAGACGGTGCATTCTATGGGTACTTTAGTGCCTAGAAAGGAGTTTGTGGGTGTGGGGGCCATATATCTCTGTTCGATGGCCAGTTGCGGCATGAATGGTGGCGGATGGAACCAGTATATTGCATAATGGTCCTGGGCACATAGGAAGTATAATTCCATGTCTGGGGCTTCAAAGCCACCCCGGGAGAATGGCTGTGTCAGAGTTCGCCAATCCACACAAGGTTGCTTACCACCCCCCGCCAATTTCATCAGAAGTGATCGGAGTGAGCGGAAGAAGGGGCGACCCGGATGATATAGTATGTTAAGAAATAGATATAGTAGTTTAGGTAGGATTATCATCTTCATTATGGAAATTCTGCTTGCTAACGACAGCGGCAGTGAAATCCACCGGGCTATCGAATTCGCAATTGATTCGATGGCTGTGCCGTAATTTGCCCTGAGTGTCTCCTCTCTGTCCTGGGTTATCACCAATCCTAGATATTTGATTTTGGAGTCACACCATGTTAATGGATAATCTAATGGGAATTTGGGAGTGTTTGGCGTAAGAGGAAGTATTTGTGATTTGTTCCAATTGACATGTATCCCTGACAGTGTGCCAAATCGGATGAACTCCCTGAGGATGGGATTTAAGCTAATGTGTGGTTCGCGAATGTAGAGAGTAATGTCATCGGCATATAATGAAGCTAATATCTGCTGTGAAGGGTATAATATCGCATGTTCTCTATGGTGCTGCTGAAGTTTGGCTGCAAGGGGTTCAATTGGCAATGCAGAAAGTAGAAGGGAAAGAGGGCACCACTGGCGGGTGCCTCTCGAAATGGGGAACGGATTTGAGTAGAGGCCATAATTTGCACGATAGCTACGGGCTGACTGTAAAGTAGTCCTATCCATGACAGGAATTGGGCCGGGAGGCCCATTCTACCCAGTACCATGAACATGTAGTCCCACTCCAGGGAATCAAAGGCCTTTGTGGCATCTAAAACATTTGTGGCTGCTGATAATTCCGGGTCCATGTCTTGTAATAACACAAAGATGGTGCGCAGATTATGCGAAGTTGCTCTCCCGGGTATAAAGCCCACCTGATCTGGCAATACCAACCCCTCCATTAGCAATGTCAATCTATTGGCTAATACTTTGGCCAAGATCTTAGTGTAACAATGAATCAGCAACAGGGGTCTGTAGGCCTCACAGGTGGTGGCGCCTTTGCCTGGTTTGAGGAGGGGGATGATCATGGCCTGTCGCATCGTCATGGGGAGGGCTCCATTCTCCCTGACCTCATCAAAGACTTGTTTAAGGAAGGGGCTAGTTGATCACTGTAGTATTTATAAAAGTCTGCAGTAAGCCATCCAGGCCCGGGGCCTTGCCAGAGCACAGATTCATTATAGCAGCCCGTATCTCATCCTCCTCAAGGTCAGCTGCCAAAAACTCTCTACGGGAGTCACTAATCCACCCAAGAGCTGTGTCCTTCAAGTAGGCCGCCATGTTGGGCTGGTGTGCCCTATGTGTATTATAACGTTATGTGCAGTAGTCAGTGAACCTGTTGAGTATCTTCATAGAGTCGGTGTGCCTCATGCCCGCCTCGTCTGTTATTTCAAGAACGTTATTAGCAAATCAAGAGGTTCGGGTTATCTCCGCTAGGGCCTTACCAGGTCGCTCGCCCTCTCCATATGCCCAAGCGCGATAATATTTGGAGCCGAACTTGGTTTCGCGCTCTGCCATGTCTGAGTATTCTATCAGTAACTCTTTGAGGTGTGCCTGCTGCTGAGGAGTTGGGTCTCCAGTCAGGCGGGTCTCTGCGCATTTAATGTTGCTTTTCAGCCTGAGCAATGATCTTCTAATATCACGCAGGATACCCCCCCTTTCGCCATGCAGAGTCCCCTAATGATGACCTTAAAGCTCTCCCATACACAGGCCAGCGACGAGACACTGTCGATATTTTGAGGGGAAAAATCAAGAATTTCCTGACGGATCTCCTCCCGAAAGCTGTCGTCTAGCAGCACGGTGGGCTGGAGCCTCCAGGACCGATACGGAGACACGTTAGCTGGGGGGGATAATCTAAGCAGGACAGGGGAGTGGTCCGAAAGCATACGCGCCAGATGTGACGAGTCGCACAGCCATGTACCCAGGACCCTCGAGAGGAGCCAGAAATTAATGCGGGACCAGCTAGAATGCACACTAGAGTGAAAAGTGCCCTCTCTCTGTGAAGGGCCCGCCAGGCATCAATCAGGTGGTGATCTACGACAATGCCGTTTAGCTGCTTGTCTGCTTTTGAGTACGGTGTGGGGGTGGCATGCGAGCAGTCGACTTTGGGGTTTAGTACTAGATTGAAGTCCCCGCCCCATATGAGATGCGTGGACCCAATATCTAAGATCTGTCCCCAGATCTTGTCAAAGAAAGTGGCATCATCTATGTTAGGGGCATAACAGTTACCCAACGTGACTGAATGGTTCGCCAGTCTGCCCCACATCATGCGTATCCTGATATGCACCAATCAGACAGTACTGTATGCTAGCTTTGATGAGGATCGCGGTCCCCCTGGCATATGTCGAATAAGATGAATAACATCTATGTACAGCCCACTTCCCCCCAAAAGTAGGTGGCTTCTTAGAGTCGAGATGCGTCTCCTGTAACATAGCCACCTGCATGTGGTGTCTATCAAGATAGCTAAGAATTTGTCTGCGCTTGCAAGGGTCACGAAGACCCCGTACATTCCATGTCAAAAAGTTGTAGGTAAGGACTGTGTTTCTTTAGTTGTGTCCACTGATCCAAGTAGGCTCTAGTGCCTGCAAGGAGTGTTGTGCTTATCGAGACCTGGGCTTATGTAAGCGCCTGTACCCATTCTATGCATTGCATGGTTGAGTCTTGTACATGCAGTGCTGCTGTATTCAACAAGGAAATCTCTTCGCCCCCCCCACCCACGGCCCAATACCGTGGGCGAATATCAACCCACCCAGATCCCCAAGAAGCATTCCAAACTGAGTTAGGACAGATGGGGTGGTTGAGAAAAGAGACAAAAAGTTAAGAGATCATGAGGGGGAAGCGAGAAGGAAAGAGGTGTATGTGAAGGAATGTAATAAGAAAGATGTTTGCAAGGAGGGAGGGAAGGTCTAGGGGAGACAAAGCAAACCAAAACAGTGCCCAGGGAATTTCCACTGGGGGCATAGGCTGGGGAGCCTGGCAGTTCACCTCACCTGCGCGAGGGTGCCCGGGAAGTCATTGTTAGGTGGCTGTTTGTCTGTTGTTAGCAGCGGCTTCAGCGTAGCTCTGTATGAGTGGCATCTCTAAGTACTCTGATGATTTTAATGTCTTGGCCATGGCAGGCATGTAATGGGTCGGTCCCACAGTCGCATTTGGGGAGGGCGATCCCGGAAAGAATGCCAGAGCCCCAGTTATTCCACCTTGGGCACCGGGAGAGGTGTCTTGGGGTCAGAATCATCATCTCGGGTTGCCGAAGCTCGTCGCTTTATAGTCTTTAGGAAGTCCTGGGCTTGTTGAGAGGTGTTGAAGATATGCGTTTTCCCTTGGTATGGGACACGGAGACGAGCCGGATATAATATTGAGTAAGGTATATTAGCTTGCTGGAGTTTTCACTTGACCTGCACAAATTTCCTCCGTGCCTCTTGCACTGCCATAGTGAAATCCGGATATACGGAGATGGTATTCCCCTCATAAACAAGCTCTCGCCTGTCCCTTGCAAGTCTTAAGACAGTGTCCCGGTCCTTGTAATTGAGTAAACGTGCAATTATTGGATGAGGAGGCGCACCCGGCGGAGGTCTGGCAGAGAGTGAGCAGTGGGCCCTCCCCACTACCAACATCTTGGAGAATGCCTCAGCACCAAAGAGCTCTGTCAGCAAGTGCTCGATATAATCCTCCATGCGGCCCATGGCCGTGGACTCAGGAATCCCCACTATGCGCACATTATTTCTGCACGAGCATGCCTCCAAGTCCTCATTCTTGGCCGAGATCATTTTCAGGAGTTTCTCCATGCCTTGGAGCTGCTCCCTGCCTACTGAGGTGGTGTCTTCAAGGATGGATATTTTCTGTTCAGTTTCAGTTATGTGGCCGTCGTGTTTCTCCAACCTTTGCGTTATGAAGTCCATACGCATATTCATTGCGTCCATCTGAGCCTCTTTTGATGTGAGACTATGCCGCATAGTTAACAGGAGGGACTTCATATCTGAGTCCATGAGCGACGAGGGAGGTGGGTGGTCTTCCATACTATTAGATTCACTGTCATCAGCGGGGCCGCAAGCAGGTTTTCGTGCTGCAAACTGCAGTTTAGCTCGTGCGGCCCATAATGTGTGCTGCAGCGCACGTACAAAATGCACAATATGTCCCAACAGGCTCTGGAATATCTCAGTCCAAGACAGAGGTACCGAGAAAATGCAAAGCAGGCACTGCCTGGAGTGTGCACCACTATACGGTCAATGTCACAGTGTGTTCCGGCAGTTATAATCGTCCGTTGTGTGGTGAGGAGCAGCAGTGATATCCGGAGAAATGGGTCCCCTACACTCCAGCATAGCCACAGCGTGTTCTTTAACTGCAATCCCCCACTGGGAGTCACACCAGGCCCCCCCGGCACTACACGCAGCAGTCACGGGCTAACAGCGCACCTAAAGAGCCCGGAAGGCACAGGGGACCCGGCAGTCCCCTCCAGCAATTTGTTTAAGCGGGCCAGCAGCACCTTCAGGCCTCCCTGGCCCCCACTCGGAGACAAACGTGCAGCCACTCAGCCCGCTGGCAGAATATCCCAGTCTGCCACCGCCAGTTCCCCTCAGCCGTTAGTCTCACCTCCGGTCCCAGAGACTTCGCCTTGCACAGGTTTCAATCACCGTCCCAAGCAGACAGCTCCGTGCCCTCCTTCAGTCTCCCCACGGTGTTGGCGGCGGGGGCTTCCCATGCATGCCAGGTGGGCCTTCCAGCTTCTCTGCTGCTTAGCTTCAGATGTAGCCCCGGGGCCACCAGCGCACAGCAGCTGCAGGTCGCCGACAGCCAACGCGGCGGGCCCCCGCTTAGGCGTCGTCACCCGTCGAGGCCAATGGATCGGCCCCCGCCTTCGTGCCCAGCGGGGTCGGGCCGTCAGCCTCGCTACCGCCCGCCAGCAGCCACCAGGAGCAGGCGAGTGAGGGGCGCAGCCGCGGCCAGCATCCTGCCGGAGCTCCTCCGCAATCGGTCCCACCTCCTCTCCGGGTCAACGCGCCTCCAAAGTTAGGTGTGCTCTTCGCTGATGGACAGCCCCGGGGCAGGCCCCCGATATCTGGCACTGCAGGTGGTGCAGATCACTGCCATAGGTGTCCGGGTCACTCCCCACCGCTAGACAATGCGGGTGTCCGCCATTTTCTTTCGCCGCAGGCCGCCCCATCCTTAACAAGCATCAGCTCTTTTCTTTATCTTACAGGGGCTGCGGGCTGTCATGACCCATCGCGTTTTCGCCTGCACCAGTCCGCAGTTTTTCCAGGATTGATGCTGCCTGGAAGCAAGGATTATGCCGGAGTTTTACTCCCGGGCTGCCGGAGCCTCACGAGAGTGTGACCATCTTGCTCGCAGGCTCTCTAGCACCCCCATCGCAAACCCTTGTTGATGGGATCCTCGATGACGACACAGGACCACGCACTGCAGTCTTGCCACATCTCAAAACCAACGCATCACTTTGTCTGTGCGACACATCTTCAACTCAGATCCTTTCAACACTGCAAACCAGGATTTAAAGTACTCTGTTCACCAGGCCTAACTGGAACGCTATAGCCAGCCCGTGCTCAATCGCGGTTGGCCTGAACTTGTGACTTTGTCTCGGTCTAGTGTGACCCAATATCCACAATTGGCGTTTTGTGCTTTTTGTTGCTATTTTTACTAAAATCTTTAAAATGTAATATCTCCAGTTCTACTGACCACCCTACTAGACAGAGTTGAAAAGCATGGAGGCATTTGCCAAACAGATGTTCTCCTCAGTGCGCCTCGCTTCAAGTCCATTAGCTCCAGTTGCCTTCTGGGGCACCATTTGCATGTGCTGTAGGACATGATGGCTGACATCTGGCCAGCAGTCACAGATGACTTGCAGACCAACCTACTACAGATTATACAGGATGGCCAGGATGCAGCAAAATACATCATCATTTCAGGTCTGGACAGTACCGACTGCTTGGGTAGGGTATTCGGTGTCAGTGTGGTGCTCTTGGGGCAAGCTTGGATACTCCTGTGATCTCCAAGGTTACCAGAGTATCACATCAGACAGATGGGTACAAATTCTTCAAAATGGATATGCCCTCCCTTTGCTTTCCACCCCTACAAACATGCCTAATACACCACAATGACTTCCAGAGGACCACTTCTCCATTCTGCAAGCTGAGTTTTAGGCTTTCTTAGACAAGTGAAACAGAGAAGTTGCCAGCATCAGAGGTTGGGACTGGTTGCCACTCCCGTTTTCCACTTTCTGGGCCCGAAAAAGGACAGAGACCTTATTCTCATCCATGATCTTAGCCCTCTGAACTTCTTCCTCACGAATGACAAGTTCAAAATGCTCACCCTGGCCCATGTTATGTCTGCCCTGGATCCAGAAGACTGGATGGTGGCGCTGGATCTGCAGGGCGCCTATTTCTGCATTCCTGTATTACAGTCCCACAGGCGCTACCTACAGTTTCAGGTAGGCTATGGGCACTTTCAGTTCTGAGTGCTCACTATTAGCCTTACCCAATCAATCAATCAATCATGTCACTTATAAAGCGCACTACATACCCGCGAGGGTCTCAAGGCGCTGGGGGAAGAGGGGGGTGGTGCTGCTACTGATCGAAGAGCCAGGTCTTGAGGAGTCTTCTGAAGGCCAGTAGGTCTTGGGTCTGTCGGAGGTTGGTGGGGAGGGTGTTCCAGGTCTTGGCGGCGAGGTGGGAGAAGGATCTGCCGCCGGCGGTCGTTTTCCGGATGCGGGGGACTGTGGCGAGGGCGAGGCTGGTCGAGCGGAGCTGGCGGGTGGGGGTGTAGAAGCTGAGTCGTCTGTTGAGGTAGGCTGGTCCGGAGTTGTGGAGTGCTTTGTGTGCGTGGGTGAGGAGCTTGAAGGTTATCCTCTTGTTGACAGGGAGCCAGTGCAGGTCTCTCAGGTGGGGTGTGATGTGGCTGCGTCGGGGGATGTCGAGGATAAGACGTGCAGAGGCGTTCTGGATGCGTTGCAGCCGTCTCAGGAGCTTAGCCGTCGTTCCTGCGTAGAGGGCGTTTCCGTAGTCCAGCCTGCTGGTGACGAGGGCCTGGGTGACTGTTTTTCTTGTTTCGGTGGGGATCCACTTGAAGATCCTGCGGAGCATTCGGAGGATGTTGAAGCAGGACGAGGAAACGGCGTTGACCTGCTTAGTCATGGAGAGAGGGTGGGGTCGAGGATGACCCCTAGGTTGCGTACGTGGTCGGTGGGTGGCGGGGCTGTTCCCAGTGATGTTGGCCACCAGGAGTCGTCCCAGGCTGAAGGGTTGGAACCAAGGATGAGGACCTCCGTCTTGTCCGAGTTCAGCTTCAGGCGGCTGGTCCTCATCCATTCGGCGACGGCCTTCATTCCTTCGTGGAGGTGGGCTTTGGCGGTGTGAGGGTCTTTGGTGAGGGAGAGGATCAGCTGGGTGTCGTCGGCGTAGGAGATGATGTTGAGGTTGTGCTGTCGGGCGACGTGGGCGAGGGGTGCCATGTAGATGTTGAACAGCGTTGGGCTGAGGGAGGAGCCTTGGGGTACGCCGCAGATGATCTTGGTGGCCTTGGATCGGAAGGGGCGAGGCGGACGCTTTGTGTTCTGCCGGAAAGGAAGGATGTGGTCCAGTCCAGGGCCTTCTCTTGGATCCCGGCGTCGTGAAGGCGTGTTCGTAGTGTGTGGTGGCAGACCGTGTCGAAGGCGGCTGATAGGTCCAGGAGGATGAGGGCTGCTGTTTCTCTGTTGTCTAGCAGGGTCCTGATGTCATCGGTGGCGGCGATGAGGGCGGTTTCGGTGCTGTGGTTGCTGCGGAAGCCGGACTGGGAAGGGTCCAGGATGTTGTTCTCCTCGAGGTAGCGGGTCAGTTGTTTGTTGACGATTTTCTCGGTGACCTTCGCGGGGAACGGGAGCAGAGAGATGGGTCGGAAGTTCTTGAGGTCCTTGGGGTCTGCCTTGGGTTTCTTGAGTAAGGCGGTGATCTCGGCGTGCTTCCAGCTTTCCGGGAAGGTTGCTGTCTCGAAGGAGATGTTGATTATTTTCCGGAGATGGGGCGCGATGGCTGTACTGGCTTTGTTGAAGATGTGGTGAGGGCACGGGTCTAGCGGTGAACCGGAGTGGATGGTGTTCATGATCTCGCTGGTGTCCTCGTCGTTGATGTTGGTCCAGGAGAGCAGGCGGTTGGTGGTTGTGGGGGCAGTGGTCTCGGTGGTTGCCGGGGCGGTCGTGGTGTTGAAGCTGTCGTGGATGTCGGCGATTTTGCGGTGGAAGAAGGTGGCCAGTGAGTCGCACAGGTCTCGCGACGGCTGGATGTCGTTGGTGTTGGAGCTGGGGTTGGAGAGTTCCTTCACGATGTTGAAGAGCTCTTTGCTGTTGTGTGCGTTGTTGTCTAGGCGGTCTTTGAGTGAGGCCCTTTGGCGGATCTGATGAGGTGATGGTGACTGCGGGTGGCGCTCTTGTGGGCGGCGTAGCTGTCCGCTGTCCGTTCGTGGAGCCAGATCTTCTCCAGTTTTCGGCATGTTCGTTTGGAGGCCTGGAGGTCTTCGGTGAACCAGGTGGCTTTCTTGCTGGTGTGGCTGTTGGGCGGATTCTTGAGCGGGGCGAGGGTGTTGGCGCAGTCGTCGATCCACTGTCTGAGGTTGCGGGCGGCGGTGTCGGGGTCGGAGGGTTCGGCGGGTGGGCTCAGGGCAAGGGTTGTGGTTAGCTGGTCTTCCGTGACTCTGCTCCAGCAGCGGCGAGGCATTTGTTCGGTGCGGTGGTGCGTGGTGGGCTTCCTGTAGGTGAAGTGGATGCAGTGGTGGTCAGTCCAGTGGGGTTCGGAGGTGTGGTTGAAGGAGACGTGTGGGCTTGCGGAAAAGATGGAGTCGAGCGTGTGGCCGGCGGCGTGGGTGGGTGTAGTCACGAGCTGTCTGAGTCCGAGGGTGGCGAGGTTGTCGATCAGGGTGGTGGAGTTGGTGTCCTTGTTGTTCTCGAGGTGGAAGTTCAGGTCCCCGAGGAGGATGTAGTCCGTGGAGGCGATGGCGTGTGTGCTGACGAAGTCAGCGATGGAATCGCTGAACTGTGGTCGAGGTCCGGGGGTCTGTAGATGAGGGTTCCTCTGAGGGTGGTGTTGGGATCGGTGTGGATCTGGAAGTGCATGTGTTCGGCGGTGCTGAGGGTGTCGTCGGTGTTGGTTGAGACTCTGAGGGTGTTCCTGTGGACGATGGCGATGCCTCCTCCGACTCCGTTGGTGCGGTCCCTGCGGGTGATCTTGTATCCGTCCGGGATGGCAATGGCGATGTCGGGGGCTGAAGCGGGATTCAGCCAGGTCTCCGTCAGGAATGCGACGTCTGGGGAGGTTGAGTCGAGAAGGTCCCAGAGTTCGATGGCGTGTTTGCGGGCGGAGCGGGTGTTGAGGAGGATGCATCTGAGGTAGTTGGGTTCTTTCCTGGGCGGTGGTTTGGCGGGGCGGGTGCTGGCGAAGCTGCAGTTCCGGCAGGTGAAGGGCCCTTGGGTGCGCTTCGGGGTGGCCTGGTAGCAGGCGTGATCTTTTCCGGGGTTGAGTGCGTGGAGGGTGCTGGCGTCGTGATCGGCGTCTGTTGATGTGGCGGGCGCGGGGATGCCCGGACCAGGGGGTCTGGCGCTGGGCGCAGCCACGGCGCGGACGGGCGCAGACGGGCTTGCCTTAGGCGCGCCTTCGGCGCGCCAGCCGCGCGGCCGCGCAGCGGCCGCCATAAATGGGGAGGTGGGAGGGAGGAGCAGGGAATGGGGCAGCGAATGGGCAGTGAGGGGCGGGGCCGCAGGCGCAGCGGCGGGAAACAGGCACAGAAGGGAAAACGAGCACAATCAGGGCATCAAGGGGGCACAGAAAGGAAAAAAAAACGAGCACAATCAGGGGCAGCAAGGGGGCACAGAAAGGAAAAACTAGCACAATCAGGGGCAGCAAGGGGGCACAGAAGGAAAAAACGAGCACAATCAGGGGCAGCAAGGGGGCACAGAAAGGAAAAACAAGCACAATCAGGGGCAGCAAGGGGGGCACAGAAGAAAAAAACGAGCACAATCAGGGGCAGCAATGGGGCACAGAAAGGAAAAACGAGCACAATCAGGGGCAGCAAGGGGGGCACAGAAAGGAAAAAACGAGCACAATCAGGGCATCAAGGGGGCACAGAAAGGGAAAAAAAACGAGCACAATCAGGGGCAGCAAGGGGGCACAGAAAGGAAAAAACTAGCACAATCAGGGGCAGCAAGGGGGGCACAGAAGGAAAAAACGAGCACAATCAGGGCATCAAGGGGGCACAGAAAGGAAAAAAAAACAAGCACAATCAGGGGCAGCAAGGGGGCACAGAAAGGAAAAAACTAGCACAATCAGGGGCAGCAAGGGGGCACAGAAGGAAAAAACGAGCACAATCAGGGGCAGCAAGGGGGTACAGAAAGGAAAAACGAGCACAATCAGGGGCAGCAAGGGGGCACAGAAAGGAAAAACAAGCACAATCAGGGGCAGCAAGGGGGCACAGAAGGAAAAAACGAGCACAATCAGGGGCAGCAAGGGGGCACAGAAAGGAAAAACGAGCACAATCAGGGGCAGCAAGGGGGCACAGAAAGGAAAAAACGAGCACAATCAGGGCATCAAGGGGGCACAGAAAGGAAAAAAAAAAAAAAAAAACGAGCACAATCAGGGGCAGCAAGGGGGCACAGAAGGAAAAAACTAGCACAATCAGGGCATCAAGGGGGCACAGAAAGGATACTTTCTAGGTATGGGAAGAACCATCAGTCTTCCCATACCTCGATGACTTGTTGCTGAAAGCTGGTTCACCTTTGGCAATTGTGGATCACCTCCAGAAGACAGCCAACCTGGAAACATTACTGGGGTTTTCCATCAACATGCCAAAGTAACAGCTGACTCCATCGCACACTTCGCTTCATTGGAACCATCCTGGACACTGTGCTATTCTAAGTCTTCCCTCCCCCTGGGACACCAGCCTGAAGCACTTTCCACTTACCGCTGCCGTGAGGGGAACGGCCATCCTGCGCACTTGCCTGTCTGCTTGCCGTGAGGGGAACGGCACCGTTCAAACCACCGCCGGCCAGAGAACCACAACCCCCAGAACCCCCTGAGCCTTGCACACACAGTGACGCTCCACCCGCGCCAGGAGGCGCGTTAAGAGGCGCGCAGTACTCCCGTGCCGCGCGACACCAGCCTGAAGCACTTTCCACTTACCGCTGCCGTGAGGGGAACGGCCATCCTGCGCACTTGCCTGTCTGCTTGCCGTGAGGGGAACGGCACCATTCAAACCACCGCCGGCCAGAGAACCACAACCCCCAGAACCCCCTGAGCCTTGCACACACAGTGACGCTCCAACCGCGCCAGGAGGCGCGTTAAAAGGCGCGCAGCACTCCCGCGCCGCCGGACGCGCGCGGGCGTGTTTGGGCACAGCCCCGGCCAAGGGCGGGCCCGTCTGCGCCCGTCAGAGCCCGAGGGAGGCCGGGCTGGGCCAATCTCTTTGGCTGTTATTATTCGGATTGTCTGTCTGTCCTGATATTCATACTGGAAGGAATGAAAGAATGAGAGAAACTAGCCAAAACTAAGGTACCAAACTGTATTTCTAAGTTCACAGCCAAATGTAGTGATAGATAAAGATCTTGACAATAGGGTACTCGAGGGTTTTGGAACATCTATTTGTATCTGTATTTGTCTATACCGGGTGTAATGGGTAAAAGGAAAACTCTCGCATCACAAGGGGGGGCCACGGCGGGTTGTATGAATGGCAAAATAGATTCTTTTTTAACAAAAGCCGCCCATGCAATCTCACAAGAAATTGCACTGACAGAAAGAAGGCTCTCACTCGAGGTAGTGAAGTGTGCCCAGATTCATACTAGGGACGGGGATGGGACTCAAATAGACCCCGCAGATAATAATGATGTAGTAGATACTGCAGACGGGCTGGGGCCATCGCACGATACTATGATGGGTGTGCCTTTACGTCCAACAATTACTTCAAAGGAACTTTGTACAATACCGGAATCTGTGGTCACCACAGTCGAGGAGAATGAAGTGGCTCGAGACCTACCTCCACCCAAGAGAAAGCGAGTTGCCTGTAACAAGGCTACAAAGGCTACAAAGATGCCATCAAGCGCACAAACCCGGACACTAATTCTTTCACAACAAGGTGATGACTTGGAACAATTATTGGAGACTTTATTCATAAGACTTGAGACAATGACAAAGGCCCTCCTAGTCCCAGTAATTCATAAGATTGAATTGGTTGAGAAACTAGTGCATGATATGTTTGTTAACCATGTTAAAAATATGGTCCCATCTGTCTTAAAACCCATGGGGGGAGGGGCGGCAAATGCGACCCAGAATCTGATTCCATCTCAACAGGACCCGGCCTTGATCGCTTTAGAGCCCAAGGGTGTAGACAGGGGAATTAGAAAACCAAATTTGAACGAGGGAAAGCGGTATGTAGCTCAGAACCCCGTGACAGAGCAGATGTGTACGCCCAAACAAATGAGAGGGCTTCTTTGCCCTCATGTACTCGAGAACAGGACCACATAGTAAAGGTTTTGACCCAGTGTAAAATTGATTTGCCTCCCGCATCTGCACCATTAGTGGCAGTTTTATTGGACGTTCCCCCTTGCTGAAAAATCCAGGGAATCCACCCAGGACCTTATACATAAAGTTACCCACTGGTGTAGCAAAAACGTATTAAATGGCCCAAGTATAGCGGGCGATGTTATAATGGCCAGAAGGGTGGGCTGGATAGGTCAGCAAACAAAAAAATCCGGGGGAGGAGACTGCATAGTTGTAAATTTCCGGAATCCGGACAAGGCTAAGATGCTAACGGGTGGGGCATATAAAAACAGCTCCAATTCCTTAATAACAGTAGTCTCCTTGCAACATTTTTACCCTCCTACTCAGCGTCCTTACCCTAGATCATTGAAATGGCAATCACCTCGGAACCCATGTAGGTCTATTAGGGAGAATCCTATAGATAATACATTACTAACGAGTAATCGCTTCCAACCCCTAGCCAGTCCACTTCTTTTGGATGACAATGACTGACTAGGGCGAGAAAGCAATACAAGGCAGGATGTTTCCCTAACAAATGCAACCTTAAATGCTTCTATGTTACCAACCCTGGCCCATGGCGATAAAATTAACAACTGTGCGATAATTGTTCCACCTACTACATATAGCCCGGAGACATGTAAAATGGTTCTCTCGTGGAACATAGCTGGAATTAGGTCCAAAAGGGGGAATACTCACTGGGAGAAGTTTTTATCTATGTATCATATTATCGCCCTGCAGGAAACATGGGAACCAAACGATTGTTTTTATTTAGATGGGTTTGTTTCGTATTGTAAACATGCAACCCCATCGAATATGGGGAGAGCTAGAGGAGGTTTGCTCATAATGTTATCATTGAAGCTTTCCTGTAGGACAAGATTGGTTGAATGTAAATCGCAAAATGTGTTGGCAGTGGAATTGTGTTTTAAGAATCGTAGTTCGGTGTTAGTGGTAAACTTTATAATTCCTTTCATAGAGAGCATGAGGTAGAACACCTACAAGATTTAAGGGAGTTCCTGGAATCTTATGAAGAGTCCAGACAAATGAATTTTGATGTTTTGATCCTGGGAGATTTTAATGTTCATCAATGTTATTTAAATTGTCTCGTAAATCATGGCCAAGAGGAGTCTATATCCTCGTCTATCCATTTTGAACACACACCCTCGGGTGGCTTACTTGAAGGCATCCTTTCGGACCAAAATTTATGTTGCCTGGAGCAAAATATCAGTATGACATCGGTACCCACTTATATAGGAAATGGAAGGCAAAGTATCATTGATTATATTTTAGTATCTGTTCCATTATCTTTATTTACTGAGGACCTAATTGTCATCTGGGAAGGCCTCAGTGATCATAATCCTCTTACTGTTGCCATATCCTTTTTGGTACTACAATTGAAGAACCCACCACCTGTTTAAAAAACAAAGTTATTTCCACTAAAGACCAGGCACCTAGGTTGAAGTGGGATACCATAATTCCAGATCAGTTTTTAAGTAATTTATATATAACTTGTGCCCCTGAAATTGATGTATGTTCAGATCATATTATGCAGGGTAGTCGCATCCTAACAGCCTTTGAAACGCTGACAAAACAAATGCAATCTGATCTCACGGTGGTGGGTGGGAAGATTCGCCCGAAAGTTCCAAGGTGGTTTGATGGGGCCTGTTCCACGGCCCATATGGAACTTGTACAGGCCCTAAAAGCGGTTCCCAGATTTGAACCGAACATCAGGGAAAAAAGAAAGGCTTACAAGATAGCAACCCAGAGTAGAAAGAAACAGCTAAAGGAACAGGCATGGGACGCTCTACAACAAGTGAGTCTCCTGAAAGACAGCTCTAAATTTTGGACAGTAGTTAATAGTCCTTTTCTCTCTGAAACCCCAAACACTAATACTGATTGCTTAATACCAGCGGAAAAATGGGTTTTACACTTTGGTCAAATCTTCAGTGACGCAAATCTAGAAGAATCTAAAAATCATAGAGAAGCTGGGCAAAAAGGATGTCGCTTCACTGTAGTGTAGAAGAGGTTGAAAAAGCAATCATATCTACATCTGGAGGAAAGGCCCCGGGCCCCGACGGGGTCCCGGCAGACCTTTTTAAAGCTGACCCCAAGGTTTGGGCTAATATCCTGACCAATGTTTTTAATGCTGCATGTTGTGAAAGTGAAAGTGATGTTGGTGGTCGTTGCCCATCTTGGAACTTTAAAAATATCAGTCTTCCCATACCTCGATGACTTGTTGCTGAAAGCTGGTTCACCTTAGGCAATTGTGGATCACCTCCAGAAGACAGCCAACCTGGAAACATCACTGGGGTTTTCCATCAACATTTCAAAGTAACAGCTGACTCCATCGCACACTTCGCTTCATTGGAACCATCCTGGACACTGTGCTATTCTAAGTATTCCCACCCCCTCAACGAGTCCAGGACATTCAGCCTGTGATCCCGATGTTTCAACCCTTGACCTGGGTTTTAGTGAGAGCAGTTCTGAGGCTGCTTGGCCTCTTGCAAGGTCATGCCAGGTGGCACATGCAGGCTCTGCAGTGGAATCAGAACTTTCAGTGGGCTCAGCACCAAGGAAATCTTTTGGATTCCATCCAGGTCTCGGACAAGACTAACAAGTTACTTAACCTTTGGTAAAGTGTTTTCTGGTAGAGACACTAACTGCAGATTCCTCACCTTGAAATATTCCCCAGCCAACAGACTATCTGGAAAATCTTAAACTCTTGAGCAGTACCTCTGGAAGTCAGTGGGTGCACCAATCACCTCCACATTGGCGGCGTCAGCATCGGAAGTGGCATTGCGTTGCCCATATAAGACTGACCCCGGTGCACTGACATCAGTTTCATTTGTGATTATTTCCACGCCAAAAACGTGGAGCCACGTAAAAACCAATGTCTGACTAGTGTGCAGTGTCTAATGGGATCTTTAGGGTGAAGAGCCCTGTTCACAGAGCAGGGAGGATGCATCCGTGGTTAGAGTCTCTACCAGAAAATGCATTACTGAAGGTAACTTGTTCTTCTGATAGACACTTCTAACTGCAAATTCCTCACCTTAGAATAGACACCCAAGCAATACCTCCTTGGAGATGGAACTGCAAACTGGGTCAAAGCAAAAAGTCCAGGAGGATCAAACAAGCGAAATGCCCATTTCGATGGACTTGACTGTCGAAGCAGTAAAGTATCGTGAGCGTGTGGACTGATGCCCATAGCAGCTTGCCAGACGTCCAGGACAGGTACCCCACATTCCAAGCAGTAATAGCTGCCTTGGCCCTGGTGGAATGGGCTTGCAAGCACTCAGGAGGCTGCTTTTTGGCTAGTGCGCAGCAGACTTTGTTGCAGAGTACAATCCATCGAGAGATGGTCCACTTCTGCACAGCCTTGCCCTTTTTTTCTCCAGAGAACCCAATGAAGTGCTGATCGTCCACCCGATGGTCATTGGTGGGATAAATGTAGAATAAGAGAGCTCTCTTCGGGTCCAGGCAATGTAATCTGTCTTCCTCCTTGGAAGGATGAGGTGGAGCAAAAAAAAAAAGTAGGCAGAGTGATACTCTGACTGACATGAGAAGGTGTTACCACCTTCGGCAGGGAGAAGGCATGTGTCAGTTTATCAGGGAAAAAGTTGGTGTACAGAGGGTGAACTAACAGAGCTTCACTTTAACCAGCCTTTTGGCCTTTGAACTAGGTCCCTTACTAAAAACAAAGTAGAGGCTGCAGAATTCATTATGACCCATGAGCCTGACGAATCACTGACATAATATCGCCGAGCACAATATCGAGTTACCAAAATATTTGCGCTAAAATAGCGATTACAATAATATCGACTACCAATACTTATTAAAGAAATTACACAAATATCGAACACAAAATATCGTACATCAAAAATATCGTTTACAACATTATCGAAAACACAAATATCGTTAAAAAAATATCGAAGTTTCTTTAATAAACATTAAAATGTCCTAAATATTGAAAACAAAAATATAGACAACAATTATATCGGTTTTATTTTAATATCGACATTTAAAAAATTAACTAAAATGAACATAGCTTAACTCCAAAACGTATTTTCATTATATAAACAATAACTACACACATTATAATTATTATAAAACTGTATTATAACATATAAACAGATAAAAAATGAAAACTTTACTAATAACACTATTAAACTTCATATAAAACATTATTACAAATAATACATACAATGCTATACATTTTAAACTATATTAAACATACAAAACAAAACAAATATGTTTAAAAAAATAATTAACACTAACAACTTCTTAATTAGTGTTTTCCAGATATGGAAAGTAAGTGCCAGAACCTAAAAAAAATATAAAGAACAACGAATAGAAACCTCGAACTAATAAAATACACCAATGAAACAAACCCATCAATTAAACAAACACTAAATAAACAAGAAATTTTTACACATAATTCAAACTACAACCCTACAGAAAAAAGAAGAGGAAACTCTGCCGGATTACTCCCAGAAAGCAGATTTACTACTATGAAAGAAATTTACAACAGCACCAAGTAAGTAAAACGCGATTTAAACTAGAACACTACTTAGACTTTTCACTAAAAAATATTTCAAAATGTCATTTACTAATATATTTATCTTGCACTTATATCTCCTCTACAGATACCTTCTAAAAGGCATCCCAAAACTACTTCTACTACATCAACAAAAACATCATTTAAAAAGTAAGTATATTTCTATTTTATATTCCACAATTCCCTAAAATACCCACTAAAAAACCCACTTATTCCCAAGTTCCCCATCACCTATAAATTAATAGAACAAACATTATAACATTATATTTCTTCTTACCAACAGAAATATTTTAGAAAAAAAGAAAACAGAAGTTTGAAAATAAACAACACCATCTTCAGTGACCTCAACAGCAACATAGTAAGTATATGCAATAAATGTATATGTATTTTCCTTTAACATGTACTATATTATATCAATTAATATTTATAAATAATTCCCTTAGAACTAAACAGACCACCATGACAGAAGGAGCCAAATTTGTTTTGTCACAAAAAGGCAAAATGTTATTATGTTATATGGGTTATGTATACACACAAGAAAAACAGAGTGGTTTAAAAGTGTTTTGGAAATGCAGTAAATATTATTCTAATAAATGCTATGGTAGGGCTATTATGGAGGAAACGACTGTTACATCTGTTAAAGAACATAACCATGCACCAAATGTAACAGAGATAGAAATTAGAAGTGCCCTTGAAAATATAAAAGAAGCTAGCACTAGCACAGATAGACCTACCACTGAGATACTGAAGCAGCAATTACTAACAGTACCCCAACATGCATCTAGTCAATTACCATCTATTGACTCCTTAAAAAGAACCATAGCAAGAGAAAAGAAAACCACTACAACTAGTACACCTGCCCCTAAAACCTTTCAAGAGGTTAAAATTCCCCCTGAGCGAAGGGGGTCATTACGATGACGGGCGGATCGCCATCGCCCGTATGGTGGTGGCGATCCGCCCGCCATTCCCCTCCGCCCGCATGCCATTTCCCCCCGCCACATTACGATGGCGGGAGGGAGCCCGGCGGACGGAAAGACCGTCCGCCGGTTTTCCGCCGATCCAACAGGGGACCGGGCGGAAAAGGGCAATAATATGGTGGCGGTGTCTGCAAGACACCACCATCCATATTAGGATGGTGGCGGAGAGCAGCATTTCCATCGCGGCAATGCCGCCATGGAAAGGCATACGGTCTCCGCAGTTGGGGGCCCGTAGCGGGCCCCCAGGATGTTGGGGGGTGGGGGGTGCACATGGGGGGTACCTATGGTACCCCCCTGCATTGGCATGGACAAGGTGCCTGTCACCTTGTGCATGCCAATGCCCAATGTGCATTCCCAGCATTGTGGCGGGAGGTGCTGTGAACACCGCCCGCCACAATGTTGGGAATAGGGGATGCCACCGCCACCGTGGCGGTGGCATCCTAATACTCACGGCGGGACCGCCGCTCCTATGGCGGACGGTCCCATTCACCGCTACGGTAGCGGGCGGACTTTGTCCGCCCGTCATCGTAATGTGTCCCTAAGTGTCACCCACAGCAATGAACCATTCATATTTTTTGACAATAAATGCAAAGACAAACAAATTATTATGTTTGCTACTGCAAACAATTTAGTTAAATTGCAACAATGTAATACTTGGATGATGGATGAGACATTCAAAATTTGTCCCAAACCATTCTATCAGTTATACACAATACATGGCTTTTTCCAAAATACTAATATTCCATTTATCTATACCCTACTCCCCAATAAACAACAAACTACCTACCTTGAAATTTTAAACCAAATAAAAGATAAAACTAATAAATATTACCCTCAAAAAATAATTATTGATTTTGAGCATGCCATGATCAATAGTATACTAAAATGCTACCCCCATACAGCAATCCAGGGTTGCTATTACCACTTTAACCAATGTCTCTGGAGACATCTACAAAAGTCAACCCTAAGGGGTCGATTCCGATGTCGCCAAAAGTGCCTTCCCAATGCTATTCGTAGGCTTACCTTACGACCGACTTGTATCCGGAGCTTTTTCATCCAAACTAGCAAGTACGATGAGTATAACAGGCAAATCTCCAACCGAATCGTCCGCTCCGATTCGTGCACTATGTCAGTAGCGAACAGTCTCAGGAAACACAGAAAGCGAGACGTACGGAGGCGCAAACGAACCAATTTCCGGATACGCAAGTACGATGCGTCCCCATTACGCGTCGCACAGGGCGCCGGCTCCAGCACGTCACAGCATCCGGACGAGGCGTATGAATGAAAGCTCCGAGTCGCGCCAGAACACGATCAACGGGGACGAGACGGAGCAGCCATGTATCCAATCGCGCATGTCTTCCCTATACTGTACGCCCATCGTTACTGACACGCACGACGCAGAAGGTAAGTTAGACACCTACCACACACCAAAATGTCACGAGTACACGAAAGGAAACACCACCATAGGGGGGTGGATGATTATCCCAAATAGCACATCCCACCCATAGGGGGGTGGATGCCTATCACCCACAGTATTGTCCACCCCAGAGGGGGGTGTATGCCTATCACCCACAGTATTGTCCACCCCATAGGGGGGGGGATGCCTATCACTCCCAGCATATCCCACCCATAGGGGGGTGGATGCCTATCACTCCCAGCATATCCCACCCATAGGGGGATGGATGCCCATCACTCCCAGCATATCCCACCCATAGGGGGGTGGATGCCCATCACTCCCAGCATATCCCACCCATAGGGGGGTGGATGCCTAACACTCCCAGCATATCCCACCCATAGGGGGGTGGATGCCTATCACTCCCAGCATATCCCACCCAGAGGGGGGTGGATGCCCATCACCCACAGTATTGTCCAGCCCATAGGAGGGTGTATGCCTATCACCCACAGTATTGTCCAGCCCATAGGAGGGTGTATGCCTATCACCCACAGTATTGTCCACCCCATAGGGGGGTGGATGCCTATCACCCACAGTATTGTCCACCCCAGAGGGGGGTGTATGCCTATCACCCACAGTATTGTCCACCTATCCCAGCATATCCCACCCATAGGGGGGTGGATGCCTATCACTCCCAGCATATCCCACCCATAGGGGGGTGGATGCCTATCACTCCCAGCATATCCCACCCATAGGGTGGTGGATGCCTATCACTCACAGTATTGTCCACCCCAGAGGAGGGTGGATGCCTATCTGAATGACCATCCCCACTCATAGGGGGCAGGATGCCCATCAACACCAGGATACACACACATAGGGAGACTAAGCAAACCACCCCTCTACCATCTTTGCCACATTGCATGTTTTTATGCCCCCTGGTTCACTACTGAACTTAGGCTGGAGAAAAGTTTATGTAAGCAATTGGAGCGGGCATGGAGGAAATACTATCACCCCGACGCCAAAAACAGATATAAACTCGCATTAAAAAAAATTCACATTTTAAAACGTAACACGATCAGGGATTATGTTGCTAACCAGATTAATACCTCAGATAATTCAACTAAAGAAGTGTTTAAGATCGTTCAGGGCTTTTTGAAGCCATTAGCCTTGAAAAGCACTATCTCCCCTTCAGCCTCCCTCTGTGAAGATCTTTCCAGCTTCTTCCATGACAAGATCCAGAAAATCTACTCCTCTTTTCCTTCAGCTGGGATGTCCACGTCATCAGCCAAAATCGACAATTCTAACCTTCCCAACACTTGGTCGGAATTCCACCCATTAGGTATAGAGACCTCTCTGATGGAATTAAGTAAAATTAAATCTGGTGCCCCGACTGACCCTTGTCCAGCCAGCTTTTTTAAACTCCTGGCTCCACGGCTGAATCCCGTCTTAAATGCCGTATGGAACGCTTCTCTGAGCCTGGGTATCTTCCCGGTGCCATGGAAGACGGCGTATGTCCAACCAATTCTAAAGAAAGAAGATGCGGATCCATCTGATCTAAAAAATTTTAGACCGATCTCTCTCCTCCCGGCTCCGGCCAAAGTGCTGGAAAAGGTCGTCCAAATGCAACTATCGGAGTTCCTGGAGATCAACCATCTTCTCCACGACTCCCAGTCGGGTTTTAGGAAGGGATATAGCACAGAGACGGCCCTCCTGGAAGTGGCAGAAACCATACGGGAAACAGTAGACCAGGGCAGATGTGCAATGTTAGTGCTGTTGGACTTGTCCGCAGCCTTTGACACTGTGTCACACCAGATCCTACTAGAGAGACTGGAGTCTCTAGGTGTGAAGGGTACTGTGTTAAACTGGTTCCGCACCTTCTTAGAGGGTCGGTCTCAAAATGTGTTCTTGCGTCCTTTCACCTCGGCTACTAGAGCTATTAGCTGCGAGGTCCCACAGGGCTCAGCGCTCAGCCGCACCCTCTTCAATGTGTACTTGACCCCTCTCTCCACACTGATTGAACAGTGTGACGTGAAGGTGGTCTCGTACGCTGATGATACTCAGCTTGTCTTCTCTTTCAAAGAGCACACGGAGGCAGCCTTTGCAAACTTTAAAATCTGTTTGCGCACAATCTTGGTATGGATGACAAACAACTGCATGAAGTTGAACACTGATAAAACAGAGGTACTATTTTTTAATCAACCCTCTCCTCCTGCATCTGAACTCTGGTGGCCGGCTGAGCTTGACCCCCCTCCGAACCCGGTAAGCTCAGCTAGGAACCTAGGCTTCCGATTTGATTCTAGCCTATCAGGTAGTGCTCAGGTTGGTAAGGTTTCTTAAGTGTGTTTCTGGAAATTAAAAAGCTTACGCAAATTCTTGCATTTATTACCAATGAATTGCAGAAAAAATGTGGTCCATGCGCTCGTAACTTCACAACTGGACTACGCGAATAGTCTCTATCTGGGGCTCCCGGACTACCTGTTAAGAAAACTGCAGATTATACAGAATGCTGCAGCCAGGCTAATAAGAAATGTGCCTCTTCGCCATCATATCTCTCCTCACCTGCGAAGCCTGCACTGGCTCCCGATCAGGAGACGGATCGAGTTTAAGGCACTGATATTGGCCTTTAGATCTATTAATGACACTGGCCCCCAATACTTGAAGCATAGACTTCAGAGATATCACCAGTCAAGATCTCTGAGGTCTAATCATCAGAACCTAATGGTAACTCCGCGCTTAAAAAGGCTAGGATGGGGGGTCGGGCTTTTGCAGTAAAAACCGCCTTGCTGTGGAACTCTATGCCAGTCCATCTCCGAAAGGCAAAGACAGAGCCTCTGTTTAGAAAGGCCTTGAAAACTTGGCTCTTCAGCCTAACCTAGTACATTTGCGGAATTCCACAGCCCCTGTATGCAATCTGTACCTACCGTTAGCGCCGGGACACTTCCGTTGGAGGTAGCTGTGCGCTCTATAAAATGCAATAATAATAATAATTATGTGACAAATGCTCACAACACAGAATGTGGCAGTGGACATACAATGTGACTCACAACACATGTGTGCCCAAAATGCAAATGTGTGTCACTAATATCCTGCTGCAACTGATCACTGTTGTAATGGGACATAAACCCCCCATCACCACAGTGACCAAAAGGTCATTGTGTACATGAAAATAGCAGCATCTCCAAAACAGCATGCATGAGTCCGTGTCCAAATTGCACAAGCAATGTTGTGGCAATGTAGTGGTTGTGTCACATACAAACATAGACTTGGTGTGGCAAATATTGCCGTTTATCACAAGAACACCCTCTGCCATGCGCAGACATGCAATGGCCATGACCCTTGACAATGACTCCAGTGAACAGTTAGACAATGTGCAAAGTGAGCACCATGAGGAATACACACATATCAACACCAACAGACACACACACTAAGGAATCCTGTGGAGACTGCAGATGTTATGTGAACAAGTTCCATACCATGTCAGCAATGGGAGATACCAAACATGATGAATGTGCAGGCCGATGATCCAGGAGACACAGGGACACTAGGGTAAAACCTCCCAAAAACATACTGCCATTGGCCGGGAAAAGACATAACAGTGCAGTGGTGCCGTAGCACAAACACAGACACCATTACAATAGCAAGTTCATGATACACATCATCAACATCATGTACATAATATGCAACACCACTGGATAACAAAAATGGCTTTATTCAGCAATAAAATCTCTATGAATGTCCATGCCACGATGCAAAAAGGCCAATGGCCAGTCCATCAAAGAGTCCAACCAGGGTAACAGGTGAAAACTTGTAATACATATATTGCCTGCACTGCTATGGACCAGGGACATCTCACTCCTTGGAGGGGCATACATAGTGGCAGGCCAGGCACCGCAGGGACAGGATCAGGGGACAGGAGAATGGGGCAGGGGAGGTGTGGTGGGTGCAGGAGTGATGCCAGCAACTGCAGTGGAGGGGTCTGACACAGTGGGTGCCGTCACCACTGCTGGGCACAAGTCAGATGTGGGGTCAACCTACACCACTGCAGTGTGCAGGACAGATGTGGTGGACGGGCTCTCAACTGCAGTGACCAAAGCAGACAGGTGGGATGTCCCTCCTACTGCAGTGCCAACATCAAGAGGAGTGAAATGGGGTTCAGATGAGGTGGGCAGGACAGAGGGGGGAGACACGGTTTCCACACCAGTGGCAGGAACAGGCTGAGCATGTGAGGCGGGGGTGGAAGTGCATGTGGAAGGGGGGAGGGCCTAAGCATCCTGGGTATGCGGTATGGGTGTGTGGGTGAACCTGGTGCAGGGAATGGCCGTAGGACCTGTGTATTGGCGTCCGGGGGCTGCAGGATGGAGAGTGTGAGGTGGAAGTCTGTGCCTTTGGTGGTGTCTTACCCTTCCTGGTCCGGGGAGACTTGCGGGTGGGGGCCTCAGTGTCCATGCGCCTGGGGGAGGGTGTCCGTTTTGCAGGGGAACTCCCCTCTGTGCGGGTGACTTCCTCTTCCCCCTGTAAGTTGGAGCAGATGGTTCTGTGGGGAAGAGGCCAAGGTCACAGAGGAAGAGCTGCTTGGAAGTGGGGGCAGTAGGTGAGGCAAGGGAAGGTGTTTTTGGAGGGAGAGGCATCTGATGAATGCGGAGTGCATGTGGATGCCTGTATGTGTGTCAGTGACCCATCCCCTGTGTGTGTGCCATCAGTCCCCGGAGTGTGCGTGCTTGTGGCTCGAGACTTTGGCATGCGTGTCTGTGTGCTGCCATTGCCTGATGTGGTGCGTGCATGTGCGGGTGTGTGTCTCTGTTGGACAGGCAGGGGAGTGGTGACTGTGGATGTGGCAGAGGTAGCAGGGGTGAGGGCCTGTTGGATGAGGGACACTGCCGCCGTCGGTGTGGAGGCCATGGCCTGAATGGTCCGATGTAGGGCAGACATGCTTGATGAGATGCCCTCCATGAAGGACACCAGTTGTGTCAACAGACTGGTGTGGGAATGGAGGACACTCCGCATCGCTGTCTGACCTACATGGAGCTGCTTCAGTAAGTCCACAGACTCTACACTCAGGGCAGCAGGGGAGACAGGGGCAGGTGGTGCGGTGCCTGGCATGAAGGAGACATGCTCCCTTACACGGGAGCCTCCACGGACATCTGGAATGGGAGCAGAAGGGAGGGTGGAGATGGTGGTGGTGGCGGAGCCAGAGCTGCTAGGTGTTGACTGGGGGCTGCTGGCACCTGCCTCCACAAGGGAGTCATCACTGAAGCTGACGTGTTCCTCAGCCGAGGTGGACGTAGCCGAGGTCTCCTCAGTGTGGCCCCCCTCACCCTCCGTTCCACTGGGTCCCTCCGAATCCTCCGCAGCGGACCCTGTCTGGCGCTCTGGCTCCTCATGGTCCGTGGAGCTGTCTCCTCCAGTGTCCGTAGATGTAACTGCAAATCAACAGGGTAAACAGAGAAACATCAGTCACCTGTATAGACATCCCACATCACAGTCAGAACAGCACATGACAGTGCACGTTTGTGCATCATTTGCAGTAAATACTCTTAAGTGCAGACACATATTTGCAAAACACACGTCAGTCTGCCAGCAAACCATGCCCCTCATATCCTACATGTCCATGGAGACATCAGTCTGGTGCATGTAGCCAGACACGACTCATTTGTGCACACATGCACCACATAAACAGTTGCATGAACTGCAGGAATTGTGATGGGAATGTGTCAGTACACACATATACCATCTCCTGCCACTGAGTTTGTACATGTGTCAGGTAAAGGGATGGCCAAAGTAATTGTCAGTAATATGGATATGTTTCCTTCACCACACACCATGATGTGCTCATGTTTTGCTGGACGATGCCACAATTGAGTGCATGCAGGACAACTTCCATCACTGCAGGATACACTAGAGCAAATTAAACAACATGCTTCAGGGCAGTCTGGGTAATCAGTCATTGCTGCCTTCTGTCACTTGGGCAGTGCATCACAAAACAAACAGTCTGCACTGTATCTCAATCATGTAGTTGTGGGGAATATAAGCCCTGCATCTGTCAAGTGCACATGTTGCCCCACTGCTACCCACATGTTAAGGCAAATGATGATCCCACTTCCAACATATGCCACAGTAGAGTGACAGCAAGCACACGTCTGGCAACATGAGCACATCACAGTCTGATGACAATGAAGTACAGCTGTCTGCACTTACATTTTGGAAACACCATCAGGCACAGTCAAGTGATTACACACCTATGTTTGACCCCATCGTGAAGATCCAACAGCCACATGTCAGCTGTCTGACCACCCAAAAATAATTGACACCCCAGGAGTCTAAAAAGCTAGCCCACTCCACAATGAGACAGAGACTGACACCTGATTGCACATTGCACAATGCATCCAATTTACTTTGACACACATGATTAGGAAAACTGAGTGTACACCATGTCCGGAGTAGACATCCCTGACCTGGTCCATGTGCAACATGGGATTAGCCCGAACAGTAGGCATGTCTCCATGCATGTGTGACACACATGATGGACATACTTCAGAGATCACAACATTGTCACGCATGCTGCATGTGTGTGTGGCTAACACCCCAGACACATATGGCGAGGCAGAGCATCGACTAGGACACGTATGTATGGCCCACACAGAGTGCATGTCACATATCTGTCAATGTGCAGATACATGTCAATAAATTACACACTCCTGAAGGCTAATACATACTGCCAGTAGCAGATGCGGTCCCCCACATCAACCTTGGACAACAGCAGGCCCCCCCCGTGAGACATGTCACTGACTGAAAGGGACACACCTGTGTATCAGATGAGGAAGGGCCATTACAGAAATAATGGACATGATTCTAGTTCAAGCAGACAGACAAACTGTGGTAGCGTAACCAGGCTGAAGGAATGCAAAGATCATGTTAGACACAGTTCACAGACAAGGCATGCACTTACCCCCTCCTTGCTGCTGTCTGGCCTTTAACAGCCCATCCAGGTCAGGGAAGACCACTGGCAGAATCCGGCGCATGTGGGGGTCAGGGTCCGGTGTCCGCCCCTACTGCGAGGAGGCGACAGCTTCAGCAGGACTCTGGCAATGCGTCTGCTCCAGCCACGTAGGTCCTGCCACCTCTTCTGGCAGCTGCGGATGCGACGCCTGTGGACCCCCACAGATCGAACTGCCCTGGCAATGGTCAGCCAGATCTCCTGTTTCTGATGGGCATCAACCTGTGAGGATGACAAAGTTAAAGGGCCATTAACACACATACAACATGTTTGTGCATCACACAGTTGGAGAAACATGTGCTGTTCACAAGGGCATCTGATGTACACAGTTAGTGCAACTATGTGGATGGACACTTGTCCTGCATCACCAACATGGAAACATTGCCTGGGTATCATGACCGTCTCTAAATGCACTCTCACAGCACAGTACCTGTTCAGTGCAGGTACCTGCACACTTTGGGTGTGACAACTACAGAGTGAACATGCTAGCCAATGCTTCACACAATGCCATTAGTGCTAGTCAGACAAGATGCACAATGAGAGAGGATGTGGACTGCACACTCAACTGCTCCCCTGGTTTCCCATACAGCTTGCTGTACTGTGGTAGGAGGCTGTTCCAGCAGGGCCTGGTTTTCCTCCTCTGTGAAGGCTGGGGCCCTCTCCACAGTACGTGCCATCCTTGGAGTCAGAGGATACAGAGACAGCAGCAGTGGTAGCAGAGATGTCTATATGGAGCATTCAGTGCAGGCAAGTGAGCTCTCAGGGCAAGACACAGCCTTATATTAGTGCTGCAGAGGCAGAATCGGTCCCATGCGTACAAAACGATAGGTCAGACTCGTTCGCATCCTATGAATTTGTCCAATCCATGAGATAGGACGCATCGGACACGCCTACCGCAACTTTCAAAATACCTGCATCATGACAGTTTAGAGTTTGATACATTTGTACCAAAAGTTAACCGAATCGTACCCTACGCGAATCGCGCACGATACAAAATGCGGGTCTGTCACCATGACAACCAACAGGCAACCAGTGCGTCCGGCTCGCTCAGGATGTGGCAGACGCGTGTATTGAAAACTCACCGCGTCGTACACCATTGAATCAAGCATTCAATCGGTCAGTCCGGCTCGCTCAGGATGTGGCAGACGCGTGTATTGAAAACTCACCTGCGTCGTACACCATTGAATCAAGCATTCAATCGGTCTGTCCGGCTCGCTCAGGATGTGGCAGACGCGAGTATTGAAAACTCATCCGCGTCGTACACCATTGAATCAAGCATTCAATCGGTCAGTCCGGCTCGCTCAGGAGGTGGCAGACGCGTGTATTGAAAACTCACCCGCGTCGTACAGCATTGAATCAAGCATTCAATCGGTCAGTGCGGCTCGCTCAGGAGGTGGCAGACGCGTGCATGCAATGCCCACTCATCAACTCAGACAATGTATGTATGAATAATGGCATGCTGTATGCCCTGTGTGGATGGAGTCCTGCACATGTCAAATGGGACAGACACAATAGACAAGACTACTCCCATTATGATCCTAGCTTACAGTGCAACCATAGCAGTGTTTGTGAGGGACATGACTAGTGTGAGTGACCACTTCACTGATCATCCTCCTATGCTTGGCCACTGTCCCAGGGGATCATTGTGTTGTGTAGGTCATACATCACATCATGACAATATCCAGACCATGACAGTGTTGTGCATGGTGACAAGCTGTCTGTATGTAGTGTTGTTGCTAGGTCTGAATACCTTGTCCATGTCTGTGTACATTCAATGCATGTGCAATTTGACCTAAGAATCTATGGCTGATACGTAATTGTGTGTGTGTTGTGCATGTTACAATTGATCACATGGAGAGTGTCAGAGAATAGTGAGTAGTCACAGTAGTACACAGGAATATTTGGTAATACATTAAATAATTGTGTGTATGTTCATGCTCACATTGCTGTAATTTCTGGATTGGGTCAACCTCAGACATCTGACTTCACTGTGTCATCATTGTAAGTGCCACGCAATCTGTTGACACTGTATTACTTGAAGTTTAATTCATATAGTAATATGTGTACATACTTTGTCATGTGTTCCTCAGGGCACCAAATGTCCACAGACCCTTCCCGGATCTTGAAACCATGGTGGAGCGTGAGTGCATGAGGAAATACAGGTTCACAAGGGCATTAATTTTGGAATTGACAGACCAGATTTCACCACACTTGCTACCTGGACGCACATATCCCTTTGCCCTGACCCCCAAGGTGAAGGTGATGGCGGCACTACATTTTTTTGCCACAGGTTCGTTCCAGTTTACTGGTGGGATGTCCCAGACGATGTTCAGTCGAGTGCTCCGGGACGTGTGTGAGGCCATGTTGAGGTTCCTCGACCTGTACATACATTTCCCACACCACCAAAGTTCCGTGCCATTAAGGATGACTTTTATGCCCTGGGACACATGCCACATGTGATTGGGTCGATTGATGGGACACGTGGGTTTGGTTGCACCACGAGCCCATGAACAGGTTTACAGGAATCGTAAACACTTTCATTCAATCAATGCCCTTGTGGTATGTCTGGCGGACCAGATCATCTCCCATGTATGTGTGCGTTTCCCGGGATCTGCACACGACGCATACATAATGAGGATGAGTCGGATCCCCCAAATGATGTCCCACTTCATGAATGAGCGTGCCTGGCTTGTTGATGAGTCAAGTTGTCAGTGTCAGTTGTGTGATCATTGTCTGTCATGTTGTACCCTGTTGTTGCTCAACTGATCCTTCATATTTGATAATTTTAGGAGACTCTGGATACCCAAACATGCCCTGGTTGCTGACACCACTCAGGAACCCGGTCACACCTGCTGATGTCCATTACAACGGGGCACATGGCCGGACCAGACGTGTTATTGAGCGCACATTTGGGCTGCTGAAGACCAGATTCCGCTGCCTTGACCGGACAGGAGGTGCCCTTCAATATTCCCCAGAGAAGGTGTGCAAAATCATTATGGTGTGCTGCATGCTTCACAACAAGGCTGTGAGGAATAAGCTACCGCTCATTCAGGATGACAGGGACCAACGTCCTCCCTCATGGGAGGATCCAGGCCTGGGGAACGTTGCCAGTGAGGAGGAGGAGGAAGAGGAGGTGGATGTCAGGAGACAGCTCATTGACAACTTCTTTGCTTGAGTGTAAGTATGCATGCATGTCTGATGATGCCTTTCCTAAGCGTGATGTGTGTAAGTAGGACAATATGTCGTGATATGTGTGTGGGTCAGATAATTCACAGGCTCATTGCCGTTTTACAGTGTCTGTTAAGTTATGATGGTCTCCACTACATTGTTGTATTCATCCCTAACAATTGGTCAGAATTTACAATGGACAATAGTGAGTCAATGATTGGATATGTCATCATGGCAAGTTGTAATTAAGACTGTACTATGTCTCTCCTTCACAGGCTGCTTTGGCTGTTGTGTGGGTACACACGACGTTGTTCCATAATGGATTTTCAATTTGGACCAGTACTCTCTGACAGCCAATCTATTTGGTCAGATTTGTCTTTTCTTTGGTTTATTTGGATACTTGGAACTGTAATCAGTTTGCTTTTGTGTTGAGCAGAGCTTCTGCCTGTGTAATAAACCTGTTACACACATTGATGTTTGCCTTCTCCGTTGCAAAAATATGCTACAACCGTTCATATCATGTTTTTCTGCCATGGTGTTCATTTCATTAGACAATGGTCTTTGTTTGTGCGGTTCAATGGTTTTAATTTGACAACAGTGTGTGCAATGTTTAATGTTGCATGTGCTATGTGTGTTGTGCTGACCTTGCGTGGCTATCTCTGGTATGTGTCATGTGACATTTCTTCATGAGGCGGTAGATGAATTGTAAGCTGGTCCCTAGGATCATGCTGTGTTGTGCTAAAGTTACCAGAGCCAAGCTGACATTATAGCTTTGTGTGTGACATTTTAGCACACATTCTTTGTGATTGTAGCGCAAGATGCCTTTGAGTCCACATGAGATCATTTTGGTACTGTTGAAGCCCTGCGCCACAAGGTTGAAAGACAGGACTCTTTGTAATGGTAGAACTAGTCAGCACGGATAGTTTCACCATGAACTGCTACACTTTGTTACACATAAGTGGAATACTTGCATTACATTGACGCACAGGGCAATAATCTACACAGATGGAGGATCTACGTATACGCACCAGCGCTTTGCTGTGCATATGCTGTGACCAGTACTCCTACTGTCTGAGATGAGCGGTTGACCCGTATTGCCACTGAGTTCTTCAATGGTTTGTAGAATCTGTCACCATCACAGGGAGGGTGGTGCTTTCCACACTGAGGTTGTGAACACATTTCACCTGTACTATTATGTTTGATTATGGAATTGTATGTTGTTTGAGAATCATGTTTACTGCTGCAGGGGCTAGCTCGTATGCTGCATTGTAGGACAACAGTCAGAGATTGTTTTTTCTCAGACATGAATTAGTGAACATTACACACACTCTGATTCCTGATTTGGTGGACAAGCATGGGTGAGTGAGCGTGAATGTGAGCATTGCTACCTTGCTTGGGAGATGTTGTTGGTGCTGGCTACTGGGTGGTAGAATCATTGGGTGTCTTCTGCATATAATTTGTTGAGATGATGAGACACCAGAGGTAGTAGGTCATTGGATTGTGTGTTGTGATGTGAAACTCATGTCCAGCCATCCTTCAACAACGGCCTATTTTGCCATGCATACTTCTGTATGAGAAGAATCACTACCACAGAACTCATGCACCTCAGTGTGAGACAGTGCCAGGTGATACAGATAATGAGCTAATAAGTGGATACAGTGTACAATTCACAGATGACACAGGGTTTGTGTGAATATGAATTTATTAATGTGCATGTGACAAAATCTAACAGGTAAAGGGGATTGCATTCCCAAATTTATCATCCACAGTTCATAGAGGAGTTGGAAGTGTTGTCAGATGAAAATCCTTCTGAGCGAAATCCACAGTCCATTTGGCATTTAGTCCAACTTACATGCTCCATCCCATGTGGGAGAGTCCAGGGACTGTCAACAAAGTGAATGATTTGCACACAGTGGAGGATATCCAGAGCATTTATTTGGTTCCGGGGGGGATGCATGTCCATCAGTCTCTCACTTGCCATCCTTCCTTTCCTCTTCTTTGGTGGGGGTGGACCCTCAGTATCAGGCTGCCGCAGCGGAGGGGACTCTACGCCAGACTCCTCATCCCTCCCTGTGGCAGTTGCCGATGTAGAGGCAACAGGTGTGGAGTGCACACGGAGAGGTGTAATGTTGGTGGTTATCTGGCGTAGGCATGTAAGTATGTCCCTATGCACCGCCGTGAGATTGTCTATTTTCGACCAGTTGGAATCCATATGGTCCATGTGTTGGTCCATACGGTCCATGTGTTGGTCCACACTGTCCATATGGTTGTCCATCCTGTCGAAATGTTCAGCCTGCTGATGTTTTATGTCCCTGAGGATCCCGACAACCTGGCCAAAGTCTCCGGTGCATTCGCGATATACATCGAAAATGCGTTGTAACTCGGGGTCAGCTTGTTGTCCGACACCAGCTGTGGGACGTGTCCTCCCACCACGCACCCTCACACCACTCCTTTCCCTACCCGTACGGACATTGCCTGGCGTAGCACGCACTGACAGCTCCTGTCCTCCCTCATTGTTGACAGGGCTGGTATTTCCTGCCAAATCCAGATTGGGCTGTCTTGCTGTGCTCCCAGGGTTTTGTTGTCTGGGTGTGTCCGTGGGGATCCGGGGCGTCTGGATGTTAATGGACGTTGCAGGAGTGGCCGCTGGGGCTGCTGATCGTACTGGTGCCGCATGCTGACCCACACCGGAGGTGCCAGGTTGGTTCCCATCGCCCGAGGAGGAGTGAGAGTCGTCCACACTGGAGGTCTCAGTGTCCGACGTTGTGCTGGAGCTGCTGGTGGACTCTGAATCCTCTCCAGATGATGCCCTCTGTTCTGGAGTGCCTGTGGGTAGTAGAGAGACACAATGTTAGTTGTGTATTTTCAGATGTTATGTTGTCATGCACAGCCAAATGGGAAGTTGTTGTGGATAATGTTGCGTTTCCTTCTTATTTCTACTCATCAATCGTCACAGACACTGAGCTTTTATGTAATTGGACATTGTTATTTTGGAGACATGTGGTTTACTGAGCATGTCCAGCTCTGTGCATCAATGTGCATGTATTGTCATCCTTGACTGTTCTTGTTAGTTTTTTGGCAAGTGTCACACTGTGCATGAGCCGGGTGTGTTGTTATTTCACACATCAGTGTTTTCACTATGACATACATACTGTAACTAATCTAATGTTTGGCAGGAATGGTGCATCTGTGCTTGCCTTTGTGGAGTTTCTCACAGTTACATTTCTGGGGTGACATGCAAACTCACTCTCCTGAATATGTGTCATCATTGGATGATTTTGCTTGGATGTATGTGTTGATGTGAACAATCAATGACATTCACATGTGTAACCTCGTATGCAATTGCAACGCGTTTCTTCTGACAAATGCATTGTTACATGGCAGTCCTTGAAACACAACTCATTACATTGGCATGCAGTAGGGGAATAACTGACATGAGTAGTTGTATTATGCGATAATAGTATGATCTGACATTCCCTAATGTTGCCCACACTGGACTTGTAATGGTGAATAATATAAGTTTGTACTCCTGCGCAGAGACTACAGCAAGTTTGTGTGATGTTTCGCATTGTGCTGTTCTGCTATGTCCCAACATGGTTGTTGTTATGCGTGTGTATTTTTTGCATTGTTTGTGAACGTATGCAATGTGAGTAGTCATATTTATGTCGATATTTTTCATCACTTTGCACACATGTGTATATCTTGATGTGGTGCTCTTGGTTGCTGCATACTTTTGCACATGATCACTTCATGTACATTCTACTTGTTCTCCATGGACAGAGAGATCTTTCCCAGGGATGGTCTTTTGCCTTTTCATGGTCAGAGCTGTGAGGTACAGTGTGTTTAGTGCTTGAGTTAGGCTGTGTTGACTTCTACCCCACTTTCCAATGGCTAACAGACCAGCTTACTCATCATTGTCAGAGGAGCAATGACAGTGAGGGTGGTATTTTTGAAGGATGCTGAGACCACTGACTGATGTTGAATTACAATGCTACACACAACAATGCCTTGTGCACATTACACAACGCAAGAGTGTCAGCCGTCTTGCATTACACCTCACATCTACTGTCTGTGGGCATTGTCCCAGATGTGTGTGTTTTGTGTTATGTGGTGTGACAGCTAATTTGAGGGTGTCCTGTCCTCCACACACATTTGTAGCATGCACATTGAGGGCACATGTGACTGATCTATACCTGTCAGTTTGTGTAATGTGCAGTTAAGGTTATGGTCTGTAGTTGTGTGAGTAGGCCAAGAACTGGCAGTAGATATTTCCAGATTTTGTACAGGATGGCCCTGTGTAGCCATCTTGACAGGGCATTTGCATTCACTCTCCGGGACAGCATAGTGACAGGTGTGTTCTTGTGGGACTGGGGGGGACTAGTGTGTGCTGGTGGCAGTAGTCATTGCTTCCACTCCTCCTCCCACCCAGGACAAATGGGCCAGCATGTTCCAGGGTTCCATGACGGTGTGTACAAAGTTACATTCAAGATGTCTGACAGTGGTGCCTGCAGTCATGCTGTACAGGAATGCCTACAGTGCCTTGTGTTCCCCACACCGTGGCCAGTGTCAGCCATTTTGACAGGGCATTTGCATTCACTCTCAGGGACAGCATAGTGACAGGTGTGATCTTGTGGGACTGGGGGGGACTAGTGTTTGCTGGTGGCAGTAGTCATTGCTTCCACTCCTCCTCCCACCCAGGACAAATGGGCCAGCATGTTCCAGGGTTCCATGACAGTGTGTACAAAGTTACATTCAAGATGTCTGACAGTGGTGCCTGCAGTCATGCTGTACAGGAATGCCTACAGGGCCTTGTGTTCCCCACACCGTGGCCAGTGTCAGCCATCTTGACAGGGCATTTGCATTCACTCTCAGGGACAGCATAGTGACAGGTGTGTTCTTGTGGGACTGGGGGGACTAGTGTGTGCGGGTGGCAGTAGTCATTGCTTCCACTCCTCCTCCCACCCAGGACAAATGGGCCAGCATGTTCCAGGGTTCCATGACAGTGTGTACAAAGTTACATTCAAGATGTCTGACAGTGGTGCCTGCAGTCATGCTGTACAGGAATGCCTACAGGGCCTTGTGTTCCCCACACCGTGGCCAGTGTCAGCCATCTTGACAGGGCATTTGCATTCACTCTCAGGGACAGCATAGTGACAGGTGTGTTCTTGTGGGACTGGGGGGGACTAGTGTGTGCGGGTGGCAGTAGTCATTGCTTCCACTCCTCCTCCCACCCAGGACAAATGGGCCAGCATGTTCCAGGGTTCCATGACTGTGTGTACATAGTTACATTCAAGATGTGTTGCTGTGGTGTCTGTGGATGTGTATTTGGGGTGAATTTAGACTATTTGTACATGTACTCACCAGGTTCAGGGATTCCAGCTAGTCCAGTTATGGCCTCCTGTGGGAGGAGGTCCCGCACCTTCACCTCCCAGGTGGTGAAATGCACCGGTTTATGACGTCCACCGCCAGTCTTGGTGCTCAGGGCATGTCCTCTGGCAATGAGCCTCTTTACCCTCCTGCGAACGTCATAATACCGGTTCCGGATATCCTCCTTTGTGCGCAAGGTAGGTGAATGGGCATTCACCTTGTTGACAATCCTCTCCCACATCTTGGTTCCCTGGGACTGGGAGGTCTGTTGGGCCAAGCTGCCAAATAACTGTGGCTCAACTCGGATGATTTCATCTATCATCACTTCCAACTCAGCAGCTAAGAACTGTGGATTCTTCTTTGGGGGCATGGTGATGGGTGTTGGTGGAGATGTGTGTGTGTGTGTGTGTGAAGGTGAGGGTGAGTGTGTGTGTGAGTGGAGGTGTGTTTCTTTGGTGCTAGTTGTGTGGATGTTGTTTGGTGGATGAGTTGTGTGTGTTTGTGGTAGCTAGATGGGTTGTCTGTCTAGTGGTGTGGTGTGCTTGCATGTCTGTCGCAGTAGCAAATGTTGTTGGGAACTTTTGGCTCCCTTTATATTGGTTGTGTTGTGGGTGTGTCTTGTTATTTGAAAATGTGTTTTTTTGGAGATGACAATGCGTTTTTTGGTAGTCTTCTTTCTGTTTCCACTGTTTTTTTTTCTTTTCACTTTGTAAGTCGTTTTGACAGCACTTGATGCTTGTTCTTGAGTAATTTGTTTTGGACGAGTCTGTTCCATTCATACTGGGCTATGTGGCATCGTTCGCGTCCGAGTCGGTCAGGTCGTGTTGATGCTTGGCTATGTGGCATCGTTGGGGTCCGAGTCTGTCGGGTCGTGTTGATGCTTGGCTATGTGGCATCGTTGGCGTCCGAGTCTGTCGGGTCTTGTTGGTGCTTGGCTATGTGGCATCGTTGGCGTCCGAGTCTGTCGGGTCGTGTTGATGTTTGGCTATGTGGCATCGTTGGCGTCCGAGTCTGTCGGGTCGTGTTGATGCTTGGCTATGTGGCATCGTTGGCGTCCGAGTCTGTCGGGTCGTGTTGATGCTTGGCTATGTGGCATCGTTGGCGTCCGAGTCGGTCGTGTTGATGCTTGGCTATGTGGCATCATTGGCGTCCGAGTCTGTCGGGTCGTGTTGATGCTTGGCTATGTGGCATCGTTGGCGTCCGAGTCTGTCGGGTCGTGTTGCTGCTTGGCTATGTGGCATCGTTGGTGTCCGAGTCTGTCGGGTCTTGTTGGTGCTTGGCTATGTGGCATCGTTGGCGTCCGAGTCTGTCGGGTCGTGTTGATGCTTGGCTATGTGGCATCGTTGGCGTCCGAGTCTGTCGGGTCGTGTTGATGCTTGGCTATGTGGCATCATTGGCGTCCGAGTCGGTCAGGTCGTGTTGATGCTTGGCTATGTGGCATCGTTGGCGTCCGAGTCTGTTGGGTCGTGTTGATGCTTGGCTATGTGGTATCGTTGGCGTCCGAGTCGGTCAGGTCATGTTGATTGTTGGCTATGTGGCATCGTTGGCGTCCGAGTCTGTCGGGTCGTGTTGATGCTTGGCTATGTGGCATCGTTGGCGTCTGAGTCGGTCAGGTCGTGTTGATGCTTGGCTATGTGGCATCGTTGGCGTCTGAGTCGGTCAGGTCGTGTTGATGCTTGGCTACATGGAGTCGTTCGCGTACGTGTCTGTAGGTTGACGCTTGGCTATCTCGAATTTTGCGCGTACGAGTCTATCGCGTGAGCCTCCTTTCCTGCTGACTCGGACGTATAATATATTTTCCGGCCGAGTCAGTCGTAAATTTCAAGCTTCGCATCGTACTCAGCTATTTGTAAGGCATGTGTACGGTTCGGTCGGAAAAAATGACGGGTCCGTGTCGGGTAGTACGTTTTCCGGCCGAAATCGGAATCGACCCCTAAGTGTTGAGTATGCAACAGATAGTACCTTTGCATATCAAGTAAAAAAATTAATTGCACTGGCCTATGTTCCAGTAACTGAGGTAGCAGAGCACTACAATATCCTAATTGAAAGGCCCTACTACAAAAGACATGAAGAAAAACTAAGCCCACTATTGGATTACTTTGAGGATACCTGGGTGGGAAGACTCCACAGATCAGGCCACAGAAGACTCCCCAAATTCCACATTCCATGGTGGAATGTCTACTTAAGCACCTTAAATAAACAAGCCAAAACAAACAATGCTGTTGAAGGATGGCAAAATGCCTTCCAGTCAACAACAGGAAGAGGGATACTACCCTACATAAATTACTCCAAGCCCTACAAAAAGAACAAAGAGGGTCATTATGATGTCTGGCGGATCACCGCCGCCCGTATAGCGGTGGCGAGCCGCCCGCCATTCCCGTCCGCCCGCACAACATTTCCCCCCCCGCCATATTACGATGGCGGTGGGGACCCAGGCAGACGGAAAGACCGTCCGCCGCTTTTCTGCCGGTCGACTCGTCGACCGGGCGTAAAAGGGCTCTAACATGGTGGCGGTGTCTGCAAGACACCGCCATCCATATTAGGATGCTGGCGGAAAGCAGCCTTTCCATGGCGGTGTTGCCGCCATGGAAAGGCATGTGGTCTTTGCTTCTGGGGGCCCGTTGCGGGCCCCCAGGATTTGGGGGGGTGGGCGGTGCCTGTCACGTTGTGCATTCAAATGCACGACATGCATTTTTCGCATTGCGGCGGGTGCTGGTGACAGCACCGCCCACCGCAATGCGAACAATACGGGATGCCACCGCCACCGTGGCGGTGGCATCCTAATACCCATGGCGGGACCGCCGCACCCCTTGCGGACGGTCCCGCATTCCGCTGCGGTCCGCCCGCCATCGTAATGATGCCCAAAGTTACCAGGAATTTAGGATGGAACAATCTATAACTCAAATAGGCCCTAAACTCACAAAACAAACCAAAAGAATGTACGACTTACTACAAAGTCAAGTAACACTATACCCAACTACTAGAGAACTAGAATACCTGTCACTAATAGCAAAAACAATTCTTTAAAAAATTTCCTTAAAGCAATAGAAAAAGACTTTCCTACAAAACATATTTGGTAACTGTCCATATAATTTTTCTTAATTTTGTAAAATATAAATAATGTGTCATATATATAAAATGCAGTTATAAAAAGATATAGTAACATGTTATTTACATTTTACCTAACATTACACATATATCAAATAACATAATGAAAATACCCTCCCACAATTATTAAATAAAACACTTACGATTTCTGTAGCTGAAGAAAACGTAATCCAAAAATCGGGAATCCATCCAGGTATCTCTCAATCCAAATAATATTTAAAATTCACCCAAAAACAAATGTAAAAATACAACTGTTCCCCAAAAATAATCCAGCATCGATAATTCCAACTACTTTAAACCATAAAAAACCCGAAAATAGTGTTTAAAAAAAGAAACGCTCCAGGAAAACCCGAAAAATTAAGAAAGTGTTAAATAAATATTAGTATTAAATACTAATACACACTTCTTAATAAAAAAAAACGCTATCCTCTCCAAAACGCGATTCGGAGAACAAAACCTACAAAAAGAGAAAGAAACATACCCACCCACACAAACATACACATACAGTATATTAACCCCTTCCCTGCGGGGGTAATTCCCCCACGGGTGCGGGGGGGTGAGCGCGGCGCCGCAGTGCTCGTGACGAGACCAGCTTGTCATGAGTCACGGTGGAGCTGTGCTCATGACGAGCTGGTCTCGTCATGACCCCGCCCACTGATTAATTCTCCCGCACAGGCGGGGAATTAATCCTGCGTGGGCGGAGCGCAGCCGTTATGACGAGACCAGCTCGTCATGAGCACAGCTCCACTGTGACTCATGATGAGCTGGTCTCGTCATGAGCACCGAAGCGGTTAAACAACATAAATACACACTTCATATATAATAATCATACATTTAGAAACATAGCATAACATTTCTACACTAGGCCGCAAACACAAAATCTCGATATCTCGCTAAAGTCGAACTAACTACCAAAACGCACCAAAAACACAACAACCTACCACTAAACATACTAACTACCACTTAACAACATGCACTTACAAGTAAAATGTAATATAAAGGTAGTAAATTAAACTAACCTTCATCAACGCGACGCAGCATCTAACCGCGAGCTTCTCCCCTTTGAAATGACCCAAAACAACAGTAAGCAGTTAAAAAATAGTCCCTGTTAAACCAAAATGGCTGTTTAAATAATTCTAAACATACTAAATAATTCTAAAACAAAGGAAACATACATAAATAAACTAATTTTTTCTTTCTAAAAATATTACATCAATGTACTTATTTTTTGAAAATAATATAATTTTTTTATGTATTGTAAAATTATAGTAATAATTAATATAAAAAATATTAATAATTATTATAATTACTTATTAATTTGTATCATTTACAATGTATATCCAAAAATGCTTAAAATGTGTAAAATGTTAAAGCATAATTTAACCTTTTGAAAATCATATTTGTATAAAATGCTAAAATGTACTAATTAAATTTATTAATTTATCATAAATTAATATTAATTAAAAATATATATATGTTATAAAATTATTAAAATGTGTTTTTGTTGTTTTATGTGAAAATATGTATAATATGATGTATTAAACATACAAAAGCATCCATCAATATTTTGTAAATGTTACAAATACAAAAAAAAAAAACTGTAAAAACAGGTTATAAAAATTATTTCTTACACAAATGTTATCAACAAAAATGTATAAAAATGTTTCCTAATCCAAAAATATTATACCTATGTTTTAAAATGTAAAAATGTAAAAAACATGTATGTTAAAAAAATTGTATGTGAATAAACATGTATGCAAAATATTTCATTTTCATGTATTAAAAATATATATTTACTTTCTATGTTTCATCAATTGTATAATACTACCTTAATAAAATGTATTTATTTACCCTAAGATTTTTATTAATAAATAATAAAAATATGTTACCCAATAAAAAGTGTTATTCTTTCTCTATTAAATATTTATCATTATTTATGTTCCTAAATGTATATTTTAATGCAATGTCTATATTTTATTTATCTAAAAATACCATATCAATATATATATTTCTTAATTGTACTTACTATTAAGGGGTCGATTCCGATTCGGGCCGGAAAAAGCACCGACCGACTCGGATCCGGAAAAAATACCGACCGACACGTACCCGTGGCGCACGACACGCCAAGTACGATGCAAGGCGCGAAAAATCCGACCGACACGTACCGAAACAAAGTCGACCGACCGAGCCGCACGGAAAGCAGCAATCCGGCCGGAAAAACATGCGAATCCAACCGACCGACACGCACCCGGAACAAATCCGACCGAAACGTACACGCGAACTCCAAACCGCAAAGTACGATGCAAGGCGCGAAAACCACGAGCGAGTCGGACGGAGGACAAGCCGTACGACCGACACGCATACAAAACCGAGCCGAAGCAACACAATACACCGCGACCGACGCGTACGCAGCATAGAAAACTGCACAAACACAGCGTGAACGAAACGGAGAACACCGTACGAGACCAATGCAGGGTCCGACTCGGTCACAAGAACGTTTCCAACATACACAAACAGCACAAAGGAAAAATCACACATAAAAAGGCCAAACAAGCAATTACCAAGCCAATAAATACTGGGGGGGTGGGGACAGAGAACAAAGACACACCCACAACTCCACCTATATAAAGGACACAAATCACTACCATGAGCCTTTGCAAATTCCATTCCACTGCCAGCACCCAAGAGAAAGCAACCACACACCCACAGCTCATCCCTCACACAAGCCACACACCATCAGCACACCAACAAATACCTACCTCACATACACCCAGCAAAACACACACTCACACACCCTCACCTGCACACCAACACACACATCACCCACCATCACCACCCATCACCATGCCCCCCAAGAAGAATCCCAAGTTCCTAGATAGTGAATTGGAAGTCATGGTAGACGAGATCCTCAGGGTGGAGCCACAGCTGTTTGGCACACTGGTCCAACAGACCCCCATGTCGCAGAAAACCAAGATGTGGGAGAGGATCATCAACAGGGTGAACGCCCAATCACCATGTCGGCGCACAAAGACCAACATCCAGAACAGGTGGTATGACGTGCGCAGGAGGGTACGGAAAATGCTGACGAAAGACTACATCAACAGCCAACACACCGGCAGTGGCCCTCCTGCCAAGCCAATATACCTCAGGCCCTGGGAGGAGAAGGTGCGGGCCATCCTTCCGCCAGTGAGCGTATATGGACTAGAGGACATCCCAGAGCCTGGTGAGTACACAACAAATGTACACAATATACTGCCACAAAACACACACATCACTGTCAAGGGGAGAGTCAAACCATGCACTCATAGCAATTACACAGCAACCAGAACAGAATCATCCCAAAATGTGTATGTCAGTCAGATAAACACAACACATGCCATCAAAAAAGTCACATCCAACTGTGCCAACACATGTACAAACACAACCACAACTACAGCTAGGCAGTGGCACAAATAGAACTAACAAACACATCCACACATGTAGCCACCACAACAACACCAACACACAGTGAAGACCACTGAAAGGAAGGAATTCTGTGTATGCTGGCCAAGTCAGTGTAGCCAATAGCATCATGGGAGTCGCAGCCACACATATTGCCCCCCCCACAACTGTCCCATCAACACCACCATGAACCATGCGCACATCACAGGGAGTGGAGAAGGACTCACAAGATGGCTGACACTGGCTATTGCTGTGGGGAGCACAAGGCCCTGCTGGCAACTGTGCACCAACAAACAGCAGGACACCACTGACTGACATCCTGAGAGACAACTTACACTCCCTGCAATGCAAGCACGTTCCATGGTGGGATATCTGGCTGGCTGGGTGGGAAGGGGGACTTGCAGCACTGACTATAGTCACAAGCACCTCCCCTCACACACCCCCCAACACAAACTCCACAGTACCCACCTGGTAGAATGCAATGCCCTCCATCCTAACACAAGATCCCACAAAGAACCACCACCCTGGGTTATGTTGTGTGAAGCACAGGTACACTCTTGGGACTCTTAGCCAAACAACTGCCAGGACAACACTCCCAGCCATCCTGTCAGCACAGCCAGCCCACCCCACAGGGAAGCAGAGTCAAAAGGAAGGAAGCATGGGCATGCTGGGAAGGGGGAGGAGGCAATAGCATGATGGGAGTCGTAGTCACAGCTCTACATCCCCCACCACATGGCCCAGCAAGCTCACACTGATGCATGCACATCCCACAGAGAGTGGAAAGGCCCATCAAAGATGTCTGACACTGTTGCTGTGTCGTGGGGAGCACAAGGGCATGCTGGGTACTGCACACCAACCAACAGCAGGACACCACTGTCAGCCATCTTGCCATTGCTCTCACACCCACACACACTGAACTCCACACAAAAGCAAGTAAGTATGGGAATGCTGGGAAGTGGGGTGGAGGCAATGGCATGATGGGAGTCGTAGTCACAGACATAGCTCACCCCACAACTGTCCCATCAACACCACCCTGAACCATGCTCACATCACAGGGAGTGGAGAAGGACTCACAAGATGGCTGACACTGGCTACTGCTGTGGGGAGCACAAGGCCCTGCTGGCAACTGTGCACCAACAAACAGCAGGACACCACTGACTGACACCCTGAGAGACAACTTACACTCCCTGCAATGCAAGCACGTTCCATGGTGGGATATCTGGCTGGCTGGGTGGGAAGGGGGACTTGCAGCACTGACTATAGTCACAAGCACCTCCCCTCACAAACCCCCAACACAAACTCCACAGTACCCACCTGGTAGAATGCAATGCCCTCCATCCTAACACAAGATCCCACAAAGAACCACCACCCTGGGTTATGTTGTGTGAAGCACAGGGACACTCTTGGGACTCTTAGCCAAACAACTGCCAGGACAACACTCCCAGCCATCCTGTCAGCACAGCCAGCCCACCCCACAGGGAAGCAGAGTCAAAAGGAAGGAAGCATGGGCATGCTGGGAAGGGGGAGGAGGCAATAGCATGATGGGAGTCGTAGTCACAGCTCTACATCCCCCACCACATGGCCCAGCAAGCTCACACTGACGCATGCACATCCCACAGAGAGTGGAAAGGCCCATCAAAGATGTCTGACACTGTTGCTGTGTCGTGGGGAGCACAAGGCCATGCTGGGTACTGCACACCAACCAACAGCAGGACACCACTGTCAGCCATCTTGCCATTGCTCTCACACCCACACACACTGAACTCCACACAAAAGCAAGTAAGTATGGGAATGCTGGGAAGTGGGGTGGAGGCAATGGCATGATGTGAGTCGTAGTCACAGACATAGCTCACCCCACAACTGTCCCATCAACACCACCCTGAACCATGCTCACATCACAGGGAGTGGAGAAGGACTCACAAGATGGCTGACACTGGCTACTGCTGTGGGGAGCACAAGGCCCTGCTGGCAACTGTGCACCAACAAACAGCAGGACACCACTGACTGACATCCTGAGAGACAACTTACACTCCCTGCAATGCAAGCACGTTCCATGGTGGGATAACTGGCTGGCTGGCTGGGTGGGAAGGAGGACTTGCAGCACTAACCATAGTCACAAGCACCTCCCCTCACACACACCCCAACACAAACTCCACAGTACCCACCTGGTAGAATGCAATGCCCCCCATCCTAACACAAGATCCCACAAAGAACCACCACCCTGGGTTATGTCGTGTGAAGCACAGGGACACTCTTGGGACTCTTAGCCAAACAACTGCCAGGACAACACTCCCAGCCATCCTGTCCGCACAGCCAGCCCACCCCACAGGGAAGCAGAATCAAAAGGAAGGAAGCATGGGCATGCTGGGAAGGGGGTGGAGGCAATAGCATGATGGGAGTCGTAGTCACTGATATTGGTCACCCCCACAACTGTCCCATCAACACCACCCTGAACCATGCTCACATCACAGGAAGTGGAGAAGGACTCACAAGATGGCTGACACTGGCTACTGCTGTGGGGAGCACAAGGCCCTGCTGGCAACTGTGCACCAACAAACAGCAGGACACCACTGACTGACATCCTGAGAGACAACTTACACTCCCTGCAATGCAAGCACGTTCCATGGTGGGATAACTGGCTGGCTGGCTGGGTGGGAAGGAGGACTTGCAGCACTAACCATAGTCACAAGCACCTCCCCTCACACACACCCCAACACAAACTCCACAGTACCCACCTGGTAGAATGCAATGCCCCCATCCTAACACAAGATCCCACAAAGAACCACCACCCTGGGTTATGTCGTGTGAAGCACAGGGACACTCTTGGGACTCTTAGCCAAACAACTGCCAGGACAACACTCCCAGCCATCCTGTCAGCACAGCCAGCCCACCCCACAGGGAAGCAGAATCAAAAGGAAGGAAGCATGGGCATGCTGGGAAGGGGGTGGAGGCAATAGCATGATGGGAGTCGTAGTCACTGATATTGGTCACCCCCACAACTGTCCCATCAACACCACCCTGAACCATGCTCACATCACAGGAAGTGGAGAAGGACTCACAAGATGGCTGACACTGGCTACTGCTGTGGGGAGCACAAGGCCCTGCTGGCAACTGTGCACCAACAAACAGCAGGACACCACTGACTGACATCCTGAGAGACAACTTACACTCCCTGCAACGCAAGCACGTTCCATGGTGGGATAACTGACTGGCTGGGTGGGTGGGAAGGAGGGCCGGCTGTCAACCAAACACAACCAATGCAGACCATGTTCACACCCCAGAAAATACATAGAAATGCCCAAATAATGCAGGACAATGTGCCACACCAATATCAACCCCTGACTGTGACGACTTAGGACAATGCAATGTACAGGCCCGCACCCAGAGGCACAGTCACAACTGTCATGTGTGTCAACCATTGATGCCTGCAGAAACATGACATACATTGTTTGTGTCTCCCAAAAACAGGTGATGATGGGGACACAGCAGCAGACGCTGAGGAGTCCCAGTCCCAGGCTCAAGAGGATGCCGAGCTCACTGGCGTCGTACAGCCTCTGTCCTCCTCGGACGATGAAGAACAACCTGGCACATCCGGTGCAAGTCAACATGCAGCACCAGCAGGACCACCAGCTGCACCACCAGCAGGACCACCAGCTGCACCCCCTGCACCCACCCCTACAACGTCTGTCACCACGAATACCATCCCTGCCGACATGGACAGAATAAGGAGCAACACCAGCACAGTGACCCTGGACCAACCTGGGGCCATGGACACCACCACCACCACCAACCCCCAAGGTGGACCAGGGTTATCTGTGCGTGCCACTGCACACACTGCACATGTCAGCAGGGGTGGTGGGAGGGGTGGGAGACAGAGGTCGCTGCTTGCAGACATTGCTGGTGTGCATGATGACCCACAACTGGTACGCATAGCTGATGCGTACCAGTCCAGCACCGGAGAGCTCAGCCAGGTAGTGGGGCTCCTCAGAGACATGAAACAGCAGCAGGCTGCCCATCATGCCCGCTTGGACTCCCACATGTCCCACGTGGAGTCACACATGTCCCGTGTGGACTCACACATGTCCCGCGTGGAGTCCAAGTGGGATGCACTGCATGAGATGACGGCGGTGCACAGGGACATTTTACAATGCCTCCGCCAGATGAACAGCAACCAGTCCACACCTCCCTGTGTGCCAACAACATCTGGTGCCGAACAAACTGCAACTGCCACAGGGAGGGAGGAGGACTCTGGCGGAGAGTCCCCTGCACCGCAGCAGCCTGCACTTGAGGGCCCCCCCCCAAGAAGAGGGGTCGTCCGAGGAGGGAAAAGTGAGAGGCCGATGGCCAAGCGCAACTCCCAGGAAGCCTGAACCTGTTCTGGATGTTCGCCTTTGTGCACAGACTGTTCACCCTGTTGACGGCAACACTACTCCCACACATTGCATGGGGAGTACAAGTTGGACCAATGTGTCAGACAACTGTGGCCCCGATACTGGGGATCCTGTCTACCCGGACTTTCAATTCACCTAGGAACTTGGGATTGCAAGATTTATGTACAGCACAACCCATCCTATGCACTATTAACACAAATGTATCACAATAAACACACTAATACACCATACTTGCCTCTGTCGTGATTCCAACGTGGGTGCTGTTATGGGGATGATGAACTGCAAAATTACACTGTGTATGCGAACTGCAACAGCAAGGACAACACAGGCATGTGAGTACAGGCAACGTGACACACATGAGGGAGACACACCACCAGGGCTACACAACACATACACACCTAGGCCATCTGACTCATTGCCTACACTGATGTTGCCAGGGAAGACGGTGCAATGCACAGACACCACACCCATTCCCAGTTGTAGTCAAGTAGCCCAATCAATCAATCAATCACGGCATTTATAGAGCGCGCTACTCACCCGGGAGGGTCTCAAGGCGCTGGGGGAGGGGGTAAGTTACTGCTCGAACAGCCAGGTCTTGAGCTGCTTCCTGAAGGAGAGATGGTCCTGGGTTCGCCGAAGGTGAGTGGGGAGGGAGTTCCAGGTCTTGGCTGCCAGGTAGGAGAAGGATCTTCCTCCGGCGGTGGCTCTGCGGATGCGTGGTACGGTGGCGAGGGCGTGGCTGGTTGATCGTAGCTGGCGGGTGGGCGTGTAGAAGGTCATGCGGTCGTTGAGGTACTTGGGGCCCAGGTCGTGGAGGGCCTTGTGTGCGTGGGTGAGGAGTCTGAACGTGATTCTCTTGCTGACGGGGAGCCAGTGCAGGTCTTTCAGGTGTCCGGTGATGTGGCTGTGTCGGGGGATGTCCAGGATGAGTCGTGCGGAGGCGTTCTGGATGCGCTGGAGTCTTTTTTGAAGTTTGGCTGTGGTTCCGGCGTAGAGGGTGTTCCCATAGTCCAGTCGGCTGGTGACGAGTGCCTGGGTGACGGTCTTCCTGGTTTCAGTGGGGATCCATCTGAAGATCTTGCGGAGCATGCGCAGGGTGTTGAAGCACGAAGATGAGACGGCGTTGACTTGTCTGGTCATCGACAGGGAGGAGTCCAGGATGAAGCCCAGGTTGCGTGCGTGGTCCGTTGGCTTGGGCGCGGTGCCCAGGGCCGGGGGCCACCAAGAGTCGTCCCAGGCGGAGGGTGATGAGCCCAGGATGAGGACTTCCGTCTTGTCTGAGTTCAGTTTAAGGTGGCTGTTCCTCATCCAGTCGGCGACGTCTCTCATCCCGTCGTGTAGGTTGGCTCTGGCGGTGGTGGGGTCGTTGGTGAGGGAGAGGATCAGCTGGGTGTCGTCGGCGTAGGAGATGATGTTGAGGTTGTGTTGGCGTGCGATGGCTGCGAGGGGGCTCATGTAGACGTTGAAGAGGGTTGGACTGAGTGAAGATCCTTGTGGAACGCCGCAGATGACTTCGGTGGCCTCGGATCTGAACGGGGGGAGGCGGACTCTCTGGGTTCTTCCGGCGAGGAACGAGATGATCCATTCCAGTGCTTTCTCTCGGATTCCGATGTTGCTGAGGCGCTTCACTAGGGTGCGGTGGCAGACGGTGTCGAACGCCGCGGAGAGGTCCAAGAGGATGAGGGCTGCTGTTTCCCCGTTGTCGGTTAGGGTTCTGATGTCGTCGGTGGCTGCGATAAGGGCGGTCTCGGTGCTGTGGTTGGCCCGAAACCCGGACTGCGAGGGGTCGAGGGATCCATTCGTCTCGAGGAAGGCGGCAAGCTGTCTGTTGACGGTCTTCTCGATGACTTTGGCCGGAAACGGAAGGAGCGAGATGGGACGGTAGTTCTTGAGGTCGGTGGGGTCCGCCGTTGGTTTCTTCAGGAGGGCGGTAAGCTCGGCGTGCTTCCAGCTCTCCGGGAAGGTGGCGGTGTGGAAGGAGGAGTTGATGATGTCCCGGAGATGGGGTGCGATGGTGGCGTCGGCTTTGTTGAAGACGTGGTGTGGGCAGGGGTCGGTTGGTGATCCGGAGTGGATGGAGTTCATCGTGCGGGTGGTGTCTTCGGTGCTGATCGGGGTCCAGTTGCAGAGGGTGGTGGTGGCGGGCGTTGGTTCGGCGGTAGGGTGCGTGGTCTGTGCGTCGAAGCTGTTATGTATGTCGGTGATCTTGCGGTGGAAGAACGCGGCGAGTGAGTTGCAGAGGTCTTGCGAGGGGGTGATGTCGTTGTTTCCGGCGCTGGGGTTGGAGAACTCTTTGACGATGCTGAAAAGTTCCTTGCTGTCGTGGGCGTTGTTGTCCAGTCGTTCTTTGAGTGCCGACTTCTTGGTGGCACGGATCAGCTGGTGGTGTTTGCGGGTGGCGTGCTTGAGGGCGGTCCTGTTGTCTGTGGTCTGGTCGAGTCGCCAGGCTTTCTCGAGAGTGCGGCAGTTCTTCTTGGATTCCTTGAGTTCGTTGGTGAACCAAGGGGTTTTCTTGCTTCCGGGTCTGCTGGGAGGGTTTTTAGTGGTGCGAGGTCGTCGGCGCAGGCGGTCAGCCACTTGGCGAGGTTGCTGGCTGCTTCGTTTGGGTCCGTTGTGTTGGTGGGTGTGTTCTGGCTGAGGGAGGCGGTGAGCTGCTCGGCGGTGATCTTGCTCCAGCTCCGGCGGGGAGCCTGTTGCGGGTGGTGGTGGGTCGCAGTCTTTCTGAAGCTGAAGTGGACGCAGCTGTGGTCGGTCCAGTGGAGTCCGGTGGCGTGGCTGAAGGAGATGTGCTTGCTGGAAGAGAAGACGGGGTCAAGCGTGTGGCCGGCGTAGTGGGTGGGCGTGTTCACCAGTTGCTTGAGTCCGAGGTTGGCGAGGTTGTCCAGCAGGGCGGTGGTGTTTCTGTCGTTGTTGTTCTCCAGGTGGAAGTTGCAGTAAGCAAATGGCAGTCAAATGTGTGACCACAGACAACGCACATCACAAAGTGAAGCACAGGTTTATTACACAGTTGCAACATGCCGTAACCACTACAGATGCAAGGTAACCCCACCTGGCAGCGGGCACACAGTCAACAACTGTAGACGGAAGGAAGTCCATGGGTGTGGCGCACATCACCTGTAGGGACACAACAGCTACCAGCCTGGATGTGCAATCACGTCGTCGGTGGACACAGTTGACCAAACGAATCTGAAAGTACCCTGTGAAGGACAGAAATGACACACAGTCAAAAGCAATGGAGTACAGGACAGAACAGCAAAACTCATGCACAATACATGTTACAAGATACCCACCCAGAACCAAGTTAGCATGTCAACACTGTTGGGGAGTACAGCCCACCTGTCACCACACATCGCAACACACATCCAGTCAAGTAGCCCATGGACACACTCCAACAGCACCAGAGCACCACCCACACATCATGCCAACTCACATCATTGACATGACACCTCAGGATACTCACATTCAGCTAAAGAAGTTGGTGATGAGCTGTGTGCGGACATCACCATCACCATCATCATCGTCACTGGCATCGTGGTCCAGGCCAGGATCCTCCACAGGTGGCGGATGTTGGTCATTGTCATCCTGGATGAGAGGCAACTCCTTCCGCACTGCCAGGTTGTGGAGCATGCAGCAGACGATGATAATCTTGCACACTTTCGCAGGGGCATATGGGAGGGACCCTCCGGTCTTGTCCAGGCAGCGGAAGCGGCTCTTCAGGAGACCAAAGGTCCGCTCAATCACTCTCCTGGTCTGACCATGTGCCTCATTGTAGCGCATCTGGGCAGGTGTCACAGGGTTCCTGAGGGGTGTCAGCAACCACGGCATGTTGGGGTATCCCGAGTCACCTACGGACAGACAAGTGCACATTAGCTGACTTGGAAAAGTGGGCAGAATACTACAGATCAGATCACACACAATGGCACAAAGTCAGTACACACCGACAAGCCAGGCACGCTGGTTCTGCATCTGTGCCATCATCCTGGGGATGCGACTACTCCTCATCACAAAGGCATCGTGTGCTGAACCAGGGAAACGGGCACACACGTGTGTGATGGTCATGTCTGCAAGACACACCACCAGTGCATTGACCGAGTGGTAGTGCTTGCGGTTCCTGTAGGCCTGCTCCTGGGCCTGTGGTGGTACCAAAGCCACATGTGTCCCATCAATGGAGCCAATTACATGCGGCATCCTCCCCAGGGCATAAAAGTCACTCTTCACGTCAGTGAGTCGTCGCAGTCTAGGGAAATAGATGTACCGGTTCAGGAAGAGCAACATTGCCGCCAAAACATCGCGGAGCACACGGCTGAACATGGTCTGTGACATCCCACCAGCAGTCGCCACAGTATGTTGGAAGGTACCAGTGGCAAAGAAGTGTAGGGCTGCCATCACCTTCACCTTGGGGGTCAGCGCTGTAGGATACGGCCGGCCAGGCTGCAAATGTGGGGACAACTGCACTGCCAAATCCTCAATCAGCTGCCTGGTGAAGCGGTACCGTCGGATGCTGTCCCGTTCCACCATCGTTGCCAGGTCTGGGAATGGCCGATGGACAGCAGGAGCCCTGCAGTGCAGAGGAGAAGTAAGCAAGATTGTCAGTCACCCCACATATGCGGCATTGAACACACTCAAGATCCCAACATACATCATTATGAGGCACAACTACATGAAGTGTGCAGTACCGGAAGGACATGTATGGTACATACATGGCCAACATCTGTCAACACGGTCCAACAGGTGGCATCAATTTGTCCCAGGTTGGCCCATTGGATATCATGAGGCCGTGTCACAGTTCCCATCTCCTGCTGCCGTGTCACAATAACCCCCACAGTGACATGTGAGGACAGATGTGCCCCAGGCACCACAGCTCAACGACAGGTACATTCCCAGGGACCCTGTAATGCCACATGGACACTGGCATTACATGGAGTATCATGTATACACCACAGCAAAACAACCATGACACCCACAGGTAGTGGCCCCACTTGCCACGGCAGGACAGACATGGACGTCTGTGACACACACGCACAACATCAGAGTCCATGCACACACAACGTGGATGTGGAGACTGTCTCCCATTGTGCACATGAAATCAGAGACATTGTAAACACTACATGCACAAAGACTGTGGAGGACCATCACTATTGTGCCACTGGGACACCCTGGCTCAAACATACCGTCCCACATGGGACTCACGGGGTATGTGACATGACATACACATACACCACTGTGAAATGTGACCATGGCACATGCACAGATATGAACAGTTGCACATCACAGTGGTCACGTACACGTAACACCCAGGATCCTGTCCCCATGAACACGTGCACAGCCTGGGGGTGGCTGCCCACAGGTGACACCCACAGGACAACATGTACACCAACATACACACAATAGGAAATGCATCCTTACATGCCTTATGATAAGGTTTGTACAGGCTGTCGTGATGTAGGTGTGCCCCTCACTCCCTGGGAGCTATCTGTGGCTGGCATATGTCCATCTGAGACAGGCATGCTGACATATGCCAGTCACATGTACAGTGATGCGTTGTACCGCAATGGACCGATCGGTGCCTCCGGCCGGCCCATTGCATTCAATGTGTGCAGGTACGCGTTGTACCCCTGTGCGCATTGAACCGCAATGGACCGATCGGTGCCTCCAGCCGGCCCATTGCATTCAATGTGTGCGGGCACGCGTTGTACCCCTGTGCGCGTTGAACCGCAATGGACCGATCGGTGCCTCCGGCCGGCCCATTGCATTCAATGTGTGCGGGTACGCGTTGTACCCCTGTGCGCGTTGAACCGCAATGGACCGATCGGTGCCTCCGGCCGGCCCATTGCATTCAATGTGTGCGGGTACGCGTTGTACCCCTGTGCGCGTTGAACCGCAATGGACCGATCGGTGCCTCCGGCCGGCCCATTGCATTCAATGTGTGCGGGTACGCGTTGTACCCCTGTGCGCGTTGAACCGCAATGGACCGATCGGTGCCTCCGGCCGGCCCATTGCATTCAATGTGTGCGGGTACGCGTTGTACCCCTGTGCGCGTTGTACCGCAATGGACCGATCGGTGCCTCCGGCCGGCCCATTGCATTCAATGTGTGCGGGTACGCGTTGTACCCCTGTGCGCGTTGAACCGCAATGGACCGATCTGTGCCTCCGGCTGGCCCATTGCATTCAATGTGTGCGGGTACGCGTTGTACCCCTGTGCGCGTTGAACCGCAATGGACTGATCGGTGCCTCCGGCCGGCCCATTGCATTCAATGTGTGCGGGTACGCGTTGTACCCCTGTGCGCGTTGTACCGTAATGGACCGATCGGTGCCTCCGGCCGGCCCATTGCATTCAATGTGTGCGGGTACGCGTTGTACCCCTGTGCGCGTTGAACCGCAAAGGACCGATCGGTGCCTCCGGCCGGCCCATTGCATTCAATGTGTGCGGGTACGCGTTGTACCCCTGTGCGCGTTGAACCGCAATGGACTGATCGGTGCCTCCGGCCGGCCCATTGCATTCAATGTGTGCGGGTATGCGTTGTACCCCTGTGCGCGTTGTACCGCAATGGACCGATCGGTGCCTCCGGCCGGCCCATTGCATTCAATGTGTGCGGGTACGCGTTGTACCCCTGTGCGCGTTGTACCGCAATGGACCGATCGGTGCGCACCCATTGACAATGGGCTTGCCTGGCAACGGACGCGTTTTCGAATTTCGAACGAGTCGGTTGCTGGAAATTCAGTTGGTCACCCACAACAATGTTGCAAAATCATGTATGCCATGTAGTTGAGGATTTGAAGTATGCTGTGGGCGTGTTTTGGTGCTGCTATTCCATGGATTGGCCAGATTCAGAAGATGCAAACGACTTGGACCTATCACTTTGGACACAAGGGACAGTATCTGCCTCTCTAGCACCAGTGACCATAGGAGACGATACTTGTGTGTCACATAGGTGTTTGATCAGCTGCCCGTGCAGACTGGGGTATGCGAATGTGATGTTCAGGCAGCTGTTCCCCATTCACAGCAAATTGTGAGGGGCTCAGGTTCAGACGGTAGTGTCACAGGTCTCCCATATGTCCAATAGGTGTGACCTGGACAGATGAGGGTTGAGATGATGTGTTGTGTGGGGGATGTACATGTGCACTTGTGCAGCTCCAGGACTTGCATTCCCCATGACCTACTATTGTGACACAGTGCATAGTGTTGTTGTCTGGCTGCCAAGTCATACATCACTGAGACAGTGATGTATGACTTAGCAGTCATGCCTCTGCCATGGCATGTGTCAACTTATTTGTGGTCCTGCAGGGGAGTGGCATGTGCTACATGCACACCATAGTGGCGCTGGCTATCAGGACATGGGTGCATCATGGTGTCTGTCGCTGGTATGCATCACATGCATTTCCTATTTGACTCTGGGCATCCCTTTCATCCGGAAACCTGTACTGACTCAGTGGCAAGAGCTGTGATGTGTCCACACCGTGTCCTCTGCACTGTCCAACTACTGTGTACTTGGTGTCTGGTGTTGCAATCCAACAGACACCAGACAGATGGGTGCAAGGCCATGTGGGATGTGAGTGCCATGCTTGGCATCAGACTGACAATTGGCTTCTCCTGTTCAGTTAGGGCACTTTTAGCAATGTACAACTAATGATGCCAGGGCTTGCTCTGTGATGTGCTGTGCTCACAGTGGTGTGTGCGTTTGGTGCAGGTGACTGATGTCTGTCTGTTTCCCCATTGTTTGCAGATACATCCACGGCCACGGAAGGGGACAGCTCCACGGACCAGGAGGAGCCAGAGAGCCAGACTGGGTCAGCAGCCGAGGAGTGGTCGGAGGGACCCAGTGGCACGGAGGGCGAGGGGAGCCACACCGAGGAATCCTCAGCACCATCCACCTCAGCTGAGGACCAGAGCAACTCGGAGGATGACTCCCTTGTGGAGGCGGGTGTCAGCAGCCACCACACCCCAGCTAGTGTTGCTGTCCCCGCCACCACCAGCACCACCACCGCCCTCCCATCGGCTCCCATTCCCAAGGTCCGTGGAGGCTCCCATGTTCGGGAGCGTGTCTCCTTTGGCCCAGGCACCGCACCCCCTGCCCCTGTGTCCCCTGCTGCCCTGAGTGAGGAGTCTGTGTACCTCCTTCGCCAGCTCCATGTAGGGCAGACAGCCATGCTGAGTGTCCTCCATGCGCACACCGCACTGTTGACTCAGCTGGTGTCGTTCATGGAGGGCATCTCATCGGGCATGTCTGACCTACAGAGGGGCAACAGGTCCATGGACTCCTCCCTGACGGCAGCAGTGTCCCTCCTCAGACAGTCCCTCACCCCTCCTGCCTCTGCTCCATCCACACTCCCCAGCACCTTGCCCGTCCCAAGCACACACACACCGGCACAGGCACACACCAGCACACACACATCCAGCACACAGACACACACGCCACAAACTAAACGCACACACACGCACAGTCAGGGGACTGAAACCAGACTCACAGGGGATGGGGCCCTGGTACACACACACGCATCCACGGGCACTGCACAGTCCTCAGTTGCCTCTCCCTCCAAAGCACCCCTCCCTTGCCTCACCTGCAACCCCAAAGACCCAGCGCCTCTTCCTCAGTGACCTCGGCCTCTTCCCCTCCAATCCAGCTGCCCCAGCATCCAGGGGGAAGAGGAAGCCCCCCACACGGAGCAGAGTGCCCCTCGCCCCCGGACACCCTCCCCCAGGCGCAGACAGACTGAGGCCCCCACCCGCAAGTCCCCCGGAGTGGTAAGAGCAAGACCCCGCCGCCGACCTGCAGCTCAAGCACCAGGTCTCCTTCCTCCATCCCTCAGGCCCCCACTTCACAGGTGCCCCCACCACACCCTGCCCCAGGTTCCCCCACCCACAGATATACCATCCCCAAGAGGCTCCGGCCTTCTCCCCTGCCACTTGCTCTCCCGGCACCACACCCCCGCTGCGCTTGTCTGTGCCACTGATGTGGTGAGGGTGTCCTCCCCCTCTGTCCAGCCCACCTTGCCTGTTCCCCATTCTCCTCCCCTGGTGGTAGGCACTGCAGTGGAGTCCACTACCACCCTGTCTGACTTGGGCACTGCAGTGGCGGACCTGTCCACTCAATCTGCAGGGTCCACTGCAGTCGTGCCGGCACCCACAACATCTGAGCCATGCCCCCCAGTTGTGCCGGCACACACCATGTCAGACACCTCCACTGCAGTTGTCAGTGGCTCTCCAGCACCCACCACCCCTTCCCTGCTTCCTCCTGGTGAGCCCTGATCCTGTCCCTGCGGTGCCTGGCCTACCCCCCCGGTTGCCCCTCCTAGTGGATTGTCCCTGGTTTTGTGCAGGCATGTGTAGGGTGGCATCTGCCACTGTCACCCACTTGTGACTTTGTTGATGGACTGGCCATTGGCCTTTGCTTATGTTCTACCGGACTTCTACTTTTAATGCCACATATGCTGAATAAAGCAACTTTCTGTTCTCTAGTGCTTTTGCTTCTGATGTACATGATGTTGATGATGATGATGATGATGCTAACAATGTCCTTGCTGCAGTGATGGTGATATTTGGTCTCATGATAATGAAGTGTTACTGTGCAGGAACCCATGTGGTCCAGGGGGTATGTGTCCTATCCTGTGGTGTATCCATGTCATCCATAGCAGCATCTGAGGGTGTCATGTGTTCAGTATTTGGCAATGAGATTTCCTACTTAGATTGGCAACTTCACATCTGTGGCTTCCACCCCTGCACATCTGTTGTGCCTGCCATTGTTCTATTCGTCTACTTCCCTGACCGTGTGGCCATCTCCAGTGAACATGCAGGTTTGGGCATCAATGGGGAAGGACTCATCTGTGTTGTCAGTGCAACATTGCTATTCAAGTGTGTTGGATCTGTGCTGATGATTCCGTTGGCACTTCCATGACCAGGCTGATGGGACGGGAGCCCTCATTTGGTGCTAATTGTTGATTGTGTGTCCCATTGCTGCCATGGTATGGTATCTGTTCGCCTCACATCTGCAGTCTCCACAGGGTATCTGCATGTGTGTGCCCATTGGTGCAAATATGTGGGTCTGCATTCGGATGGTCACTTCTGTCATTGTGTCATTGATGATTGTTGACGGTGTCAGCCCCCATGGGTGTTGTTTGTCTGCACATGGCCAAAGTTATGTCTTATTTGCACTGCAGGATTTGGCTCCCCCAATGTATGTTGCAATGGGACACATACACTACTTTGCCACTGATGTGTTTGTTGTTCTGTGACCAGGAATCATCCATGCAGTTTGGCAGTTGCACCTCTTACTTTGTCAACACTTGCCTTTTGGTCACTGTGATGATGGGGGTTTGGACCCCATTGCCACAATGTTCAAAATGTGCTGCAGCTATGGACCCCACACTTGCCTTTTGGTCACTGTGATGATGGGGGTTTGGACCCCATTGCCACAATGTTCAAAATGTGCTGCAGCTATGGACCCCACACTTGCCTTTTGGTCACTGTGATGATGGGGGTTTGGACCCCATTGCCACAATGTTCAAAATGTGCTGCAGCTATGGACCCCACACTTGCCTTTTGGTCACTGTGATGATGGGGGTTTGGACCCCATTGCCACAATGGTCATGGCCTGCTTGCGTTGTGTGTGCCACACACATATTTGTGTGGCACATGTGCTAGGGGGTCACATTGTATGTTAGAAGTCATGTTCGGTGTTGTAGGCATTTGACACAGTCTACACACGCTTGTCATGGTGTTGGGGGGATGTCTTCTTCTTCTTGCATTCCCTAGGTTGTGGTGTGCTGGTTGTGTCATGCATTGTCCATCCTATGGGTGGGGGTGGTGGTAGGCATCCTGCCACCCCTGGGTGAGGGTGGTAGTGGTGGTGGGCATCCTGCCCCCCCTGGCTAAGGGTGGTAGTAGTGGTAGGCATCCAGCCCCCCCTGGGTGAGGGTGGTAGTAGTGGTAGGCATCCTGCCCCCCCTGGCTAAGGGTGGTAGTAGTGGTAGGCATCCTGCCCCCCCTGGCTAAGGGTGGTAGGCATCCTGCCCCCCCTGGGTGAGGGTGGTACTAGTGGTAGGCATCCTGCCCTCCCTGGCTAAGGGTGGTAGTAGTGGTGGGCATCCTGCCCCCCTGGGTGAGGGTGGTAGTAGTGGTAGGCATACAGCCCCCCCTGGGTGAGGGTGGTAGTAGTGGTAGGCATCCTGCCCCCCCTGGGTGAGGGTGGTACTAGTGGTAGGCATCCTGCCCCCCTGGGTGAGGGTGGTAGTAGTGGTGGGCATCCTGCCCCCCCTGGGTGAGGGTGGTAGTAGTGATGGGCATCCAGCCCCCCCTGGGTGAGGGTGGTAGTGGTAGGCATCCTTCCCCCCCTGGCTAAGGGTGGTAGTAGTGGTGGGCATCCTGCCCCCCTGGGTGAGGGTGGTAGTAGTGGTAGGCATCCAGCCCCCCCTGGGTGAGGGTGGTAGTAGTGGTAGGCATCCTGCCCCCCTGGCTAAGGGTGGTAGTAGTGGTAGGCATCCTGCCCCCCTGGGTGAGGGTGGTAGTAGTGGTGGGCATCCTGCCCCCTGGGTGAGGGTGGTAGTAGTGGTAGGCATCCAGCCCCCCTGGGTGAGGGTGGTAGTAGTGGTAGGCATCCTGCCCCCCTGGCTAAGGGTGGTAGTAGTGGTAGGCATCCTGCCCCCTGGGTGAGGGTGGTAGTAGTGGTGGGCATCCTGCCCCCTGGGTGAGGGTGGTAGTAGTGGTAGGCATCCTGCCCCCCCTGGGTGAGGGTGATACTAGTGGTAGGCATCCTGCCCCCCTGGGTGAGGGTGGTAGTAGTGGTGGGCATCCTGCCCCCCCTGGGTGAGGGTGGTAGTAGTGGTGGGCATCCAGCCCCCCTGGGTGAGGGTGGTAGTAGTGGTAGGCATCCTGCCCCCCCTGGGTGAGGGTGGTAGTAGTGGTGGGCATCCTGCCCCCTGGGTGAGGGTGGTAGTAGTGGTAGGCATCCTGCCCCCTGGGTGAGGGTGGTACTAGTGGTAGGCATCCTGCCCCCCTGGGTGAGGGTGGTAGTAGTGGTAGGCATCCTGCCCCCCCTGGCTAAGGGTGGTAGTGGTGGTAGGCATCCTGCCCCCCCTGGGTGAGGGTGGTACTAGTGGTAGGCATCCTGCCCCCCCTGGCTAAGGGTGGTAGTAGTGGTAGGCATCCTGCCCCCCCTGGGTGAGGGTGGTAGTAGTGGTAGGCATCCTGCCCCCTGGGTGAGGGTGGTACTAGTGGTGGGCATCCTGCCCCCTGGGTGAGGGTGGTAGTAGTGGTAGGCATCCCGCCCCCTGGCTAAGGGTGGTAGTAGTGGTGGGCATCCTGCCCCCTGGGTGAGGGTGGTAGTAGTGGTAGGCATCCTGCCCCCCTGGGTGAGGGTGGTACTAGTGGTAGGCATCCTGCCCCCCTGGGTGAGGGTGGTAGTAGTGGTGGGCATCCTGCCCCCTGGGTGAGGGTGGTAGTAGTGGTGGGCATCCTGCCCCCCTGGCTAAGGGTGGTAGTAGTGGTAGGCATCCTGCCCCCTGGGTGAGGGTGGTTGTAGTGGTGGGCATCCTGCCCCCTGGGTGAGGTGGTAGTAGTGGTAGGCATCCAGCCCCCCTGGGTGAGGGTGGTAGTAGTGGTAGGCATCCTGCCCCCCTGGCTAAGGGTGGTAGTAGTGGTAGGCATCCTGCCCCCCTGGGTGAGGGTGGTAGTAGTGGTGGGCATCCTGCCCCCTGGGTGAGGGTGGTAGTAGTGGTAGGCATCCTGCCCCCCTGGCTAAGGGTGGTAGTAGTGGTAGGCATCCAGCCCCCCTGGGTAAGGGTGGTAGTGGTGGTAGGCATCCAGCCCCCCTGGGTAGGGGTGGTGGTGCGCATTCAGGCCCCTGTGTGCATATGTGGCATTGGTGATGGGCATCCCGCCCCTATGGTGCTGCTGTTGCTGGTGTAAGTATATTCTGCATCCCTGTGTGTGTGTGTGATGTGTCGTGTACGTGTTGTATGTGTTTTGTGGTTGGTGTCTGGCTTACCTTCTGCGCCGTACGCGTCCGTGCCTGTTCCGGTAGTAAATGTAGAATATTGGTATGATCGGGACGAAGGGATTCATGGTTGGTTCGTGTCGTTCGTCCTTCTCGTTGCTTCGCGTCGTCCTCGTCGCTTCGCCTCGTCGCTTCGCGTCGTCCTCGTCGCTGCCGTGTTCGTCTCGGAGCCGTGGATCGTGTTGTGGCGCGAATCGGAGCTTATGTGCGCCTCTCCCGGATGCTTTGATGTGCCGTGCGTAGCGACGGGTTCGGCGCGTACGGAAAGCGCATCGTACTTGTCCGGCCGGACGGGGCTGCATTTTTCCTTCCGTGCGACTCAATTCGGCGTTTCCGGATTCGCCTTGGTCGGAGAACAGGACCTGGTTTGGGTGAGTACGGGTCGGCCGGATTCTTTGCTGTTGTGCGCATCGTACTTGCTCGTTCGGTGTGCTGTACGGATCGGTCGGGAAACAGGCTTTCGCATGGCTTTTTTCCCGACCGAATGGTATTGGGTGCGCCTCCGACCGAGATCGGAATCGGCCCCTAAATCTTTAAAAAGCTGTACAGTTAACATATTCAATTTACTACTCCCACTCCAACTAATATTAAGTCAGGGAAGGGGTTGGTCAGTAAAAATATACAAATTACTATTCCCACTCCAGTCAGTATTAATTCAGGGAATGTGCTGGACACTAAAGATATATAATTTACTATTCCAACTCCAGTAAATATGAAGTCAGGGAAGGTGCCAGACACTGTGGGGCCGATTCTGATTCGGACCGGAAATCTCTCCGACCGAGCCGGACCCGGAGAGATTTCTGACCGAATCGGACCCGTGCAGCCCGACCGAACGAGTACGATGCGTCCTTATGCTATCGTACTCGAGTCGGTCGGACTCCCATTGAAGTCAATGGGAGCCGGTCGTACAACGCGTACGCGGGCTCCCATTGCCTCAATGGGTGCGAGGCAAACAAGGGCGCCCCCTACAGCGTGTACGCGGCGAAGCGACTCGCGCCGTACACGCACAGGTAGGGGGGCCCATGAGTCCCCCTGTGTGCGACTCGCGCGCGCTACGCGTACAGGGGGTCTGACACGGACCCCCGAAGTACGGCTCCGACTGCTCTTTCGAGCCGGGCGGCGCGTGTCGGTCGGACTGCTCGCGGCGTGCATCGTACTTACCCGGCAGGGGAACATCTCCATTGCGCGGTGCGAGTCGTGTCCGAGCGAGTCGGTCGGTGCGGTTCGACCCAGGAACGTGTCGGTCGGAGCGGTTGGGACGCCCGAACGAGTCGGTCGGCGATTTCGCATCGTACTCGCTCGTCCGGACGCACGTACGAATCGGTCGGGAAATAGGGCTCCGAATCGGATCCGGTTAAGCCGAATCCGATTCGGAGCCCTACCGCCGAGATCGGAATCAGCCCCTAAACATATATACATTACTATTCCCACTCCAGTTACTATTAAATAAGAAAAGGTGCTGGACACTAAAGATATATAAATTACTATTCCCACTCCAGTCAGAATTTATTCAGGGAAGGTGCTGGACACTAAAGATATATAATTAACTATTCCCACTCCACCCAATATTAAGTCAGGGAAGGTGCTGGACACTAAACATATATAAATTACTATTCCCACTCCAGTTACTATTAAATGAGGGAATGTGCTGGACACTAAACATATATAAATTACTATTCCCACTCCACTTACTATTAAATAAGAGAAGGTGCAGGACACTAAAGATATATAATTAACTATTCCCACTCCACCCAGTATTAATTCAGGGAAGGTGTTGGACACTAAACATATATAAATTACTATTCCCACTCCAGTTACTATTAAGTCAGGGAATGTGCTGGACACTAAGGGGCCCATTACGATGGCGGGCGGAAGCACAACCGCCGTGCTGGCGGATGCAAAAACCACCAGTTACCGCCGGCACGCAGCAGTCCACACGCCCGCCCAATTACGATGCGAAAAGTAGGCCAAACACCGCCGGCAAGCCAGCAACACCGTCCGCCATCAAAGTGCGCCCGTACACGTAGCGGCGCAGCCCAACTGACACACACCGTCCGACGAAACACGTCCCGCCCGGCGCATAAATTACGATGCCGCAAACAAACGTCTCCCACGGCCAAGAGATACCGTACGACAAACCGAAGCGGTAACACGGACGCCGAGCACGGACAACGAAGAAGCGGCACCCCGAGCATGAATCCAGCACTGCAGGCCGTCCCCATGCTCCTGCTGATGCACCACCAAGGACGCAACATACCGCGGAGACGCAGGTAGGCACACACACAACAAGTGCACGCAAACAGCGCACACAGTGCAAGGGCGGAAAAAGCGGACAACCCCCACCAGCGCGTGTACACAACACATCCACCATCGCATCCACATATGACACACAGGCCAAATCGTAACATCGCAGAACACATGTGTACACACCACCTGGGACTAGGAACCAACCACCCCGTCACGGCCCCAAAGCGCCGATGACGCCGCCACACATGCGCACAACGCAGAGGCCAACCGCAGCGCCATGCATGCGTCGCACACAGACACAGGGACACAACCAAGCAGCACACACATCAGCCCCACCCCGAACGCACATGACACGTGACAGGCCGGCCACAGACATGTCCCCAACGCCCAATTCACGGACAACACCCAACGCCACACAACCGACGCACACATGTCAGTGAAGACACGCAACAGCAGGACACACCCCAGTGTAACAAACATGGCGTAGCACACAGCGACGGCAACACCAACTAGGAGAAGCAGGGCCCCTTCGGGAAGAGGAACGCCAGTACCACACAGAAACACCCATACCACCCTGCACATATGAACAAGACACATAAAACGGAACACCAAAGAGCCCGGGGACCGACAACAGGTGGCCCAAGAATAACATTCACACACAAGGCCCAACGCAGAGCGGAAAGGCAGCCTGCCGCCCACACAAGGGAGAGCAGACAGCACTGAATGACCTTCCATTCCAACTCCGAAACCACAGCCCTACGACAGAAGCCGGTGAATACAGCCATTGTCCAAGAATAGACCAACACAGGCATGCCGAGGAGACCGACCACAGGGCAGATAGCGCATATCACAGAAGCACACAACGGACGGGGAAGAAAGAAGAAAACACTCCCCATGTCGGCCACATGCAAGTTAATTGGAAGGAGTCACACAGCACTGACCTTGAACTGTCTGAGAAGCATGTGGGAAGAGGGCCCGTGTCCTCCAAACAAGCCAACAGAACACAAGTCCTGTCTCCCTACGACTACACAGAGCTCACAGCAACCCCGGAGCGTGCACATTGCAGACTGCACACACAGCCGGAGCACGCCACCTCAACGAACCGCTGCGAAATGGCAACCGCAACACACCTACCCAACTACGCCGAACAGCTCAAGCTGTACAAAACCAACCTGTGCCATACATTGGGATGCGATCTCCTGTCCCTGCTGAACGTAAGTTACCGACTGACTTACCGCATCACATTGTTCAGCTGCGTCATGCCCGTCTCTCTACTGTCGGAGGTGTCCCTACCAGCATCCCGTCGAGATATGCCTCTCCAACCCGGCATGTCTGAAGGCGGACCTGCTACCACTACTCCTCCCTCTGGACGCACACGACAGGGCCTGCTCTGCCTATGGGGGCATGGCGTATGTGGCCAACATCGCACCCGCACTGAAATGGGACCACTGTGCCTCCACACGACGGATCATCGATAACAGCTACATCGAATGTCACCCAGCATGCCCCATCATGGTCCTCCAAGGGACAACCTACGAACAACACCTTGACAGCCACCATCCGCTTCATTGGCTGGCAAACATGTACACCACCAATGACATGGAAGCCCTGCTGGACGGCATCGCATACCTGACAACCTGTAAATACGTCGGACCACAACGCAGGTTCCCCGAGTGACCTATGATGTCCAACCCCGCACCCATGCTTAGCTTCCGCACGGACTGGCCAGTCACCACCACAACAGCCATACCAAACGACCGGCAACTGTAACCACACCATCAACGACATCGCCATGACATCGGATATGACCGGGACATGCACACTGTTCCCCATCACATCCAGGAACACCGCATGCATCGTGGGAGGCAGTGGCATGGGCTCTGTGTATCGCACCCACATGGACGGAACTGCACGAACAACCAGGACACGACATGGATCCAGCGCCCATGGACACACACACCGCTCAGTGGACATGAATAGGTCGCCTGGAGTCTGTGGGTGCTGCACCCTCCCACCCCCGCCCCGGGAATCCCATACCAGGACCTTTGCATGGACGACAAGTGCATACAACAACAACACGACCCCAGTGACTGTGACATGTCCAGTAACCACCACAGTGCAACAACAAGTGGCACGCCGCTGCATGCACGCAAGCACATGCCCTGATGTCATCTCACATGCACGCGTGCATGAGGAACAACCGCAGCAAACCTGTCACATGGAACTGAGATGGACTGTGCCCATGATGCCAAGCGGTCTGGTAGGCTACATGTATACCGTCTGTGTCAAAGTCCGCAGCTCCGCAGCTATACGTAAATGTACATTAGCACAGCCTTGGCCAAGCAGATGTCACTCTGAAGCCCACATCCCACATGCAACAGCCAATCACATGTAACCCCACACCCTATCCCATTTGCAATCATGCTCAGTATATCCTCAACATGTATCCCGCTGCCAGTAGTGTCCACTATACTGCATCACAGAGGACAGAAGACTCAATATAATGTTTGAAACCAAAACTGTCTCCGCTGACTCATTTCACAAGTACGAATGAGAGAGGATGAGAGTATGTGAAGTACACGGCAGTCGTGACATGACCATGTAGTCCACTGGTATTGGATGTCAACGCAAATGAGTAGCACTACTGTGGAAGACACACATGTGTCGTGTGAAGTCGTATGGACGCAGTGCTCAGGTGGGTGGGTGCGACGGGTAGATGCGCACATGCCAAGTTGGAGCACGCCGTGTTGGGAGGGGTCATGAACAGTACACCACCGCTTCCCTGGGCATTGTGAGAGGACACCTGTTGGGGGGAGTGAACACGTGTGTGCACAGCAGCCGGGCACACGTACAAAGCGGTACCAGGCGCACCTCAGCCCACCCTCTGTGGACAAGCTGGATCCTGTTGTGCGCCCGCCATGCCCCTTGACAAGGCACACACAGCCCCAGTCGACCAGGTGTAACCCCAACATAGTCAATCCGCACAGGCGATACAGGGCACGGGATGGCAGTGGAGCATGGTGTGTGAGAGGTCTCCTCGCGCTCCTCCTGGTCATATCACGCAGGCAATAGAACCTCAACGTCTAGCATGGCACAAGTCAAATGGAAGTGTAGGGGGACGCACCACAGCACGAGCAGCACTGACGTCACGGGAGGTGGCTCGCACCATCCCATCCATTGCCCATTATACCAACCACGCCACATGCCATTGCGACTAAGTGCAAGCGCGTGCGCCACCACCCCCGAGCCCTCCCCAGAGAGGCCAAAGAGTGAATGTGTGGGCCATCAGTCACAGACGGACGTGGCCTGGCCGCAAGGGCAGTCACAGCCACTGGGTGTCGCAGGTGGCGGATCCGGAAGGCGAAGACTGTGATGCATAGTCCATGCAGGCCGGGTCTCCATTTGGGGCACCACGCAGGTGGACGGCGTCCCGCCACACATCATACCCTGAGACAGCCCACTCGTGCAACTGGACCCACACATACACTCCTTGCCCTCTCTGGTGCGAGCTTGGGGCTGCCTGTGCAAGCGCTAGCCTCGCAGGTGAGCATGCATATTGGGGGAGCGAGGGGAGGACATGAGGGCTGGGGCAAAGATGACTGTATCACTGTCAGTTAGTACAAGGGATGACCCAGATGTGGAAAGGAAGAGACGTGTCCCGTGTGTACTGCAACTAGTCGCCAATCCAACTACCCCCATGTCCGGAATGTAAGCCCGCACCTAGGCCCGCCCATCCGCCACATCGAACATACCACCAGCACGACAACCTTCCCATTCGAAACACTGACTGGGGGTGGCGACCAGTGAACAATCATGTGTAGCCTACCCACGCGTACATGTGGGCCCTCCATGATCCATGTCACCTGCGGCAAAGTCATGACATGCGCAATGAGGGAAGTGAGGAGAGCTGTCCGCCCCACGCACAGAAGGTGCATCAACTCCACAGACCCAGCAGCGAGTCCAGCAGGGGTCACATGTGCAGGGGCAGCTGTGCCTGGTGTGAAGGCACATGCATATAGACAGCACATCGACCAATGTGTAGTCTGCCCACATCTACAGTCCATCATCATGCGGACATAGGAATTGAACACAGGGCAACACATCTTAGTTGGTGCACCCACCGTGACCAACAATGCGCAATCATCGACGTACCCGCCCTGTGCATGGCCCCCACCCAATGGAGGCACATCCAGTGCCACCATCCCACACACACAAGCCTTCCACGGAACATGCTGTGTCCAATGGTCAGTACAGAGTCAGCGCCCATCTGGTGGATCCTGAACAGGAGACACATGCACACACATGCCAGCTCCCACTATGTACGACTGCCACCTGGCACGTGCAATGTAACCTCTCACCTGTGACGTGTGACTGCAAGCACACAGCCGTCTTGGCATGGGGCTGTCAATGTGGACACCTGTCAATGTTTCGGGAGGTGTGATCCGTACAGTGCTGTACATAGGGTGCAGTGCTGACACCTACTACTGTCTCATATCCCCTCGTGCCACAGGTCCCACTTGTTTTGGCCGCTCAGCCTCTGCCCACATCGTCGTCGTCGTGTGCCATACTCATCCAGCCGCGGAAGCAGTTCCATGCTCAGCAGACATTCATGTTGCCGTGGCGTTGCCGCTTGACGGATATGCAGTCAGTCCCCATCAGCACGCCCGCAAGTCATTGGGGCCTGGATCCCCATGTGCATGCACATGGCAGTGGTTTGTATCACTAGCCATTGCCATTGTTGGGAGACCTGTGTAAGTGTATTGTGGCCGTGCCGCCCCAGCTTGACAGCTGGGCTGTGGCTCATGTGCTTGCTCAGTCATGTCAGTGATGTGTATGCGAAATTGCTATGTGTCGTGTTGCTTTGACATGTGTCCTCTGCCATTGTCCCTAGGCGGAGACCGAACATTGACCGCCCATACCAATTGCTGGCGGACATGGACGATACAGAGGTTATTAGGAAGTTTCGGCTGGACAGGCCAACCCTGCATCGACTGTGTGCCATGTTAGAACCCCATCTCCGTCCCCTCAGGGTGTATCCGACTGCTGTCACCCCCACGGCTAAGGTGATGGCCGCCATGCATTTCTTCGCCACTGGGTCATTCCAGCACACAGTGGGCATTGGAGGAGGGATGTCCCAGCCCATGTTCAGCAAGGTGCTGAGGGATGTACTGGCAGCCATGATGCTGTACCGGAACAGGTACATCCGCTTCCCCAGGGCTCGTGAATTGGCGGCAGTGAAGGGTGCATTCTATGCCCTTGGCAGAATCCCACACGTCGTTGGAGCCATTGACTGCACACATGTCGGCCTTGTTCCACCACAGGCCACTGAGCACCTGTACCGCAACAGGAAGCACACGCACTCCCTGAATGTGCAAGTGGTGTGCCTTGCGGACATGGTGATCACCCACGTGTGTGCAAAGTTCCCAGGCTCGGCCCATGACGCACACATAATGCGCAACAGCATCTTGCCACGACTGATGTCCAATATGCAACAGGATCGTGCCTGTATTGTCGGTGAGTATGTGGAGTGGTGTAGCGTGCTGGCTGTGCGATGCTGTCCCCTGTCCAGTTGGATTAGCAACGGTTCTCTGTGTCCCTCACACCCAGGTGACTCTGCGTATCCGAATGGGGCATGGCTGCTCAGTCCATTGAGGAATCCTCGCACCCCAGCAGACGATCGCTACAATGAGGCACATGGGAGGACCAGACGTGTGGTCGAGCGTACCTTTGGCCTCCTCAAGTCCAGGTTCAGGTGCCTGGACCGCACCGGGGGTGCGCTGGCGTACTCCCCACAGAAGGTGTGCCGGATAGTGGTGGCGTGCTGCATGCTGCACAATCTGGCCATTCGGAAGCAGATCCCCCTCATCGTGGATGACGGAGATCAACCAGGGCCCCAGCCCGCAGACCAGGACAGCTCGAGTGAGGAGGACAGCGGAGAGGAGGAAGCTGGTAATGTGCGGCAGCAGCTCATCGCCCGCTACTTCACTTGACGGTGAGTGTCCATGTACGACGGCTGATGTGGCTGTATCTGTGCAGGTGTGTGTGTGCTGTGTCAGGGTGGCCGTTTGTTCACTGCGTGCTGTGTGTCAACGCTCCATGGCCAGGGTAGTATGCCACTGTTGGTGGCTGTGGCATTGTGCCCTATAGCTCTGTGCGATGTGTGTACATTGCTTGTAGTTGTTGACATGTACTGTGTGATGGGTGTGTGACACACTCATTGAATGTGCTCCTGTTCTGTCTCCCACCCCTAGGTCCCTACAGGCCCTCCGGATTCAAATGCCATGCCACGCATCAGGTGCCTTTCCGCCCAAGGTGGCCGTTGTATTCCGTACAAATAAGACACAGGGCACAAACAGCAGTTAGTGAAAAAGGTGCATTTATTACAAACTGTGACATGTGATTGTGTGTAAGGTGATGACAAAAGTGGTGCGTGCAGTGACAATGAGCTGTCGGTCATGGCTGCGTGATGATCAGGGTGTACCCACTGGTTCTATGTCCATAGTCCAACACACACATGCCATCCAGATGGCTGTGTGGAGTGGGATCGTAGTCCAAGTCAATGCAGTGGCTGGTCAAGGAAGGCTGGCGGAAGGCTGGCTGGCTGCCTCACTTGCGACTGGAGCGTGCGAAGTCCTCCCGGGAGATCTGTTTCCTCTTCGGACGGCCCCTTCCACGTTTGCGAGGGGGTGCCTGCTTGCGACATGCTGGTGGTTGAGGTGTGATCACTGGCTGTGGACGCAGGGGAACTGGACACTGCTGCTCCACCCTGCGCCCCGGCAGGTGGTGGCGGAGGGGAGCTGCTGTCCCTGGCTGTGACCTCACCGCCACCACCAGCTGTCCCATGAGGTCCACGATTTGGCCCATACGGGCGTCCATGGACCTCAACACCCCCAGCACCTCACGCGTGTCTGAGGCAGACCGGACCCATTGTCCTTGGGCCTCTTCATAGGCCCCAAGGACTCTGGCCATGTGAGGCAGGGCATGGCTCCCAGGGGAGGCTGGCGTTTCCCTGACCCTGCTCCTCCTACCAGTCCTGCTGCCACCGGCCTGCCCACTAGCCACATTGCTCACCACGGTCCTCGCTGTGGCTCCCAGGGTGGATCCAGTCGTCCGGGCCACCACCTGCGCTGGGGCTGGTGCCAGCGGAGACGTGGCGGTGGTGGCGGCGGTGGTGGTCGGTGCGGCGATGGTGGCGGTTGCGGCAGTGGTAGTGGCCACAATGACCGTGGGTGTGGCCGCAACGACAGTGGCAGCAGGGGGCTGTGAATGTTCAGCAGCCCTGGATGATGGGTTGGTGGGTAGGAGGGGTCCTGGGGAGCGGCTGGGCCCTGCCACACCAGATGGGCCTGCTTGGTTGTCCGTGTCCGAAGAGGAGGACAGATCCTCCAGATCCGTGTGTCCTCGTTGGGGGCTTGTAGGCTGGCTGTGCTGGCTGCTGGCTCCATCCCCAGCATCCAGCAGTTCGTCACCTGTGGAGAGAATGAGATTAGTTATTGTGTTGCACCTGGCGAAGTATGTATTTGTCGTCTGACATTGACAGTTCGTGCAATCTCGTACATGGGTTTCCCGGAGGCGTGTGTGTGGCTGTAGCATCTGTAGTTGTGTGTGCTTGGCAATGGGACTGTGTGCTGTGCACATGTGGCATGGGACGGATTGGCCATGCCGATGGGTGTGTTGCTGTGCCCCTACTTATTGTGACTCTGGTGTATGCGGGCTCCTGGCCCATCCTGGGTCTGGTTTGTACTTTGCTTTTGGGGTTCAAATGGAACGCTTAGGAACGCATATGGCAACATGGGGGCCATGCCCCAGATTCGCATTTGGGAGGGAATATGCTTTTGGGGTTCAAATGGAACGCTTAGGAACGCATATGGCAACATGGGGGCCATGCCCCAGATTCGCATTTGGGAGGGAATATGCTTTTGGGGTACATGCTGTGAGCCATGGGTGCCGAACGTGACATGTGTTGTGGCAGCATGACAGTGCATGGTTTGAGGTGTGTGCATGCTTGACATGGCCTGCATATTTGCTGTCTGTTGTGATTACTGGACATGGCATTGGACGCATCGTTATGAGTGAGTGATGGTTGTGTGCCACTGC